>VWZE01025431.1:19381-127744 GCA_013396675.1 Eubucco bourcierii | reverse complement strand
CCTCCCCCCATGGTGTAGAACATTTCCCCCCCCCATGGTGCAGAACATTCTGTGCCTATTTACACCTTGCCCAAGTGTGAGAACCTTTTGCCCATGGAGAACGTTCTCCCCACGCCTTAGGGCCTCTTGCCCATGTTTTAGCCCACTGCAGCATTTCAGAGTCTGCACTAGTGGTAAGAGAGGTCATGCACAATGGTTTTGAAGAGAGTATTGCCATTAGCCCAGGAGTGATCCATCTGCATGTTCCACGCCAGCAGAGGAAGGCAGAGGTCAGGAGGGCAGCAGCTCTCTCCAGTTATCTTTTGGGTCTGTCTATGTCATCAATAGCAGCCAGCAGCCTCTGTCTTGACTTTTTGTTGATGTGGGAGCCCAGACAAACATTCACCAGGTTGGTCAGCTGCTTGGTGGAATACTCCTGGCAAGGGAAAGCAGATCCTGTTATGGTAGGGCAAAGCAGCAGGCAAAGATAGGAAATGACTGGGCCCAGACAAAGTCCACGCCACGGACTTTCCAACTGACAGAAGTAGTCAGTACCCCAGAGAGACTTTTAAAGAGGGAGTGAAGTCAGGTCTGGAGAGTTCCAGAGCTGAGGCAGAAGACCAAAGTTTGGTTTTGCTATATGGCAGATCCAAATGGAAAACGTTTGTGGCCTCAGGAGTGTTGGACTGAGTTGACAGAAAGTAATCCTGTGACTATCTGGGAACAGAAATCCATTTATAAATGCAATATAATGCATTTGTAATCCATTCTCCCTTCTTGGGGAAGTGTGATGGGAAATGCACATGGGATGAGCTGCTAACACAAAGCCTTGTCCTAAATGCTAGCTCAGGTGACAAGGAGGTCTTTTAGGTTGAGTTCTCATTCCCAATAAGCTTCTAGATGCTTCTGAATACAGGGTCTGACAAGAAAGGGAGCTAAAATATGATAAAAGGAGGAAAAAAAGGCAAACCCTGTTGAGAATTCTTAACACCTGTCAAAACACCACATTTGGCAGTACTACCTTTAGCCCTAACACCAGCCAAACACAAATGAAGGACAAGGTTGACCCTGATTCACTATTACCAAATGAAGAAAGAAATAGAGGCTCTTATTGATGGAGCATTGAAACTTAGCTTAAGCTACTCCCAAAGGCACAGTGAAACTTCCTGCTGTGATTTCAAGTTGTGTTGTTTGATGTTGTAGTAGAGAAGGGGTTGGAGTGAAGTGGGGGTTGGTGTCTTTTCTCTAGTGTCAGGTGACAGGAGAGGAAATGGCCTGGAATTGTGCCGGGGGAAGTTTAGCTTGGAGATTAGGCAACATTTGTCTGCAGCAAGAGTGGTCAAGGATTGGCACAGGCTGCCCAGGGAGGTGGTGGAGTCCCCATCCCTGGAGGTGTTCCAGAAGGGTGTGTCCATGGCACTCTGGGACATGGTTTGATGGCTGTGGGGGTGCTGGGTTGAGGGTTGGACTTGATGATCTTAGAGGGCTTTTCCAAGATATTTCTATGATTCTACGTTGGACATTAGGACAATTTTCTTCCCTGAAAGAGCTCTCCAAGCCTGGCAGAGGCTGTGCAGGGGAAGTGGCTGCATCCCCACCCCTGGAGGTGTTTCACCCACGAGTGGATAAGGTGCTTGGGGCCACGCTTGAGGCCTCTTACCCTGTGCTCTTTGATCCAGGACTCCATGTCGTTCTCTGTCAGGTAGTAAGCTTTAATGTAGGTCTCCACAAACTCCTTATCTGGAATGGGCCTGATGTCTGTTAGCTTCTCCAGTTTCATCAGGAACTGCTGGAAGTCCAGCTGCATCAGGGCACGCCCTTCATTGCTGCACTTCTTCACGTTGGCATAACTGCAAAGGCAAACAGCACACAGCAGAAATCAGAAGGGATAACAATTCATCGTCTCCAAGTTGTTTAACTTCAGCCCTTCATACCTTAAGGAGGAACATAATAGTGGTTTTAAGTTAAAAGCAAACAATTACTCCTTTTATGCATTACCATAATGAGTTTTAGCCCCACTCACAGAACAGAATCACAGAATGGTGGGGGTCAGAAGGGACCTCTGGAGATCATCCAGTCCAACCCCCCTGCCAAAGCAGGATCACCCAGGGCAGGTCACACAGGAAGGCATCCAGACAGGTCTTCAAAGTCTCTAGAAAAGGAGACTCCACAACCTCTCTGGGCAGCCTGCTCCAGTGCCCTAGCACACAATGACAGAAACATGCAGGTTGGCAAAGCCCCTCAGGATCACCAAGTCCAACCTATAACCCTACTCAACAAGATCCACCTTAAACCATCACCCTCACAGTAAAGAAGTTTTTCTTCATGTTGAGGTGGAACCTCCCTCCTTTTCCCTGGTGGAAAAAGAAATCACAAAGTATGTGAGAAAAAAAGAACTGGCATGATAATGGGCATGAGTTTTAAAATGAGGACTTGAGGGAAGCAGTGGAGGCTGATGATCCTCAATAAACAGCCAACACTTGAAGAAGGATATTGTTGAGGTCCTAAATTAGAGCAGACAGCAGGAGAGTGGGATGGGAAGGAGTGAAATAGGTAGTAGGGAGTGCATAGGTAAATGTAACCAGGAAATAACTATGGAAACATAAGCAGAAGGAGTGGGAGGCAGCACATAGCCTGTGATGCAGGAAAGGTGGTGCTGAGAACCCAAAGAGATGTATCAAAGGGACAAGAAGAAAAGAACTGCAGTGGATGAGAAGTCTACAACACTCAAGCTGCAATGCTGCCTGGGAAAGCAGTGACACAGAGGGTGAGGGATGAGCAAGGTTCAGCAGCTCCTGACTCAGGTGCTTGAGCCAAAGCTAACTGAGAAATGTCTGTTTCTGAGCAGCTGGGCAAAACCCTGCCCCGTGGCTCCTCTAACAGGACTGCTGGGGATGACAACTCCACCTTCCTGCTTGGCAAAGGCAAATGGCATCACCACAGAGATGCTGACAAGTACACTGCAACTTCCTTCCTTGGGAAGGAAATGATCCTTTTCAGACAGGAGGTTCTTTGAAAGAGAACAGCTTCAATCTGAATGCTTCAAGAATGCTCAGTGTCACTTTAGGGATGTACTTAGTGGCAGTGGCTTAGCAGCAGGGGTGGGTTTGTGAGCTCTAGGTGAGCAGCTGGACTTGATCTCAAAGGCCTCTTCCAACCACTACAGTTCTATGATTCTTCAGCAGTATCTTAGGCACAAGACCATCCCCATTAGATTTAATACTGGACCTGACTCTGAAAAATCTGTTGTTGTGAGACCACACTTAGAGCACTGCATCCAGTGCTGGTTCCTCCAACACAAGGAGGGCATGGAACTGCTGGAGCAGCTCCAGAGATGGCCACAACAACGATCAAAGGGCTGCAGAACCTCCCCTGCAGGGACAGGCTGGGAGAGCTGCAGTTGTTCAGCCTGGAGAAGAGAAGGCTCAGGGGAGAGCTTACAGCAGCTTTCCAGTACCTGAAGTGGGCTACAAAAAAGCTGGGGAGGGACTTTTTACGAGGGCATGTTGGGAAGGGATGAGAGGGGATGGATTGAAGCTTGAAGAGGGCAGACTGAGACTGGAAATTAGGAAGAAATTCTTCACAGTGAGGGTGGTGAGACACTGGCACAGGTTGCCCAGGGAGTTTGTGGCTGCCCCCTCCCTGGAGGTGTCCAAGGCTAGGTTGGATGAGGTCTTAAGCAAGTGAAGGTGTCCCTGCCCATGGCAGAGGGGTTGGAGCTGGATGATCTTTACAGTCCCTTCCAACCCAACCCATTCTGTGAGTTTCTGAATCTCTGTTAACTTTTAGTATTTTCCAGGCTCCCCAAACACACAAGACCTTAGCAGTGCACTACAGAATTAGCACTTTCAGCTCCACAAAAATCAGCATTCTGATTACAGACATCTGCAGGCCAAAGCTGTGCTGAGCTCCTTACCCTTCCACAAGAGTTCTGTTGGCCAAACGTATGCAGTGCTCCCAGAGGATGTTGGAGACGGGCAGAGGGATGCGCACCCTCCTGGACACCTCTGTCAGCCTGCGGTTAAACTCTTCAAACTCCTGAGGGGACAAAGGATCATTACTGCCTTTGCACAAAAGGGATCCTTCTCTACACATCTCTGGTAACAGCAGGGAATTAGAAATGGGCATGAAAGAGAATAATGGAATGTAAGAGCCAAGCAGAGAAGCTTAATAGGCACAGACTGTAGAGAGAAGCTTAAAGTGTAAAGCAGAAAGCATTTTGCTGCCTATTGTAAAGAAGCACATTTTGGTTGGGAAAGACCTTTAAGGTCAAGTCCAACCATTCTCTAGCTCTGCTTACTCAGAGTCATAGAATCAACCAGGTTGGAAGAGACCTCCAAGCTCATCCAGTCCAACCTAGCACCCAGCCCTAGCCAATCAACCAGACCATGGCACTAAGTGCCCCAGCCAGGCATTTCTTGAACACCTCCAGGGACAGCGATTCCACCAGCTCCCTGGGCAGCTCATTCCAATGCCAATCACTCTCTGGGAAGAACTTCCTCCTAACATCCAGCCTAGACTTGCCCTGGCACAGCTTGAGGCTGTGTCCCCTCCTTCTGTTGCTGGTTGCCTGGGAGAAAAAAAAAACCTGACCTCACCTGGCTACAACCAGGTATGTTTCCCTACTGTATGCTTAGCTACCATTCAAGGCTTACACATGAAATTCACTAAACTTTTGTGGTCACTTTAATCCCTTTCATGTAGTCAAAAATTCCTCCCTGAAAACGATCTGCTGGCAGCAAAAGTAGACAAAGTTTGGGGCAGGGCTCAAGTCCTCACTGAAAACAATCTGCTGGCAGCAATAGTGGAAATTTGGAGCAGAGCTCCTTACAAGAACTCAACATTTGTCAGGATGCTGCCTTCCTCTGACTGTGTTACTGCAACAGCTTCAGTCAAACATTACAGGAACTTAATCCTAGGATGGGTTGGGTTAGAAGGGACCTGCAAAATCATCCAGTTCCAACCCCTCTGCCATGGGCAGGGGCACCTTCTACTAGCCCAGCTTGCTCAAGGTCCTGTCCAACCTGGCCTTGAACACCTCCAGGGAGGGGGCATCCATAACCTCCCTGGGCAACCTGTGCCAGTGTCTCACCACCCTCACTGGAAAGAATTTCTTCTTAAAGCCATTGCTCCTCATCCTCTCACTGCAAGCACTTGTGAAATGTTTGTATAAACCTTGCAATGTTTGTGTAAACTTCAGCACAGCATTTCCCAGACAATACTTGAAGGGAGCCTACAGGAAGGCTGGAGAGGAACTTGTCACAGGTGTCTAGCAACAGGACTAGGGGGAATGGTCTGAAGCTGAGGGACAGTAGGTTTAGACTGCATCTTAGGAAGAAGTTCTTTGGTATGAGAGTGCTGAGACTCTGGAATAGGCTGCCCAGAGTGGCTGTGGCTGCCTCCTCCCTGAAGGTGCTCAAGGCCTGACTGGATGAAGCCCAATTGAGAGGCTTTCTGCCCACGGCAGGGGTTTTGGAGTAGATGATCTCTGAGGTTCCTTCCAACCTAAGCCCTTCTGTGATGAAAATCCTCACCTTTAAAAGAGCATCTACATAGATGTTATGTTGTGACATGATTTCCTTCACATCCCACTTGACATTAGCCATCAGCAGCAGCATCTGTTCATAGTCAATGGCTTTAGCAGCCACAATCCAGTACACAGGCTTGCGAAGTTCACTGGCAGTTGACACTGTCTGCAACACAAGAGAAGTAAAGCTGAGTCCAGCAGGTGGCTGGCTAAGGAGAGCAGCATCTAACTGTGCTGCACAGGTATCTGCACCATGTTGTACAAGCTGCTGTGTGAAAACCAGCTGGGAATGAGGCAATGCTCACCTGAGAGTAGAACTGCTGCAGAAATGGCTTCTTGGCAGCTGGCATCACCGCATCGAGATGAGGCTGAAGGAACTCGAACTGCTCAGCCAGAAACACCCTTTGAAAGCAAAGAAAAGTGAGTGTGAGCTAAATGCAACACTCAGCAGGGCTCTGCACAGTTTCTGCTCTGCAGCTGACAGGTTTGGCAACAACAGTGTGGAAGCTTGAGAAGGACCAAGAACCACATCGGTTTTGTGCAGAACATCAACAAGTGGTCTGACAGCTGCAAAATGTGACTGCAAACAAGGAAATGCTTCAACAAAGGGAACTGATTACCAACAATGAGGCTTGAATGTAGAATCATGGAATGGTAAGGTTGGATCACCCAGTTCCAACCCCCTGCCATAGGCAGGGGCACCTCCCACTAGCACAGGTCACTCCAGGCCTCGTCCAACCTGGCCTTGCACACCTCCATGGAGGGAGCAGCCACAACCTCCCTGGGCAACCTGTGGCAGTGTCCCAGCAGCCTCCTGCTGCACAACTTGTTCCTCACATCCAAGCTCAATCTGCTCTGCTCTCATTTCAAACCATTGCCCTCATCCTGTCCCTGCAGGCCTTTGCAAACAGTCCCTCTGCAGCCTGCTTGCAGCCCCTTCAGGTCTTGGCAGGCTGCTGTTAGGTCTGCCTGGAGCCTTCTCTCCTCCAGGATGCACACCCCCAGCTCCCTCAGCCTGTCCTCACAGCAGAGCTGCTCCAGCCCCATGATCATTTTCATGGCCTCTTCTGGACCTGCTTCATCAAGTTCATGTCCTTCTTGTGCTGAGGGCTCCAGAGCTGGCCCCAGCCCTGCAGGTGAGGTGTCAGCAGAGCAGAGCAGAGAGGCAGGATTCTCCTCTCTCCACCTCTGGCCATGCTGCTTTGGATGCAGCCCAGGCTGCCATTGGCCTTCTGGGCTGCCAGTGTTCACTGCTGGCTCCTGTCCAGCTTTTCCCCCACCAGCACCCCCAAGTCCTTCTCTGCAGAGCTGCTCTCAACCTCATCATCCCCAGCCTGCATTGGTCTCTAGGACTGCCCTGACCCAGGTGCAGGACCTTGCACTTTGCCTTATTGAACCTCCTAAGATTCTCCTCAGCCCTGCTCTCCAACCTGTGCAGCTCCCTCTGGATGACATCCCAGCCTTCAGATGAGATCAATTTTTTTCCCCATTAGTAGGATTTGTTAATAACAGCCTAATAAATAAATAAAAACCTAAGCAGACGTGGGGAAAAAAGCTTCTTTCAAAGACATTTTTACTGAGCCTTAGGTGGGCAAAAAGCCCACCCCCTACTGTTACTTAGACCAAATCAAAACCACTTTGGGAGTTTGGGGTTAGTGGCTTGGTACAATCTTTTCTTCACAGGAACACACAGAAGATCACAACTCAAGCCAACCCAATAGGAACTAAGCAGTTTTGAGTCTCAGCCATCACCCTCAGAGTGCTTAATTCAAGGTTTAAGTGAAGCATACAGATTAAATACTCCCATCAGCCTCTTGAAATTTAAACCCTTTTTCTTTTCCTCCTGTTAGGTTTGGCTTTGTCCTGCTACAAATCACTGGGTCAGGTGCAGCCAATTTTCCCTCCTTACAGGTGCTCTGACCAGATGGTTAAGCTCCACTACCTTTAATTAAGAAATTACTTCTGTCATTCCTATTTAAAATCACATTGAGAATTAGGATTATTGGGCCCCTCAGGAAGGTTTTTGGCTTGTCAACACAACTACTCTTCAACAATCCATGGCTTGCAGTGCCCAGCAAATAACCTACAGAGATTCCGTGGCCACCACTCTCTCCGCCAAACCATAGAGCGAGTTGCCAGACGTCAAGACTACCAAATGACTGAGGTGTGGGCTTGGCACCTTCTCCTTTCTCTCTTCAGCAGCTGTGAGAGTTCCTGTGGGATCAGCAGAGACCTCCTAAAAGAAAGAAGGAAGCAAGTGAAAAACCACAGCAGGAGCAAGCAGGAGCAGTTTCCGGTGGCAGGTAAGGCAGAAGAACATTTCTCATTCTGAAGAGTAATTTAAATCAAGCCTGCATCAAAAGAGAAGCACAGAGTTTTCTGTCTGAACAGGGTGATGGGCAAACAGGTGGAAAAGACAATAAATCACATCATGTAGCTCAGTATCTACCTCAGGAAAAACAATGGCAGAGAACAAACTTCTTACTGCACCCTGACACCCAACTGCCTTGCTGGGAGACCGAGGTCTCCCCCCGGGGATACGATCTGCAACCTGACAGCAGTCAAATCAGGAGGCAAGGCAAATAAATGGTCTTTATGCATGGGCTTGGCTGCTTCTCTGAGCTGTGGCTGACTTCAGGAAAATACAAATTATGTTTTGAAATGAGTTCTCATTCCAGCAAATGTCCTGCTGCCACCTCCACTGCAGAAAGCAAAGCAATGCTCACAGCACAGGAACAGAATCTGTTGTGGGGGACAGGTTACCACAGTGCTCTGCTGCAAAAAGGAAATGAGAGAGAAAGAGAAAAAAAGAACAACAACAACACACCCCCACCCCAGAAAAACAAAACCAAACAAAAACCCAAACCAAAAAAAAAAGGGCAAAAAACCCAAATAAACCAAAACAAAACCAAGCAAGCAACAACAAAAGCAACAAAAGAAACAACAACAAAAAAACCAACAAAAAACAAAAAAGATAAAAACCTGCACATACACAAAAAAAAAAGAAAAAAGAAAAAACCAAACAACCAAAACCCAACCAAAATGAAAAAAAAATAAAAAAGAAAAGGTAAACAAGTGGCTGGAACAAGTGGCAGAGTGGCTGGAATGAGATGATTGTGAAGGTTTCTTCCAACCCAAACCATTCTATGATTCTGTGAACTCATTCCAAACATCAAGGTTAAGAGCAGGAAGAACACTGCATTGTAGATGGCAAAAGCAAAGGCACTGCAAGGATGCTCAGGTGAAAAAGCAGACAGACAGGGAGGTTATTCTGGCAGGAGACCATCTGCCAGACCCACTGTGCTTATGCTGCAGCAATTAAAGGCAAGGCAGGTGAAAATGGTTTATGTCCAAATGTGTGAGGTCTTGGTGAGAACTGAAGCCACACAGAGTGAGCAGAATGATCAAAAGTTTGCTGCTGCAGACAAAGCAGCACCAGAATGTGTTCACTGCTTGGCTGAAAGCCAAGCCTGAAGTGACACTAAGAATAAAAGACAACTGGGAAAGTAATGGTGTCCAAGCTGTTAAAAATGGTGTGAGGTGTGGAGGAATAAAAAGATCACAAGTTCCACTTTAACTATTTTGGATTTTACTTGACAGTTGCCTCCTGTGATGTGACAGCCCAAGGCAACAGGGAGGTGGAATTGCTAAATCAGAAAGGCTCACTCCGGCCTGCAGCTCCCAAAGATGTCAAACACACACAGAAAAATTGGTTACAGCAGATGGAATGAAATGAAGACTGGGAAAGAGAAGTTCTCACTACCAAGGGGGAGGAAATCTTCAGCCTTCTGGGGAGAAAACAGATTGTAATAGGTTACAGAAGTAGAAAGTGGAGTGAGTAGGGAGTCTTGAAGGATCCCCAGGCTGAGAGAGTTGGGGCTGTTCACCCTGGACAAAAGAAGGCCATGGGGAGACCTTAGAGTGGCCTTCCAGTGCCTGAAGTGGGCTACAAGAAAGCCAGGAAGGGACATTTTAAAGGGCTTCTGGTGACAGGACATGGGGGGAATGGATTGAGGCTTGAGGATGGGAGATTCAGGCTGGAGATTAGGAGGAAGTTACTTGCAGTGAGGGTAGTGAGACACTGAAACAGGTTGCCCAGGGAGGTTGTGGAGGTGTTGAAGCCCAAGCTGGATGTGACCTGCAAAGGTGTCCCTGCCCATGGCAGGGGGGTTGGAAGTAAATGATCTGTAAGGTCCCTTCCAACCCAAACCATTCCATGAATCTATGATTTTCAGCAGGAGCTGCTGTTGGTTCCCAGGTGCTCAGTTGTGGCTCTGTGGACACTTGCACACCTCTGGGATTACAAATCAACCCAAAGTTTGAGTGCCCAGCAAGAGCCTGAAGTGAGTAAAAGGAGAGGACTCAGTGACTGCCAAAGAGAGGCAAAGCAATTGCCAAAGCCCAGAAAATGTTTTCAGCTAAGCAAGAAAACACCAGGAAATCATTCCAATCTCCAGGGGTAATAATCAAACAACAGAAAAGGCAGCAGTGTGAAGAGCTCTGCATGAATAATGGAAGGAAAGAAAACAGCTGCAGAATCCTAGCAGGTTTTCAAAGTCCTTGTCATGTCAGGAGTTTCTTTTGCACACTCAAAGCTCTCTTCCACTGACACCTCAAACACTGCTGCTATGGACATGCAGCAGAGAGAAGAAAAAAACTCACAAATTATGGGTTTTTTTGAGGGGGGCAAGGGAGGGGATTCTGCCCCTTTACTCTCATCAGACCCCATCTGGAGTCCTGTGTGCAGTTCTGGAGCCCCCAGCACGGGAAGGACATGGAACTGCTGGAGCAGGTCCAGAGGAGGCCACCAAGATGCTCAGAGGGCTGGAGCAGCTCTGCTGTGAGGACGGACTGAGTGAGCTGGGGGTGTGCAGCCTGCAGAGGAGAGAAGGCTCCAGGCAGACCTAACAGCAGCCTGCCAGGACCTGAAGGGGCTCCAAGCAGGCTGCAGAGGGACTGTTTACAAAGGCCTGCAGGGACAGGATGTGGGCAATGGTTTGAAATGAGAGCAGAGCAGATTGAGCTTGGATGTGAGGAACAAGTTGTGCACCAGGAGGCTGCTGGAACACTGCCACAGGCTGCCCAGGGAGGTGGTTGAGGCCCCATGGCTGGAGATACTGAAGGTGAGGCTGGAGAAGGCTATGAGCAAGCTGCTGTAGTGGAGGATGTCCCTGGCTGAGTGCAGGGGGTTGGACTGCATGAATTTGGAGGTCCCTTCTAACCCAAGCCATTCTATCACCTTTTGTAAGTAGGCCACAACAACCATAAAAAACATCAATTTGATGACCTAGTGAAGATTCACCTGGATTTGTATTAACTCTTAAAGATAAGCAAACAATTAAAATGCTCAGAAGCCTTTTTCACCATGGATCAAAAGAATGGACAAAAAAAAAAAAAAAGAAAGAAATCCCATTTATAGCAGCAGATCAGCAAAAGTTCCTGAGAGATTAATAAACCTCCTGAAATGCCTTTATGTTAATAAGAGTTGGCTAAGATTTCTCCCTGCTTTCAAATCTTAGCTGGAACACAGATACTAATTTCAACTGACACTAACATTACCTGTGACAGCACTGTTAAGTGGCTGAGGAAGAAATTCCAATTTACTCCTAGAAATTATTTTTTAAATATTATTTTGACTGATAGGAAAAAAAAAAAAAAAAGTTCCAGACTGCAAAGCACTGCCAGGAACTGTGAGCACAGAGTAAAGTTTAAAACATCAATTCCATCACTTACCATTTTTCCATAACCTTTAACTGATTCATTTGTAAGATCTTCCTGGACTGAATATTTATTTCTGAGTGCCCTGCCTTTGAGATGAATATCAAGAGGACTACTTTTTCTGTTTCCTAAAGGCCTGAGGTTATTACTTATCTCATGCTCCCTCTACTGACTCCATAAGAAATGTCCCCCAAAGCCTTCAAGAAGCTTCTCTGAAAGTTCAGGATTTCATCTCATACCTGAAGGAATTAAAAAGGCATTCAAATACAATCCTGTGGAAGGCCAAATCCTTACTGAAGTCAAAGTGAAGCATCTGTCTCTCAATTCTAAGGGAGAAGCCTTGGAAAACAAATCCTGCCTGCAACATCCATGGGATCAATTACTACACAAACCATTTATGACACCCTGAAACTGGAGAAGGGGAGATGTAGGCTGCACAACAGGAGGAAGTTTTTCACAATGGGAGTGAGGAAATAGTGGAAGAGGCTGCCCAGGGATGTGTTTCATAGGATGGTTTGGGTTGGAAGGGACCTCCAAAGGTAATCCAGTACAATCTCCCCTTCTGCAGTCAGCAGGGACACCCTCAACTAGATCAGGCTGCCCAAAGCCCTCTCCAGCCTCACTCTGAATCTCTCCAGCGCCACAGAATCTGATTTGAAAGTCTCCAGGGCTGGGGCCTCAACCACATCTCTGTGTAATGTGCTCCAGTATTTTACCACTCTCACAGCAAAGAACTTCCCTCTGCTGTCCAACCTAAATCTGACTTAAAAGCATCCTTCTGTTGTCCTCCCTAGCAGTAGGCAATGAACCACTTCTGTTGTGCATTAGACACAAGTGACCTCCTACAGTAACATCTGTATCATGACGCACCAGGAAGCTAAACCTTTGTCATTCCACCCTATATAAAGAGAAGAATCAGGAAGCCACAATGAAATACAACTGCTGGATGGCCTCCCCACACCTCTGTGCCACTGAGCATTAACAACATCCAGGTACTCACCAGATCAATCAGACTCTCCTGGATTCTGTTCAGTGTGGTGCGTAATCTGCTGCTGCTCAGGCCCAGGCCTGTTGATTCAAACTGGAAGAAAGAGGATCTGTTTTATTTGGGAAGGGAAAATCCATCGGTTTAAAGGTTTACAGTGAACAACAGCTTGAGTTCCTAAACACAAGCTACAGTTTCCTGACATTGAAGTTTCAGCACAGAAACACAAGCACAGAAGATGAAGTCAGCAGCAGTCATGGCACTCAGCGCTGCGCTGGTGTGAACAATGACCCCGGGAGCCTGCATGAAGATGACAGCTTCCCACTCACACCAATCACCAACCAGTACCCAGCACCCTCAAACACTGGAGCTGCTTCAATCCCCATCCCTGGAAATGTTGCCAGGAGGCAGAGGTGTGGTGCTGAGGGCCATGGTCTAGCCTCAGCCTTGGTAGAGTTGGACTCAATGATCGCAAAGGTCTCTTCCAACAGAAGCCATTCTATGACTCTTATGAAACTGTATTTGGGTGTAGGACTGCAGGAGGTCTCCCCTGGGTGGTGAGCCCAGAGTGGTGCACCAGTGTCCCCAGCAGGACTTGCACACACCCCACAAGCAAGCCAATGGTCTGGGCTCCTCTCTGAAGCTATGCAGTCCTTTACTAAGTATCTAACTTGGATAAGCAAAGTGCTGTCCATTGATCTTACAAAGCAGGCATTGTTAGCACTGCTGAGAAAGACCTAGAGAAATGTGCCATCTTCATGTTTCCCCAGCTGAGAAGTGTTATGGGGTGGATGCTCAGCTGGGACAAATCAGTAGAGCTCCACTGATGTCCTGGTGAATGCAGTGAGTTCTAGCAGCTGAGGGGCTCCACGTGCAGAATAACTGTGGCTGCTTACCTTCCATGGTCAGCTTTAAGAGATGCAAAGCACAAACAGCACAAGGAAGGCAGTGGAAATGGGACAGCTGAGAAACACACATTTATGTCAAGGATGTGGGAGTGTCTGGTACAGTTCTGGTATGTGATTCACACCAAAAGGCAATTTACTGAAGAACCCTTAGAGCACTGCTGTGCACTGCCTCGCTGGACTGCCTTCAGAGCACTAAAGCAGGGAGCTGAGGACATCTCCTCCACTCCTTTTCAGTGTGAAGTGGTTATCATTTAAGTCCCCATTTACTGCCACTGAAGATGTCCACCTCCCCCAGTCCTCCTACAAATTCATCTGAGCTGAATTGCCACTGGATGTACACTCACTGAATCCAAGGAGTGGTGACAGCTTTTTTCTCTTACTTTTTAAGTCCTCTCTCTCTATTTTTTCCCTCTCCTTTTTCTTCCCATGTTCCTTCTGCTCTGGTCCATTACTAAGAGTTTTTACACTGACTCTAACAAACCCAAGCCATCAGTTGTTTGGTGTCAGTTCACTTTTGTTTACTCCAAGGGAACTTTTCAGTTGTAGCTGCCCTGGGTTAGTTCAAGACACCAGGTCATGACAGTTGCTCCATCATTTGAGAGCAGGAGGAATAGCAGCCTCAGCTGAACTGGCAATGAGCTCTTTCTGATTAATCACCTTCTTTATGTGTGGCCAAACTTACAGGCACAACATGAGCACAACATTCACAAAGAATGTTAACCACTTAAGGAAGTTCTATTACCAATATGTAACTGATGTTACTTTGTAGATAAAATTCAGCCAGGAAGACTCCTGTGGTCTAAATCCACTCCAGTGATCTGAATCACACACCATCACCCATCTCTACTTGCTAAAAGTTCAGAACCACTATGGGATGTTTCAGCAGCATTACAAAAGGGTGCATTGCATTCCTAGACCCTTTGTAAGCATCAGTGCTTCCCCTGGAGGAGCACCTGCTGAAACAAAGATTAGGCACACTACAAAAACATCACAAACTTTGACCACTCATCTGCTGGGAAATTTACCTGCCTAGCACTGGGCTGTTCTCTGTTAGAAGCAGAGAGGGAGGAACTCAGGATGGGCTTTAAAAAAAAAAAACAAAACACAAACAACAAAAAACACAGAATGGGAGGTGGAAAAAATAAATGAAGAAATGCAACAGGATGTGGATACCAGAGCAGCAAATTCAGCCAATGGCAATCAATTATCTCCTCAACCCCCAAACCTGCCCATCTAAACACAAACAAATTGCAAATACATTTGTCCTGCCAAAGAGGACAGCCCAAAACCATTCAGAACCATATGGGGAGCCTGAAAATCCACTACCATTTGCCAACAGACAAAGAGGAATTTGGAATGCTTCGATATTATTACTTGTGGAGCAATTTCAGGGCCAAGAGAAGAGTAAATTGGTTTTACACACAGCTTTTCCTACATGCTTTAAGGCAATCCTGTTGGGAGCTGATCTGTGTTATGTAGAGACATTGCTAACAAGCATTGATTTCAATTACAACATCACTCCCAACCCCCTTGCTTTCATTAATGCAATTAGTTGGACAGCAAATTATTAGACCTGAAGAAGAGTACTTCCAATCTCTCAAACCTGAGGAACTCCATAACCTTTGTGGCCCCCTCCTCCTCTTCCTCTTTGCTGTTTTTATCGGAGTTAGAGAACTGCACACAGGAAAATTCAACCTTCGCTCTCCCCAGGCTTCAAACCACCACCCTCCTCCTGCAGACTGCTCCTTTGCTCTCCATTTTCTGCCACTCCTTTTAAGTATTCCAGGTTGTCTTTCCTCCCATTCAAACCACTGCTAGAAAGAGGACAGAATCTATTCAAAACACAATAGGATTCGTGGCCCAGGCATAATGATGCTCCCAGCAGTTATTCCCCCTCAGAGCTGACTTAATCAGCCTTTTCTTCCTCCTCCTGTATTCAAATCCATCTTACTGCCACTAATTTTTTTTTCTGGGGATTACATTATCAGGTGGTAAATTTGAAGTGCAGTGATCTCATCTGTGCTCTCACTCTGTGTGTGCAGCAGTATTGGGCAATGGAGAATGTTTCTGCCTACCGTGTCGTTGCGGCCAAAGAAGGTATAGACTGCGTACAGGTAGTAATCAAAGAGCTGGGACATGAAGTGGATCACATCAAATGCAATTGGCTTCAGAATATTCATCATCTGCATGTATTTCCCTGAAAAATCCAACACACAACATCAGTTTCCTCAGCACAAGTGCTGCAGAGGGAAGGCTGAGCCTGACAAACTCCAACCTGGCTTTAGAAAGTTGATTCTTCAGTCTGGAATATTGCTTAAGAACAACTTAAGTCTCCTCTTAGGGATGGGGAGGTTTGGAAGCTACATGTGATGAAGGAGACTGAAGGGGACCTGCAGAAAGGCTGGAGAGGGACTCTTTAGAAGGGCTTGTAGGGCAATGGTTTGAAATGAGAGCAGAGCAGATTGAGCTTGGATGTGAAGAACAAGTTGTGCAGCAGGAGGCTGCTGGGACACTGCCACAGGCTGCCCAGGGAGGTGGTTGAGGCCACATCCTTAAAGACATTCAAGATCAGACTTGGTGTGACCCTAGCCAGCCTGATTTAGTTGGAGGTGTCCTTGCTAAATGCAGTGGGGTTGGAAAAGATGACTTTGAGGGTCCCCTCTAACCCAATGCAAGCTGTGCATAACTAAGACACCACAAATGCCTGAAGACGTCTCCCAAATGCGGATTTTAATCCATATCAAAGTGCCTCCAATTGTTGGCCTTCTGGTATCAAATTCAAAAGATACAACTTTCTGGATCCTCCAATTTTTGGCCTTCTGGTATCAAATTCAAAAGATACAACTTTCCAGATCCTCTACAGATTTCTGCTTCATTTAACAAAAATAATAACAATAATAATCCCCTTCAGCAGTCTCTGGCAAATGCTGTGCAGAGGCACTGAAGACTTTAAGGACCAGTGTGTGTTTGTAGCTGCACACAGGGATGTTTTCCAGGCACCAGAAAGAGAGAGGATAAAAATCATATACCCAAGCCTGGATTTCACCCACCAGCTCTGGGAATGATGAGTTTCACATCAGTGATACAGCAGTTCCTTTGTACCCTGGGGTAAGAATCCCACACAATTCTAACATGTACATTTGAAATGTTCCTAGAGGGGCAGGCTGGCAGCAGAAGCTGTCAGGACTCTGGCACATCCAGGGAGCAGAAGAATTCCTTCTCTTCCTTCCTGCTCTCTGTTGTTCTGCATTTGACTTGGGAAAAGGAAAATGAAGAAGGATTTTAAACAAACTCAAGGCTTTGAGGTTAGCCGAGTCTAGCTGATCACAGGGTTTGGTCTAGGAAAGAAATGTTCCCCTGTGTGTCTAATTCACATAGCACAGAGCTTTTAGTGACAGGACAAGAGGGAACAGATTGAAGCTTGAGGAGGGGAGATTTGGACTGGAAATTCTGGACAGTGAGGCTGTGGATGCCCTCTCCCTGGAGGTGTTCAAGGCCAGCATCCTGCTCTAATGGAAGGTGTCCCTGCCCATGCCTGGGGGTGGATCTGGATGGTCTCTTGTATGAATCTATGAACAGAGGGCACAGCTTTTTTCACAGGGGCATGCCAAAAGTGCACTTAATGCAAACCTTTCTGCTGCAGGGTTACATCCTGCACTATCCTGCTGGCTGGCTCAAACCTGGCAGACTGCTGGTGCTATTAGCATCTCTAAAAGCAGAAAGAGCAGCTAATAGTAACAGCCAGCAATTTTGGAACCAAAATGTAAATGCAGCTCACCCAGCACACAGGATCTGGCAGATCATTTCACAAATTGTCATATTCAAAGGCAAGTTTTGATGTGATAGGTTGGAAAGAAAACTGGCAGGAGGGTGCTAAAATAATTCCTTTTTTCTTGTAGTCAACAACAGTTTTTCAAGTTAATGCTGTGCCCAGCAAAGTAATTTCCTAATCAATACAGAAAATGTTGGCTTAAGCAGAGAAATTGAACAAAGGAAACAAAATTAGCTTCTGGTGTTTGGATTTTTTTTTTTTTGAAGCAGTTACTTGTGTAGGTCAGTAAAAATAACTTCAATTTATGAAATAAATGCTACAGCTGCATACCTGCTAAGATGATGGAGCATTATGGTCACAAGCAAGCAATAACCTGACATTGCTCCTTGCCAGGTTTCCATCTAGCTTAGACTCCCTGCTTGGATATTATGCATCTGTGCCCCAGTTTCCTGACACACACAAGCATCTACTTTGTTATTTTGGGAGATCTGACACAGGTTGCAACACTTTGTTTTTGGCACTTAAGCCCACTTGTTAATTCTAGGCTTAATTATTAATGTGTTGACCCACAGTGTTATAAACAAACTGAAAAGCAGGCTTCAAAAATTTAGTTTGTCTTCCAAAAAGGGAAAGCCAAATGAAGCCAACTGCAGTGCAGCCCAAGATGGAGATTTTCAGATGTCTGGGAAGGGCTGGTACCCAAATCAGAGCAGCTGTCACCTTCCTGTGTGCTATCTGAATGTCCTCTATTGCCACAAGCTGATCTTTTCCACTTAGTGGTGTGATAAACACATTTTTAATCTTGCCTGCAACCCCTCTGTGGTACAAGGGTGATGTGTCACATCCTGGGCTGCTGGATTTCCAAATAGCTGGGCAGCTGGTAGGAATACTCAAGGTAATCCCTTGGGCAGCATCTCATGCTTTTCCAAAGGGCTACACACTCTACACTGCCCAAGTATTGTCCCTACAAAGATCTCCTGATGCCAAGAACATTTCTCTATTACTACATCACTCAGCATCCTGACACAACACAACACATGTTCCAAGAACATTTCCTCCTTGTTGCTCTAGCAGGATGCCAATTTTTCAGCTTCTCCACATAGCTACCTAGTTGCACTGAAGCTCCTGTTTGGGGTGAGAAAGGGGGAGATGAGAACATTTCCAAACAGCAACACCAGCCCAAATCCACACTGTGCTAGAAAGGTTTGAACACACCACTTAAAGAGCTTTTCAGCAACTCCAAACCAGTCTGACTTGCTAGAGGCTCTTTCTCACCAGCTAAAATTGCTGAATGTCTGCCAGGTTGCTTTTGAGAATTTCCAGCATTGCTTTTGTCCTTAAAGACAGTATGTTTGAGAATGTTCTCTATCAGATTAATCCACATTCAAACTGATCCACACAATTAATAAGTTACTAATAAATAAGAAATGAATCCACACAAATCAAGGGAGGTAAATAAATGCATCACCTCCTGAATCATATGTGGAGTTTTAGTGCCTCTGTGGTCATTAGTAAAACCATTTCCTAAATTCCAAACACACAGCTTCCTACAACAGGCATGAGGAGCTGAAACACCACTTACAAGGCAAAAGGAAAAAGCTTACTACAATGAGATCACTTTGAAAGACTCTGGGGTAGTTTTTAAAGCCCCTAAAGCAGAGGGGTTGGAACTAGATGATCTGTAAGGTCCCTTCCAACCCAAACCATTCTAGCATTCTGCGCTATATAACCATTTAAATCAGCTACAAGATTTCTGCTGGAAGATTTCTCATCACTGTTATTATTTTCTTAACACTTCATGAGTTTAAGAGCAAGCAAAAGCTTAAAAGTTTATTTCCTCCTTTGGCAAGTGGGTTGGACTTGATGAAGGCTCTGGGAAGACCTTAGAGTGGCCCGAAGGGGACCTACAAGAAAGCTGGGGAGGGACTGTTTGTGGGGGCTCACAGTGATAGGATGAGAGGGGATAGGTTGAAGCTTGAGGAGGGCAGATTGAGACTGGAGATTAGGAAGAAATTCCGCCCAGTGAGGATGAGGAGACTCTGGAACAGGTTGCCCAGGCAGGCTGTGGACGCCCCCTCACATGAGGGTGTTGAAGGCCAGGCTGGATGAGGCCTTGGCAACCTGCTCTAGCGGGAGGTGTCACTGCCCATAGCATGGGGGTTGGAACTGGATAATCTTGAAGGTCCCTTCCAATCCAAACCACTCTGTGAATCTCTGGAGGCCCCTTCCAAGCCCTACCATTCTGTGATACCAAAAAAACATTCACAGCAAAACCACTAAAAGACAAGACAGAGAAGAGAAGGTGCAAGTGTTCCACATACCAACAAGCCTGATCACATTCAGTGTAGTGTTGGTCAGGATGGGTGCATTGACTTTGTTGAGGTTATAATCTGATTTCTTTCTGCTCCTCAGAGTTTCTCGAGAAATACTGAAGGAAAACAAAAGAAAACATAGCAGAAGCCTCTTATATTCATGAAAATAAAATGCAGCAGCAAAGAAATCCTCCCCAGCTGCTTGGACACAGAAGTATGACTTCCAGCACAGTACTCTACTTATGCCAGAGGATAATTGGGTTAAGATTCTAACATTTGAAGAAAGAAACCTGGACTAATCTACATAAAATTGTGCTAGAGAAAGGAACTTCAGAGTTGTACCCTGCAGGGCTCTGTCTGGCTTCAGTAATCACTTTAACCACTCTGACTCAAGTTCATAGTTCAGGAAGTGAAGAAAATTAAACCAGTGCAAGTCACAACAGAACAGGAGCAGCCTAGCAAGATACAGCTGGGAAAGGCTATCTGGGAATGGGAACAATTCAAGGAAGACAAAGCTAAAGAGCCATTTGAGTTTTCATTAGTTGCAGTCCTGTGAGAAGCAGGGAGTTGGACACAATGATCCCAACAGTTCCATTCCAATCCTGCCTGGATGTGTTCCTGGGTGACCTGCCCTAGGTGACCCTGCTCTGGCAAAGGGGGTGCACAGGATGATGGTTCAAGGTCCCTTTGAGGTCCCTTTGAAGCCCTCAGATCTGTGATTCCAGCTTGAGACAATCTATGATTCACAGAATCATAGAATCATCATGGAATCATAGAATGGTAAGGTTGGAAGGGACCTCAAGGATCATCTAGTTCCAACTCCCTGCCATAGGCAGGGACACCTTCCACTAGTACAGGTTACTGAAGGCCTCAGAGGAGAAACCCTCTGGTTGCCACCCTTCTAAATAATACTCTTCCCAAAAATTCAGAATGCTTCCATGTCACAGCACAAAGCTTTGGACAGTGCCTGTGGTTTGTTCCTATTAATTCTGATCACTTGCTGCAGATTAAGTAGTTGCCCAGGGAGGTCGTAGCTACTCCCTCCCTGAAGGTGTTCAAGGCCAGGTTGGATGAGGCCTTGAGTAAGCTGGGAAAGTAGAAGGTGTCTCTGCCCATGGCAAGGGGTTGGAACTAGATGACCTTTAAGCTCCCTTCCACCCCAATCCATTCAATGAACACATCCTAACAATATTTTATCCTGAACAAAGAATTCTTTCCTTCAAAACCATTCACAGAATCTTAGAATTATTTGGGTTGGAAAAGACCTCCAAGATCATTGAGTCCAACCATGGAGCTGACAGCACCACAGCCATGAAACCACCACCAACTCCCTCAGTACCTTTGGGCATTTGCCATCTGCACTCAGAGACTTGAGTGTGTCTGAGTTCCTTTGCTCAGCCTCCAGTGGTGGCTTTCCAATCCTCTGTGTGCCAAGAATGCCAACCTCCTCCAGAAAACCTGAATGCACACCTAGGCACTGCAGTCTCCTTAGCCAGAAATCTGTACTGCAGATGCTTTGAAAGGCTGCAGACTTGGCTTTTATTTATAGAAAGATATATAACCACAATCTTAAACTCTCTATTCATCAAAACACAGCCTGTATATTCCTGTATAGCTGGGGCTGTGTGTGCTCCATGTATACACTGGTAAAGAAAAGAGGATTTAAAATTTAAAATAACTGCTTTCAATCTAGAGAATACTTCAATTCTTTGTTAATCTGCAGAAGTTTCCTGTTGTTCTCCAAAAGCAGAAGGCTTTTGTCTGCAAACTGCATTTGACACAACAGAAATTGTTATGTCTGCACAACAGCACTTGTGGAAGAACCTTTAGTTCATGTTTGATTCTTGCTCAACATCTTTCCACTACTGACTACAGACAGTCTTCACCCTCCTTCAAATCCATGCTTTCCAGAGCTACTCTCTGCAATAATGATGAGCAATTTCTCCTCCCTCCCTTCCTATTCTGGTGATCTAAGTGCAGAGCTTTTCTGGCTGTGCAGGTAGCACAAAGACTATTTGGTTGTTATCCTATTGTCACAGAACACAGATTGGACAGAAAATTAACTAATTAGAGTTCTGAGATGAAAATCACATCAATGAGACCAAGGCTTCAGTCAGTCTGAGTACCTTTTCACAGGGGCATCTCCTGTCTGCTCATCCACATAATCTCTTTTCAGCTCTTCAGGAACATCACTGTCACTGTCATACTCTTGATAAGCACTTTTTTCTTGTTCATCTGATTCATACTGTTAAAAAAACAAGACCCCAAAAGTTCAACAAGAAGAAAATTAAACCAAACATTACCACAAGAAAAAAAAAAAAAAAAAAGGTGAAGAAAGAATTATTCATCAAAGGGATAAGCCAAAAATATTCTAATACAGCTTTTCAGAGAATGGTACAAAGTTTTACATTCAAACATTTCTCACCAGTACTAGAGTTTGACAGAACTTCTGAATGCAAAACCAGATAAAGTTCTTGTTTGGTTTTATTGTAGACCTCACCATAAAGTGAGAGTCCTCAGCATTTAAATTACAATTAAAAGCTGCCTAACAAATATCAGACAATCCAGCTGTGAGCAAATAAAACACAATCATTGAATCATAGAATTGTTTGGATTGGAAGTGACCTCCAAAGATCATCCAATTCAAACTCCTGCACTCAGCAGGGATGTTCTGCACTAGATCAGGTTGCTCACAGCCTTCTCCAGCCTCACCTTCAGTATCTCCAGCCATGGGGCCTCAACCACCTGCCTGGGCAGCCTGTGGCAGTGTCCCAGCAGCCTCCTGCTGCACAACTTGTTCCTCACATCCAAGCTCAATCTGCTCTGCTCTCATTTCAAACCATTGCCCTCATCCTGTCCCTGCAGGCCTTTGCAAACAGTCCCTCTGCAGCCTGCTTGCAGCCCCTTCAGGTCTTGGCAGGTTGCTGTTAGGTCTGCCTGGAGCCTTCTCTTCTCCAGGCTGCACACCCCCAGCTGCCTCAGCCTGTCCTCACAGCAGAGCTGCTCCAGCCCCCTGAGCATTGTCATGGTCATCGCCTCACAGAATGCCCTGAGGTGGAAGGCTCCTCTAAAGGTCATCTAGTCCAACCCCCCTGCAGTAAGCAGGAACACCCCCAGCTATGGATCCACAGCTTTTGTCTTTTGTGTTCTGCTGCTCCAAAACACTTCTGCTGTCATTGTGGGGCAGAAAATTATTCTAGCTCAGACCTAAAGCCATATCATAAGAAGATGAGAAACCTAAGGGCTCATGGTACCAGAGCTGAGATCTCCTTGGGATGAAAGCTGCATGGAGATTGGGGTTGTGTTTGCAGATCTGTGTGTCACAGAACCATAGAATAGGCTGGGCTGCAAGGGACTTCCAAAGGTCATCTGGTCTTTGAAGGCTGTGTCCTGCTATGATTATGAAACTAGTGGAGCCTGGAAGAAACACCTTGACAATGCAGGCAACGAGCTTAGAGGTCTTCTAAGAAAACAATTCCATGATTCAATGATTCTATTTACTGAGAGAAAGACTTGCTGAAGCACTCCATACCCCATTGGAAGCCAGGACATCTTCTGTCTCATCATCTTTGCTGTCAGCCTGAATTTCAAAGGGGTTCCCTCCATTACAGTACTGCTCAAACAAGGTGACTGTGGTTGAAGCTGCAGAAGCAGGCTGCTTGCTGGGCGACACAGATGGGGAACGTGACTGCTCCATGAATTTAAACTCCTGTTCACAGGAAGAAAGGACAACTTCAATCACCAACAAAGCAGCTACACTGCTGTTAGGACTCCAGTTACACAAATAACAGAAGACAGCCACACACTTGTGGCCAGCTAACTTGACATGAAAACTTTGTGGCCAAAGCTTGCTGCTCATTTTCATGCCTATCCTAAAGGTGCTTTTCACGCTGGCTCAAGTTACCCTTGAAATTGGCAATCTCACAGTGCTTATCTTGCTAATGTTAGCACAGGCAAGACATCTCCTGCAGGCTAAAAGTCTTCACTGCCTAAAACTAGATGAAAACCAAGTGGGGTTTTTTATTTCATAGAAATTAGGAGACAAAATAAGAGCTAAATTCTACCAAAATCTGTTGGGTTTTTTCCCCACACAAAAGCTGAACTTTTGGCCTCCATTTTAGTTTTTAGTTTTATTACTTTCCAAATCCTTTGCACAGGAAGTCTCTGATGACTGGTTGACAGCACAGATGTGTGTATGGACCAAGCAGGGCACCTAAGGGTATGATTTGAGACATTTACACATAAAACCCTTCACTTCTCTTATTTTTATCTGTTTAACTCTTGCTCTTCATCTTTCTAAGTGGCTAAATGTCTGTTGTTATTCATCTAAAGGTTTGAAGATCACAACCTATGCAGCTTGTTAGCCTTCTGTTTGTTTAGACAGTCTTAGGCTTCTGCTTGTTTAAATGAATTGGTTGCTTTCTGCCATTTTCTGCTGCTCCAGTCCCCTTGTGCAGTACCTTTGAATTTACAATCCTTTCTCTCTACTGAAAATATTACTTCTTTAGCTAGCAGATGCTATTGAGGGCTCTCCTTCCACTCCCCTCTCTGCTATTACTTCCTCTTGCTGTAGCAGAAGAGTAATTTATGGATATTACTTCTCCTCAGCAGACCTGGACTGCTAAACCCTGAATACATCTGGATGTGTTATTCATGGAACTTACATGAAGCTGCAGAATGCTAAAGCTTGATTTAACAGGACAGAGCTCCCAGGTCTCATTCTCCAGAAACATTCTTAACTCTTCCAGGCGGGTTCTGAAATACAAACAATGAATCCTCTTCAGTGGCAGCAAGAGTAAGGCAGAGAGAGACAATCACTTCTGCAGTGAAAAACAGCATCAAAGTCAGGCTTGAAAGCAGCTGTTCAACTCACCCTATCAACTGACAGACCACTTCAGAGGTGTGGTTGCTGACAGAGTATGTTTTAGAACACCTCTGGAGTAATTTTCACAGAATGCCAACATCCAAACTTCACTAAAAAAGGGAGCTTGACTAAATCATTAGAAAATACAAAGGAACCTCTATGATTTTGCAGTAGTCCTGGGCTTCTGTCCTCTGGAACCTTCAGAAAAGCTTCCATTCAGCCATAAGCAGAAATGTCTCAAAGAAAATCTTTGGCCACATAAGGAGGAACTCATTGGAAAAGACAAAGACAGCAGTGAGAACTTATTCCTCAGCAGGATTGTTGTGTCTTTCCTTCTTGATCAGAGAATCACAGAATGGGTTGGGTTGGAAGAGACCCTAAAGATCATCCAGCTCCAACCCCGTGCCATGGGCTGAGACACCTTCCTCTAGACCTGATTGCTCAAAGCCTCATCCAGCCTGGCCTTGAACACCTTCAGGGAGGAGGCATCCACAACCTCCCTGGGCAACTACTTCATCTGAAGCAAGAGATCAGAATTAATAGGAACAAACCACAGCCACTGTCCAAAGCTTTGTGCCATGGGCAGGGACACCTCCTGGCAGCCCAGCTTGCTCCAGGCCCCAGCCAACCTTCCTTTCAATACTTTCAGGCTTGAAGCCTCCACAACTTCTCTGGGCAACCTGTTCCAGAGCCTCACCACCCTCATGGGCAAGAATTTCCTCCAGGTGTCTCATCTCATTCCAGCTTCTCCCAGCCTGAAGCCATCACCCCTCCTCCTGTCACTCCATGCCCTTGTCAAAAGCCCATCTCCAGCTCTCCTGGAGGTCCCCTTCCACTACTGGAAGGTTGCTAGAAGTTCTCCCTGGAGCCTTGTCCTCTCCAAACTGAACAAGCCCAACTCTCTCAGCCTGTGTCCATAGCAGATCATCTTTGCGGCCTCCTCTGGATCCACTCTAACACTTCCATAACCTTCTTGTGTAGGCAGCTCTAGAGCTGGACACAGCACTCCAGGTGAAGTTTCATGAGAGCACAGAAGAAGGAAAGAGTCACTTCCTTTGGCCTGCTGTCCTCAGGAACTGCCATTCATGAAGGAATGGTTGGACAGAGTCTTAAGGATGCTACTGTTCAATAAAAATCCATGCAGTGTTCTCTCTGGTCCTTCTTGGACAACACACAACAAAGGACAAGAGATCAACCCTGGCAAAGGAAGAGTTTCTCAGAGCAAGGAATGTGTATTTCTTCTCCTGTCTTTTTGGCTATTTACACTCAGAAGGACATCTACAATGCAAGAGTTGTCAATCATCCCAACTCAAACAGCTGGGAAATTAGAACAGTTAGACAGACAGACAAGTCTGGAAGCTGTCACAAGCATGCATCATATCTGAGGCTGCACATGATCTGACTGGCCTCAGATGTGACAGCAGACTGCAATGTAATCAGGAGTACCAACGAGAAGCCTATGAGAACATGACTCAGAAGGATGGGCTCGGTTCTAAACACTTCACTTGGTAGGAGATGAAACTGCACATTAACAAAGCAGTTCACAGCCACCATCAGCTCTTTTTATATAATGGCACAGAAAAAGAAGAAACAATTTTGCTACAAGTGTGGACTCCAGAGGTCCTCAGGATGCTTGGAGACAGCTTAAAGTTGGAGCCTGAAAAACACAGAAGTTCTACAGAAAGAAGTTTTTCATCTTCTTCTGCTTGCCTGCTGCAAAACTCTGCTCCTCTGCCCTGAGGACAGGCTGAAGGAGCTGGGGTTGTAGAGCCTGGAGGACACCTGCCTTCCAGTACCTGAAGGGAGCCTACAGGAAAGCTGGGGAAGGAATTTTCATAAGGGTGTCTAGAGACAGGACAAGTGGGAATGGTTTGAAGCTGAAGGAGAGCAAGGTTAGACTGGAGCTGAGGAAAAAGTGAAGCTGAGGAGGGTAGTGAGACTCTCAAATGGGTTGTCCAGAGTGGTCATGGATGTCCCTTCCCTGACGGTGTTCAAGGCCAGACTGGATGAAGCCTTGAACAGCCAAATCTAGTAGAGAGGTGTCCCTGCCCATGGCAGTAGATGACCTCTGAGGCCATTCTATGAGCTAGAGCTTTACACAGCTACAGCACAAGGAAAAAACTTCTCCACTCTTTTCCCTTCCCCAGGGTTCAGAGCCCTGTTCTTACTGCAAAACATATTCCACTCCCTGTTAATCTGAATGCAGGAACAACCTGCAGTGGAATTCCTTTGGAAAGTATTGGAAGTTAAATGCCATTAGAGTCCCCCCCTGCACACACACACACAGAAGTCCNGAGGAGGGTAGTGAGACTCTCAAATGGGTTGTCCAGAGTGGTCATGGATGTCCCTTCCCTGACGGTGTTCAAGGCCAGACTGGATGAAGCCTTGAACAGCCAAATCTAGTAGAGAGGTGTCCCTGCCCATGGCAGTAGATGACCTCTGAGGCCATTCTATGAGCTAGAGCTTTACACAGCTACAGCACAAGGAAAAAACTTCTCCACTCTTTTCCCTTCCCCAGGGTTCAGAGCCCTGTTCTTACTGCAAAACATATTCCACTCCCTGTTAATCTGAATGCAGGAACAACCTGCAGTGGAATTCCTTTGGAAAGTATTGGAAGTTAAATGCCATTAGAGTCCCCCCCTGCACACACACACACAGAGCAGTCCCCCCCAGCACACACACACACACACACACAGAGCAGTCTCACCGGTGGTAGGTTTTGAAATAGTTAACACTTTGTCTTCTGATGGATTCTTGCAAAACTTCAGACTTGCTGCCACAAAATTCCTCTCCAACCTGCATCAGCCTGTAGGAATGAATGAACATGTAGAAATATTTGTTGTTTTATTAGCACTGATGTTCCAGTCTGAATGCCAAAGCCTTCCTTTCTCATTACCCCGAATGTCCATTTAGGTCCATAAAAGCAAAGCACAAAGTCAAGTTGCAAAGACTTCACTCACTCCACAATTTGTCTGTCTCATTTTCCTCCAAATCCTATCACAAGGTCCCATACACACAGAGACAACAAATTGTAAGCAAAATAAAAGTCTTTTGAGATCACATTACACAGGGCAAGTTGTGTCACAGTCAGAATGTGACATTTTATTCCCCAAACAGAAGGACATCATATTGAACAGGTTAGCAGCACTGCAGGGTTTTACTGCTCTGGACTGACAGTCCCCTTAAAGGTTTTTAGAAATATCAAAACTGGGAAATCTGCAGATTTGAAATCTTAAAAGTGAGCAGCACTGAAATAATATCACACTTAAGCAGCAAAGCAGCTCATTCCACCTCTCCCACTTGCAGAAGATAACAACAAAGAGAGATTGGCATTCACTCAGGTTCACACATGAAGAAGTGCTCTTCAAAGTATGAACAGATAGGAACAAAAGTGGCATCAGAATGCAAATATCAGCCTTAACTAACTGTGCTGTCTCATTTGGATCCAGCTTTGTGCAGGAGTATCAAGTGCTCTTATGGCCACATCAGCTTACCTGCTGGTAACATCAAGCACAAATATGAAGTCATCGTATTTGAAGCTCGAGAGATCTGTGCCCAGGAGATAGGTCTTCACTTTCAGCTGAACATCCTACAGAACACAAACAGGTTTCTGCATACCAAGAGACAGAACCACATACCAAAAAAAGACATACCACACACCCAGGACTTCATTAGGACTTCAGGTCTGTAACTTCATAGAATCATGGAATGACTGGGAGTCCTGGTGGACAACAGGATGCCAATGAGCCACTGATGTGGCCTTGGGCCAAGAATGCTGATGCCATTCTGGGGTGCAGCAAGAAGAGTGTGGCCAGCAGGTTGAAGGAAGTTCTCCTCCCTCTCTGTTCTGCCCTGGTGAGGCCACATCTAGAGTGTTGTGTCCAGTTCTGGGCTGCCTGGTTCAAGAAGGGCAGGGAACTGCTGGAGAGGGTACAGCAAAGGGCTGCAAAGATGCTGAGGGACTGGAAGGTATCTGTGAGGAGGAAAGACTGAGAGAATTGGGGCTGTTTAGTCTGGAAAATAGAAGTCTGAGGGGGGAGCTGATCAATACTTAAAGGGTGGGTGTCAGGAGGATAGGACCAGGCTTTGTTCAGCAGTGCTCAGTGACAGGACAAAGCTCAACAGGCAAAACTTAAACATTTAAACATGAGGAGGAACTTTATTAATTTAAGGGTGCTGGAGCCCTGGAGCAGGCTGCCCAGAGAAGTGGTGGAGTCTCCATCTCTGGAGACATCCCAAACCCATCAGGACATGTTCCTGTGTGACCTTCTCTAGGTAACCCTGCCTTGACAGGGAGCTTGGACTCGAACTCCAGAGGTCCCTTCCAAACCCTACCACTCTGTGATTTTGTGGCAGAGCACAGTGACCAAGGAGTAACTGAGGAAGTGAGTAGAAGCTGAGGTTTTGATATATTTAGCTTAAAACAAATCACTTCAATTTCAAAAAAGCCTCTGGAGAGATTTCCCTAAGAAGATGAATGCAGTGGTTGGACTTGATGATCTTCAAGTTCTTTTCCAACCAAGATGAAACAACTACCAGTAAAATTGTAAGTAAAACTGGGCAAAGGGAAAGAAATGTTTGGCAAAAGCATTACCAAACCCTACCTGCCATATCCTTGAGAGCCCATGCTCCAGCTTCTTTTTCACGTAGCTGCGGTCAAAACTGTTCTCTTCAGTTCCAATCACATTGTTGCCATCTGAAGCTGAAGGAGAAAGATACTCCAGGTTATCTCCAAATGCATCCAAGCTTTTCATCCATATTAATCTCACATTATCCATCCTGCAAGCTCCAGGAGAGCTCAACAGCTCACAATAACTGAAAGGAGATGAATAAAGCACACAGAAATGTTTGATGCTAACTCTGACCAAGAAGGCTTCTGATGGCCCCAGTGTCAGCAAGGTCTCACCTCAATAAAAACTAAGAGACAGAAGTAAAAGAGGCAGATCTTTCACACAGAGCACTCTAAAAATCCACTGAGTACTCAAGTCCTTCCTGCACACCAGAAGCAAATTGCTGAAGGCACTGAGACAAGACCACAGAGGTTCCAAGACACAAACTAAGAACTTGAATAGCAGAAAAGGTATCTCCAAACACCAGGAGCTTTGTTCTCAGGATGGTTTCTTACCAGAAGAAACAGCTGCCTCATCTTGGTCATGGTTCTCATGCCACTGCATGGTTCTGTAGTAACTGAGCATGACTTCCCAGAGGGCTTTGCAGAGATCAGCAAGGCATGGAATGTAGCTGTCTGAGGTAATATGCTGCAGGGAAAACCAAACCAACATCATGAGACTCAGCAGTGGTGTTCAGAAGCCATGGTCGCTGCAGGGTTACTCTGATAACCTTACTTAGAGAAGGTACACTTAAAAGAGTGGGAAAACTCAGTTTCAAAGGTACAGATATAAGGAAGAATTCCATACTGTGCACAGGTCTTTGTACTGTAACTTCTGAAACTTGGTGTCTGTGTTCCCTGCACACAGTTCCACATATCCCAGCACGACTTGAAAGACAGTGTTGTGGATGGCTTGAGTGAAGTGCATGTGCAACTGGTCCATTGCTGTCTGAAAGAGAAGGAGGGACACAAACAGTAAATCAAATTTGTCATATGACACCTGTTAATCTCAGTTCTGTTCAGTACTGGACACAGGAAACTGTAAGCAAGGCCTCCAATCTTTGACTCAAGAACCTCCAGCACAGGACTTGGCAGTGCTACAACATGGGAACACTGCAGGTAGTGGCTGCCTCTTGCCTGGGGGTGTTCAAGGCCAGGCTGCACGAGGCTTTGGGCAACCAAGTGTTGTTAGAAGCATCCTGCCCATGGCAGGGAGGTTAGAGCAGCTGAGCTCTGAGGCCCTTTCCAACCTGAGCCATCCTATGATTCTGTGATGAAAATGGAAGTCATTTCAATAATCACACAGAACCACAGGATGGTTTGGGTTGGAGGGGACCTTAGACATCATCTAGTTCCAATCCTCCTGCCATGGGCAGGGACACATGGGGTTAAACCATGACAATCAGGAGTACTCAAAGCTGTTGAGCTGTTACCCTACTGTCTGCTGGGACTTCCCCAGAAGATGAGCACCAACCTGTGTTTTCCCAAGCAGCCTGTAAGCCTGCTGAACCTTTGTGTAATGGCTGACATCAAAGTTCTTGCATATTTTGGAGAGTGCCACATCCAACTGCTCCTAAATCAACGAGGCAAAAAAACATCTTCAACACTAAATAAAAACAGGCTAAGGAACAGATTAAACAACAGCAAGTGACGGGAAGATGTTTATTTAAACAATCTGATAACTATGCTTGGAAAACAGCCAAGACTGGAATTCACCCAGCTGCTCTGAGGTGCTCAAAGCTTATGTCTTGCTGCCTAAAGTCAGCCAAAGAGTGCCACCATTTCCAAGAACCAGGCCAGCATCTCACTGGGATCAAATCCAAAGTGGTATTTACTTTGAGAAGCAGCCCAATATGAGAGTGCAAGGATTTCTAACTTGGTCTCTTCCCCTTCCTAAGAGAAAAACAGATCTGGGGGAAGATAAAAATACTCCACAGCTGTCAATTCAATTCTAGAATTCTTCATGCTCTGGCTGCCACCTAATAAGTGGAAATAATATTACCTGAATGTAAAATGCATTGGAAAACAAATCAGTAGGTATAAGGAAGAATTTCTTTCCTGCAGGAGAGTTGGGCATTGGAAGAGGCTGCCCAGGGACATGGTGGAGTCATCATCCCTGGAGGTATTCAAAAAAGGAGATGTGGCACTTCAGGTCATGGAGGTGTTGGGTAAAAGGTTGGACCTGATGACCTTTAAGGGCTTTTCCAACCTTAATGTCTCTGTGATTCCTGAGTACCAGCACAATAGTCAGTAGTGCAGGAGAAAAGAAAGCCCACACACATCCCTGGAGTAAGTCAACCATTTGGGCTGGAAAAGACCTTTAAGACCATCCAGTCCAACCATCCTCTAACTCCAGCAAAGCTGGGGCTAAACCATGTCCATCAGCACCACATCTCTGCCTCTCCCAAACACCTCCAGGGATGGGGATTCAACCACCAAACTGGGCAGTCTGTGCCAGGCTCTGAGAGCTCTTTCACTCAAGAAGTTTCTTCTAATATTCAACCTAAAACTCTCCTGGTGCACCTTGAAGCCATTTCCCCTCTCCTATCACTTGTTCAAGGGAGAAGAAACCAACCTTCCCCTGGCTCCGACCTCTCTTCAGGAAGCTGCAGAGATCCAGGAGGATCTCTGGCCCTCAGGCCCCTGTCCTCCAGGCTAAACAACCCCAGTTCCCTCTGGCTCTCCCTGACTGGAGCATCCCATAGACAGAAAGTATGTGACAGAAATGTGCAGGTTCTGTAATTGCCAACAACATGCTTTAGAAAGCTCCTGCACCTAGAGGTTAAATACCAACATTCACTAAACATCAACACAGTCATCCTTACCTCTATTTGTTCCAAGGTGTCTTGCAGTTTTGAATTCAACTCACTATTAAAGAAAGAAAGAAAGAGAAAGATTAAAACTGTTGATCCTAATAACACTTTACACCAAGGTGGTTCATTGCAAAACCCACATTCTTCTGCTACTGAGCCACAATACAGGAGAGGGGAGCCCAGGTGAAGCTCATGATCTTCCACAACACCAAGTGCAGAGCACTGAACCTGGGTTGGAACAATCCTCACTATCAATACAGCCTGGGGGATGAGGTGATAGAAAGCAGCCCTGCAGAAAGGGACTTGGGAATTGTAGTGGATGAAAATCATAGAATGGTTTAGGTTGGAAGGGACCTCAAAGACCTAGTTCCAAGCCCCAACCATGGGCAGGGACACCTCCCACTAGAACAGGTCACTCAAGGCCTCATCCAACCTGAATATCTCTAGGAAGGGAGCATCACAACCTCCCTGGGAATCCTGTGCCAGTGTTTCACCATCCTCATTGTGAAGAACTTCTTCCTAACATCCAGTTTCAATCTCCCCTCTGCCAGTTTAAACCCATTACTCCTTGTCCTGTCATTACAAGACCTTGTAAATAGTCCCTCCCCAGTCCTCCTGTAGGCCCCCTTCAGATACTGGAAGCTGGATATGAGGCAGCAATGAGCACTTGGAGCCCAGAAGGCCAATGGCAGCTTGGGCTGCACCAAAAGCAGTGTGGCCAGAGATGGAGAGAGGAGATTCTGCTTTTATGAATTCCTCAATTTTACTTTGCTAAGCAAGCAATTAATGTCCTAGTCAAACCTGCTTTACAGAATGAGAATTAAAGCTCAATGCTCTATTATGTACAAATCAAGCCATAGAGAAGCTGAAGTCTGCACAGTGTCACCTTACCTTATACAGCTGTAGTGTTTGAAAGTGCTGGCAGCTTTCTGGCATTCCAGGCACAGCTGAATAGCTCCTGGATAGTCCTCTTCCTTAGGAGAAAATACAATGGAAAGCTCATTTGGCTTTTTAATCAAACACTGCAACAGCCACTTTTGTTTGCATGCTCACAGCTAAGCATTAAGAACCAAAACATTCTGCCTCTTACAGCTATGAAGTGAAGGGAAATGAGCGAGGGTCTGCTGCAGAATTTAATGTGCAAATGGTTTAGAATTGGGAAGAGACACATTAGCAACATCTGAAAATGACAGTGTCACGTTCCCTTGTGCAAAGGACTTGCTGGTTTGCATTCTTGTGCACTCACCCAAAACATACCAGAAAGCTGCTACTACAGAACTCACAACTTCCCCATTGGCTTTCAAACCTTGGTTAATAAATGCCTCAGCCTGAGTTAGACCAGATCTAATTCTGGTCAATGATTTGCTTTTTTAGCTCAGTACAACATGATCTACTCATCAGTTGGCAACATGTGCTTGGAGCCCAGAAAGCCAACCAAATCCTGGGCTGCATCCAAAGCAGCATGGCCAGCAGGTGAAGGGAGGCGATTCTGCCCTTCTGCTCTGCTGAGACCCCACCTGGAGTACTGCAGACAGTCTGCAGCCCCCAGCATAAGAAAGGCATGGACCTGATGGAGAGGGTTCAGAGGAGGCCACAAAGATGACCAGAGAGCTGCAGCACCTCTGCTATGGAAATAAGGTGACAGAAGGATATGAGGATGCCAGGACAAAATGAAAACAAGGCATAGATGAGCACAGAAAATGTCGAAGCTTGGGACCTTGCCAACAGAAGCTGGGCAGTGCCTTTGGCATAATTACTCCGATTGTATTCTATTAGTTATGAGGTCAGGAAGGCTCTTGAAGGAAGGAAAGCCCACTCTGAGAACTAAGAGTTTCCCTTTTTTGTCCTAATTACATCCATTACATTATGTGCTTCACAGAACTCAAACACAAAGCTGTTGCTGGAATTTCAAAGTCATGGATTGAAGTGTAAGTGCCAAGAGCAATTTGTATGCAGCTATTACCATAAAGGAGGTTCTGAAATGAAATTGGTTTGAAGAGCAGCATTCTAATGCAGATCAAGCTCAGCTAAGAACACAAAACCCTCCCACATCCATTAGGTGAAACCAGGACAGTCCATTGCTCTGAAATGATTGCTGCACTTACAGGTCTCTGCATCTTTCACAGACTCAGATTCACAGAATGGTTTGGCTTGAAAGTGACCTTGAAGGTCACCTAATTCCAACTCCCCTGGCGTGGGCAGGGGCAGCTCCTACTGGAGCAGCTTGCGTGGGCAGGGGCAGCTCCTACTGGAGCAGCTTGCTCAAGGCCCCAGCCAAGCTGCCTTTCAACACTACCAGGCTTGGAGTCTCCACAGCTTCTCCAGGCAACCTGTTCCAGTGCCTAACCAGCCTTATAAGGAAGAGTTGCTTCCTAATGTCTCATCTTAATTCAGCTTCTTCCAGTTTGAAGCTATCATCCTGTCACTCCATGCCTTTGTTAAAAGTCCTCCTCCAGCTTTCCTGGAGGCCTCTTTCAAAATCTGAAGGCTCCATCCAAGTTGGATTTCAAAGCTGCCAGGCTTGGAGCTTCCACAGCTTCACTAGACAACCAGTTCCAGTGCCTCACCATCCCTATGGGCAAGAATTGCTTCCTAATGTCTCATCTCAACTGAGCTTCTTCCAGTTTGAAGCCTTCACCCTCCCTCCTATCCCTTGATAGTAGAGAGGGGACCGAAGGCTCCCCTGCACTCTTACTGAGCTACCAGGCTCAATGCCCAGATCCACAGCAGGACCGAGGCATGGACAGAAAATACTGTCCCCTCCCCCAGCACAGGGGCTATCAAATCTGATGTGAATGATTTTTCACAACATTTAAAAAGCTAATAAAGACATCATTTCACCACATGCACACACCCATGGTCTGTCAGCAAGAAGAAGAAGGGACAAAATTAAGATGAGTGACAGCAGCTGACTGAGAAAAGCTTCAAGTTCTAATCGTCTGGCAGGGCCTTACCTCCAACATCTCGCTCAAACGCACATCAGTTCTTTGCTAAAAAGGAAACAAAGAAAGAAAAGCAGTGACAAACTACTCACAAATTAGTATCTTGCCACAGACCAAAGCCAGCTGGACATACCAATGTCTTTATTGTCCTCAGGGACTTCAGCAGTCCAATGAGCAGCTGGCGCTTCCTCTGGTTGGCGAGAAGCCCCAAACTCGTCTGGGTGAAGCCTTCCTTTGCTATGTTCAGGTGTCTGCAAAAGAGAAAAATCTTCAGTGCCATGTAAAATAAAACCTACTGCTACAACATTCTAATCACAGAATGGGCTGAGTTGGAAGGGATCTTGAAGAGCATCCAGTTCCAAGACCCCTGCCATGGGCAAGGACACCGCCTACCAGCCCAGTTTGCTCTAGGCCCCAACCAAGCTGCCTTTCAACACTGCCTGGTTTAGAGCCTCCACAGCTTCTCTGGGCAGCCTATCCCAGTGCCTCAGCACCCTCACAGGAAAGAATTGCTTCTGAATGTCTCATCTAAGTCTGACTTCTTCCAGTCTGAAGCCAGTACCCCTTGTCCTGTCACTCCATGCCTTTGTCAAAAGTCCTCCTCCAGCTCTCCTTTGGGCCCCCTTCAGATTCTGAAAGGCTGCTCTAAGGTCTCCCAACAGCCTTCTCTTCTCCAGGCTTAACAGCCCCAACTCTCTCAGCCTGCCTCCAGCCCTCTGATCATCTTCAGGGCCTCCTTTAGATCTGCTCTAACAGTCCCATGCTCCTCTTGTGCTGAGGGCTCCCAATAAATACATGCTAGTAAATAAGGTTGGTGGCATCGTTAGGGAAACCCAGAAATTGGGATGACCCCAACAGACTACACTAAGAAGATGCTCTCCCTTCTGCAGAACCTGTCTGTCAAACAGTGATGTATCCCAAGAGGTTCTTGTTTCAAAGAGAACTCCCCAATGACAAAGTGAGAGCTGCAGGTGGCATTTGCTTCAGTACCTTTGCCTACAATGGCTAATTCCATTCAGCACATCAACAGAAAACATCAACAGCAAGCAAACCTCTGAGGTTTCTTATTACACTGCCATTATTCATGCAAGATACCTCCTGCCATTGGTGCAGATAACAGTTGCCAGCTGCAGGCCACTCTGCAGTGATGTGACACGTTCAAGTTCCTGCAGAGACACAACAGGTTACACAAATATCATACATCATACAATGACCTTCAAGATCATCCAGTTCCAACCCCCTGCCATGGGTAGGGACACCTCCCACCAGCCCAGCTTGCTCAAGGCCTCATCCAACCTGGCTTTGAACACCTCTAGGGAAAGGGCATCCACAACCTCCCTGGGCAGCCTGTTGCAGACTTTGAGAACTCTTCCAGTGAAGATGTTTCTTCTCCTATCCAACTTAAACCTGCCCTGCTGCAACTTGAGGCCATTTCCACTTTGTGCTAGGGAGACAAGACCAACATCCACCCTGCTCCAACCTCCTTTCAGGTAGCTGTACAGACCCAGAAGGCCTCCCCCCAGGCTCCTTTTGAGACTCATTATGGCAAGTGTTACAGTGCTGTTTTGGGGACAAGGAAAAAGCCATGCCAACATTCTACTGCAAGCAGCTAAAGCAGCTTGGCTTTGTTTGGCTCTTGGAGATCTTTGACACATTGAGGCTCTATTTCCAGCTTACTCTTCTCTTAGATGTTTTCTTCTCACAACCTGTCTGAGATAAGTGGCAGGTTTCTGATGAAGTGCTCTTAAGAAAGGCCACTGCTGCTTTCTCTTATGGAAATAGATCTGAAACTACTCCTAAAGAGAGGTACTAAAGAAGCTCCTCTTCAGGTCCATTACAGCTATTACTCAACCCTGTGAATCCACGTTTTCAAGAAGCTTTCTTAAAAAGGTCAGATGGCTGAAGGTCTCCAGCTCAATGTGTCCTTGTTTCTTTTCACTCTATGGACACAGGCTTAGCATTCAGACAGCCAATTCAAACCAGGCACAAAAAAGTGACTACATTTAATCCCCAGTGAAACAAGTAGAGCATCCTAATAGCACAAAAGGGAGTGGTTCACTCTCAGGAAGTGACTGTAGTTGTCTTACCTGAACATATGCAGGCTGCTTTTCAAGAATCAAATCTGCAACTTTCTTAGATACCTTAAAAAAGAATGTTCCATGTGATACAGAGCAATTTCAAGTAAGTAAGCCATCCATACACTACACTTCTACAATAGGTTTGTGGTTCTGTATCATTTAGTTCTGTAGCTTTCAAGCTGATGAATAAATGTTCCAGAACTATGTAAAAATTGCTAAAATGAGAAGCAGTTTTCACAGGGACAAGGTAAGAGAAATGTTTATGGTTCCATGTAGGAATTAGTGGGCTCGTTGGAATTAATTCCTTACCTCTTTGCTTGTAAGGAACATGTCACAATAGAAAATAGAAATAATGATAGAATCATAGAATGGTTTAGGTTTGAAGGGATCTTAAAGATGATCTAGTTCCAACCCCCTGCCATAGGCAGGGACACCTCTCACCAGGCCAGCTTGATCAAAGTCTTATCCAATCTGGCCTTGAACACCTCCAAGGAGGGGGCAGCCACAGCCTCCCTGGGCAACCTGTGCCAGGGTCTCGTCGCCCTCACTGGAAAGAATTTCTTCCCAATATCCAGTCTAAGTCTCCCCTCTTCCAGCTCAAATCCAGCCCTCCTCATTCTATAACTACAAGCCCTTGAAAAAAAGTCCCTTCCTGGCTTCCTTGTAGCCCTTTTCAGGTACTGCAAGGATGCTCTAAGGTCTCCCCAGATCCTTCTTTTCTCCAGGCTGAACAGCCCCAGGGCTCTTGGCCTGTCCCTCTAAGGGAGGTGCTGCATCTCTGATCAGCTCCATGCTTGTCCACTATAAAAACACATCACACACAATGAAAAGAAAAATATGCTTCCTATCTAATATGTCTAAGAAATCAACTCTTTTTCAGTTCCATTTGCTGGAGGGTGCAGAGGAAAGCACTTTACTTACAGCAGCTTGCTGTTGTTTTAATTTGTCTCTGTACTCTTCCAGTTCTTGAAGACTAAGTACTGGTGGGAGCCTCTGCATGTAAACAACCAATTAAATTTAGCAAGAAATCACAAGCTGTTAAATACACAAAGCAGTGTTAACTAACTTATCAACTCCTTCAGAGGAATATTCCCATTGCTTCTACAAGCAAAGCTGCAGAAGGAATCTGTTCTTTCCAAGGATGGATAGGGAAATCAATCAGTGTTGAGATAAACAATGTATTATCATCACACCACATGGTATCACCATTGCACCCAAGCAACCTTATTTTAAGTCATGTATGTATGCACACAACCCCCCTGATCTGTGAAATTATTGTGTTTATAAAAACACACAAAATATAGAAAGGGTTGGGTTTTTTTTGTTTCCAGCTATTTTGGCTTTTTCAATCTAGTTAAATCATGCAGTGCCTGTTAGCACAATTATTACTAACTCTAGTAAGCCAGGGCAGGTCACACAGGAAGGCATCCAGGTGGGTTTGGAATGTCTCCAGAGAAAGAGACTCCACCACCTCTCTGGGAAGCCTGCTCCAGGGATCTGGCACCCTCACAGGGAAAAGGTTTTTCCTTCTGTTCCTGTGGAACCTCTTCTGCTCCAGCTTGCCCACATTGCCCCTTGTCCTGTCCTTGGACATCCCTGAGCAGAGCCTGGCTCTGTCCTCCTGACACTGCCCTGCACATCACTATCAGCATGACTAAGGGCAGCCTGCAGGCTCCTCTGTTCCAAGCTCCAAGCCCCTGTTCCCTCAGCCTGTCCTCATAGGAGATGTTCCACAGCCTGCAGCAGCTTTGTGGTCCTGTCCAGCTGTCCTGGACTCTCTCAAGCAGTTCCCTGAGGTCCTTCTTGAACTGAGGGGTCCAGAACTGGACACAATATTCCAGATGTCACCTCACCAGGGCAGAAAAGAGGCAAAGGTGAACCTCCCTCAACCTCCTATTGTCTTTTCTTTTAAGAAGTCAGCTCACCTCTAACTCATACTTCACAATATCAAAGGAATCATTGGAGAAATATACTTCTTCAATGCTGTTAATTATTTCTTGCTGAGCTTGAGGATCAGTTGGTTCTTCATGCAGTTCTCTAAGCTCCTCCTTCACAAAACAAACCAAAATATTATTTCTGTGATGTAATGCCAGACCATAATAAGAACATTTCACCAAAATATGTATCTGTTTTACAGCATTAGTACGAAACCCAATGGTAGTGAACAGAAAGATCAGTCAACTACAGCTTCTTCTGCCCACTACAAAATATTAGAACCTTTTCCAAGAACCAAATTTGGACCAACACCAATATTTTTGTCCACCATTTCTCACATAATTTTGCCTTTCTATTCTATGGAACTAGAAGCCTATGGCAATTCTGAAAGAAATATACTTCAGAAGAGTCATTGCATTGCAGACTCGTCTGAAATGCAGTTCAGCAAGTTTGCAGTCACTTCCCCAGTTACTACCCAAGTGAGTCACACTCTTTGTGTTCTACGCTGCCTGGAACACCAACACCAGTAGTGCACTCTTGAATGAAGTATTGCTGCTGGAGAGGTGAAGCAAACACCTCCTGCATTCCAGTCACCATCAAACAAGTTACCATCTCTCTAGTATCAGGTCACAGAATGAGAGGGAAAGGCCTAAAACTGTGCCAGGGGAGGTTTAGGTTGGAGATTAGGAAAAATTTCTTTCCTGCAAGAGTGGTCAGGGATTGGAACAGGCTGCCCAGGGAGGTGGTGGAGTCATAGTTCCTGGAGGTGTTCAAGAGATGTGTGGACACGGCACTTTGGGACACAATTTAATGGCCTTGGTGCTCTTGGGTTGACAGATAGATTTCAGGTCTTTTCCAACCAAAACAATTCTCTGATTCTATGAAAAGACTTTGGAAGCAAAGGCACTGAAAAAAGTTAACTGATAGCATTCAGTGTCCAACCTAATTCAATGCTGCAGGTCAGCAATACCCTATGCACCTCTCACCATAGAGTGCCAGGGGCTAAGTGTGTTCTGAACTCATTTGGACACAGCCTCCTTCTCTTTGTAATGAGCCAAAACCACACCAGTGTTCCTCCATTCTGAGTCTGGATAGCCTATTTTCATTTTAGCCCATGCCAGAAGCTAATCCTGATACCAGGATGAGGGCCATGCCCAGCAGATTCGATCGGCAGCTCCACTGTAGCATCCTGCCCTCATGAAATGGATTCACAGAATGGTTTGGGTTGGAATGGACCTTGAGTATCATTCAGTTTCAACCCCACTGCCATGAGCAGGGACACCTTCCATTAAACCAGGTTGCTCAAAGCCTCATCCAACCTGGCTTTAAAACACCTGCAGGGAGGGTGGAGGGGGCATCCATGACCTCCCTGGGCAACCTGTTCCAGTGTCTCTCCACCCTCACTGGAAAGAATTTCTTCCTAATCTCCAGTTTAAATCTCCCCTTATTAAAGTTATTATTAACTTAGTAAAGTGTTTTTTACAGCTGCACACACATAATCCTTTCATTTTATCCATATATAAATATTTCTATGTATAACCATACCTATAATCTCACCTCAACACTTTCTTTTTCCCTTCCCCCTCACCACCCTCCTTCCCTCCAGTTAATCCACAGCTAGGGAAGGTATCCAGTCTCGCAGGGAACTTTGTGGGATTCCCTTACCTCTTACATGAAACACCCAGAACCTTCTTTTGATCTCTTCTCCTTCAGTATGTATGCAAAGTGCTTATGTAAAAGCCCTCACTCTACCAAAACAAACAAGACACTGGGAAAACAATTCTCCTGCTGAAGAGAACAACAAACCCTGATGCATGGAAGAGATTTATCAGTCACAGCACCTCTTAATGCACTCCTGAAAAGCACTCAGCTACTGTTAGGGAAACAGAAAGCCACACTTCTGTATCTTTACCTTCTATATGTTTACCACCATAAGCCACAAAGTCAACTACCATACTGGGTGTGAACTAATTATCATCAAGGTAAACAAAATCTAATTCAAAATCAACTCATCTAATGCCACAGGCTCAAACTCAAGTGCACAAACTTCCTCTCTCACCCTTTTGTGACAGAATCTACTAAAAACTGTTACCAGCTTGGGAAACACCAAAGCTGGCAACAAAAAAGCATCAACAGTTGACCTAATGGTTCCATGAGGCAGGAAGAACATAAAGATTATTATATATGCTGAAGATTAAAGCCATGAAACTACAAAACACACTAAGGGCACCTAGGGAGAAGTCTAAATATCAAGACTAGAATTATACAGGATACCCAGAGAGTATCTCATTTTTAAAGGGAAAAAAAGAAAAAAAAAAAAGGCTTTTTTTTCTTCTTAATTTCCAGCAGATAACCCAGATAACATTAAGATCAGCTTCCAGTGGCAGCTCAACAGTTCCAAGAGAACTCAAAACCTAAAACCCAACAACTGAGCATCATGAAAACCTAAGAGTGAAGGGACTGTGTCTCTTACCTTACAAGGAATCCGAAAGCTTTCAACAGGACTGAGGTCATGAACACTCTCCTGAGGACTTCTTAGACCCTTTAAAAGAATGTTAGAGTCAGTAAAAACTGATACTGCATGGAGCTTGCAATCAAACTGAACAAGTCTCACCTGGTGACCTGTAAGTCATAGAACAGTTTGGGTTGGAAAAGACCTTGGACGTGGCACTTGGTGCCATGGTCTAGTCTTGAGGTCTGTGGTAATGGGTTGGACTTGATGATCTTTGAGGTCTCTTCCAACCTTGGTGATACTGTGATACTGTGAAAGTTCATCCAGTTCCCACCTGGATGTGTTCCTCTGCAACCTGCCCTGGCAGGGAGGGTTGGACTGGATGATCTCTGGAGGTCCTAACGTGACTCTGTGTGATTCTAGTTCTTACACTCAGTACTCCAGCACACGTTCACTGTGCCCACCCAAACACTTCTGATCCAAAGTGTCTGCTGTCAGACAAAGCCATGTTACACCACCACAGCCCAGCACCCCCAAATCATGTGTGATAAAAGGACACAGACACCGTCCAGTGGTGTCAGGGAATCACAGAATGGGCTTGGTTGGAAAAGTCCTTTAAGCTCATCCAGTTCAGCCATTCTCTAACTCTGCCAAGGCTGGTGCTAAACCACAGCCCTCAACCCCATATCTCCGCCTCTCGGAAACACATCTGGGATGGGGATTCAACCTGGGCATCCTGTGCAGTCTTTGAGAACACTCTGAGTCAAGAAGCTTCTTCTCATATCCAATCCAAACCTCCCCTGGCACAATTTCAGGCTGTTTCCTCACCTCCTATCACTTGTTACTAGGGAGAAGAGGCCAACCCCCGGCTAGCTTCAGCTTCCTTTCAGGCAGAGAGCAATGAGCCATCTTTAGCTGCAATCCCTCCCTGCTGGCATCTCTGCACACTGCCATTTCTTGACATAAAGAGAAAGCAAAGCCGGATCCATGCGTAGCAAGAGCTAAGGTAGGAACTTCCGTGTCCCCGCACGCAGGGCCGAGGGCGCGCAGGGCCCATCAGGGTGCCCGGGCACTTGTCTCCGCTCCCCGGCACCACCCTCACGGCGGGCTCAGACGCGGAGAGAGACGGAAACGTTTCGCAGCGGGACCCTTCTCCTGACTCGAGCCGCTCACCTGCCGGGTCATCAGCAACTTGATCTTCTGCATGATGTCGATGTCGATGTCGATGTCACTGCCGCCGCCCCGAACGCGCTCAGCAGCCCCGCGCAGCCGCGGGCTCCGGCTGCCGCCGCGGCCCGCACGGGGCAGCCATGTTGGACGCCACCTGACAGGACGCTCCCGCTGTTCCCTGGGACCGGTAGTTCTGGGGAGCCGCAGTTCAACTACAACTCCCGGCAGCACGGCCAAGCGTGCACCGGTAACGGGGCGTGGGGAGGCGGCTCCTGCGGCCGCGGGGCGGAGGCCTGGGGAAAGGCAGCTTGCGAGTGGTTTTTTGCTGCGAGGGGCGGCGGCTGCGGCCGGGCCTGGGAAAAGAGGGGTGCGGGCAGGACCGCGGGAGCTGTGAGGGGAAGGGGGTGCGGGTTTGGGGGTGCTGTGAGGGGAAGCGGGGTGCGAGAAGGACCGCGGGAGCTGTCAGGGGAAGGGAGTGGGAGTGCCGTGAGGGGAAGCGGAGTGAGGGTTTGAGGGAGCTGTGAGGGGAAAGGGGTGTGGGCTGGGCGAGCCGTGAGGGGAGGCGGGGTGTGGGCATGACCAGGGGAGCTGTGAAGGAAAGCAGGGTGCGGGCTGGCGAGCCGTGAGGGGAGGCGGGGTGTGGGCATGACCAGGGGAGCTGTGAAGGAAAGCAGGGTGCGGGCTGGCGAGCCGTGAGGGGAGGCGGGGTGTGGGCATGACCAGGGGACCTGTGAATACCTCGAGAGATGGAGACTCCACAACCTCTCTTGGCAGCCTGCTCCAGTGCTCTGCCACCTTCAAAGTGCAGACATTTTTTTTTTTCTTTAACACTCCTGTGTTACTTGTTAGTAATAATACAACAAACATTTGCAGAAATACTAAAAGTATTCCAAATGTTACTGCTGCAAATAAAATTGCTTTCATGAACTCACTTTTATTAAAGGAGTGAGGTTTGGTTAAGTCCAAATGGCATTTTACAGCCAGCACAAGCTAAAATTCTACAGAAAGACAAATTACTTTTTTAGCATCCACTATATACACTCATAGAATGGGTTTGGGTTGGAAACGACCTTTAAGGCCCTCAAATCCAACTGTTCTCTAATTCCACCAAGCCTGGTGCTAAACCATGTCCCTCAGCACCAGATTTCCACCTTACCTCTGCAAGTTATTCAGTGTAAACAGAATTGCAGCATCCAAATGCTGGAAATAACAGGATGCACTCAAAAAAAAAAAAAATAGAACTTGGGTGATTAATCATCTTATTTTCATTTTCTTTGCTCAATCCTGGTATTTAAGATACCAGCACAGGCTTCATCCACATGTGAAAAGCCTCTTTGTTTCAGTTAGAAATTAATTGGAACCTGTGAACAATATTTTATGAGGTGTTGAAACCAAGCTGATGATCATTTCTAACTGGGGGGTTTATAGCAGGTTGCAAACTGATATATCTGGCCTAAAGTTAAGTGGATTAAACAGGTTATAAAGAGCAGCATTCAGGAGAGTCAGGACAACGAACCCAAGAAGCCTTTGGGAATAGACAAAATTCCCTCTTCACCTCTTGCCTCATGTCAGATGGTGACATTATTTCTGCTGGGATCGCTGTATTCATCTTTTTGTTAGTCTGAAGTAAAACTCAGATTTCTGACATTGGATTCGTGGAGTTGCTAAGAGTTCTGGAAGGATCTGGATGTGCTAAGGCTATGAGGATGCTGAAGGGACTGAAACATGTCTGATGAGAAAAGGCTGAGAGACCTGGGGCTGTTGAGTCTGGAGAAAAGCAGACCAGGAGGAGATATTATTAATGTTTATAAATGTCTGAAGGGTGAGTGTCCAGAAGGGGCCAGGCTCTTTGCTGTGGTGCCCAGTGATAGGCAATGGACACAAATGAACCCAGGAAACTCCACCTCAACGTGAGGAAAAGCTTCACTTTGAGGGTGCTGGAGCCCTCAAATAGGCTGCCAAGAGAGGTTGTCAAGTCTTCTTCTCTGGAGACATTCAAGACCTGTCTGGACACATTTCTGTGTGACCTGCCCTATTTGTTTCTGCCTTTGCCAGGGCGTGGGACTCAATGATTTCCAGAGGTCCCTTCCAACCCCTACCACTCAGATTCACCACCTTTAAGTAAATAATGAATGTTCAGCCCTTTTGGTGGTGGCTCAGCAGCTCTCTGTACCCTTGCAGTGATGGGGAGGCTACTCCTTGCTCCCAATGTCTCCTGCACAGGGCAGGACACAGCCAAGCCTAATCTTTGTTAATCCATAGTAGTCTGGAGTGAAACTTTGGTGTGTTTTTTTTCCTCTGGATGAACCACCCCTGTCTAAGCAAATATTTGCTGTTGCAAACTGTTAACTGTGGGAGGTTGCCTGGTGTGCTGATGATGATTGGGTTTGTACAATGAGTGACAGCCTTGGACAGAATCCAGATCATACATTCATGCTAATATTAATTAAATCAGTATGAGTTAATGAAGAATAATCAGCAGCTAACTCAACAACTGCACTAAGCAGTCTGCTTTAGCCACAGGATTTTCTTAGAAGCTGCCCGATGGATACTTCATATTAGATGTTTAGAGAGGAGGAATAAAATCCATGCCTTATGTTGAGGAAAAAAAATAGAGAAAAGTTGTGGGCTTGAACATGTTTGGGAAAAAAAAAAACAATGCAGCAAGGCTCTTGGTGTTTGTATTTTTTACAACAGAAAGGAGGAGGAAAGATCCTGAAAAATCTTCTGGATAGTCTTTTGAAATAACCAGAACCACCAAACATCAGGCGGGTTACCACAAAAGGGTAAGTCAGGCTGGTACCATCTCTACAACCTCTGCATTGGGTGTATTTGCTTATTTTTATTAATTGATTGCACTTTGTATTCTGCACCTCATTTATTACATTCTGTGTCATATTTGCTGTGGCTGCCGGGGAAGGGTTACAATAAAGTCAGGCAAGGGAGATGGGTGCTCATCTACCAGGTGCTCCACTCCCTTTGTTCCTTGTATACACATATTCAAATCACACGAGGCAGGGGACAGGATAGGGCCTGAGAACTCAGGGCTGATTTCCCTAGCAAATAAACCAGCAGCTGCAGGATCCAGCCCTGGCTTTGCACCGAGAAGGCAGGATTGGTGTGGGACAGGATGCTGTCATGGAGCCCTTTAGCCAACTTCTTCTGGGACTTGCAGTGCAAAATATATTTTCTGCTTGTAGGTAAGAAATTATATGAGTTCTGTTTGATTGGCACTGTGGAAATGTGAAGCAGTTTTAGAGTTCTGAATGTAAAGATATTTCTGTTGTGCTGTCAGATGTTTTCTAAGGTAGCCTGAAAGCTTTTAATCAGGTAATAGACCCCTGGGTTAGGAGTGGAGCTAGAAATGTTTAGCAACTGGCAAAATGCAGTGCTCCACAGAATTTGTAACACAGAATTTGCATATCCAGTGTCACATTTTCTGATGTGATGTATACTTTGAACATACTTAAGTAGAGCTGAGCAGATTCTGAACTAAGGTTTATTGAGCATGTCTCTAAAAACCCATTGTGTTCAGACAGCCCTGATGAATTATTTGTCACTTTATTGTGATGCCTGATGATTAACAGACAACATTTGTATGTAATATTTAAAATCTACTCGTTAGGAAAACTAAATTAAATGCCTTTACATGTGGGTGGAATTATTTGTTGTCAGAAATACACATTTGTTAACCATGATAAAAAACAGATGTTCTGGGTACTTTGGCAGGAATATTCTGTGATCTGTGTTAGATGAACTTCTGGTTCTACAAAATCTGCTTGTTCACTTTTCCTGTATTGATTAGGGTTTGTATCAGCAGAGGGAATAGATGTTATTGCCAATGTAGTGCATCCTCTACTCATTCATGTGTAAGGACACTTTTTCTTTTATCTCCTTTGGGAACTTCAGATGCTGTCACCCAGCTTCCTTGATTTGAAGCTAAGTACTTTGCCAAGAGTTTTCTCTTTGTGCCATTTTCAGTTTTATAGGAAGTTCATCAAATTAATTATTTTAAATGTCTCTTTGATTAAAAAAAAAAACCAAAAAAACATACAGTGAATATTCCCTTGATCTAATTTCAACTTGCATAGAATCATAGAATGCTTCTGGTTGGAAAAGACCTGTAAGATCACCGAGTCTAACCATTCTCTATCTCCAAACCATGTCCCTCAGCACCACATCTAACTTTGTTCAACATTTTTCATTAAAACCCTGCAGGAGATACTGGTGTGCAAGCAGAGAGCTTTACTCTGCTCAGCTGTTCACTAGGAAGTCTCCTCAGACCCTTACTCAGTCAGACATTTCCTGGTATGGGAAATATGCAGCTTGAACTTCCTAACTTGACAAGAATGGGATGCACTGGGGTATGACATGAAGCCCACTGAAGACATTAACCTGAGAGGCAAGAATCAGGTCAGATGACAAAGTCCTGTGACACCTGTTCTTAGGCAAAAATCCTCAAATGGGGAGGATTATGACAGTCCCTGCTGCCCTAACTCCAGGAATCAGGAACTGCAGGTTTTCTGGTCCATTACAGATCTTTCTTTTTTTTCAAAACTGAACATATTTGCCCAAAGTGTCAAAACTGTTATCAGCAATCTAACAACATTTTACTCCAAGCTCAGGGGGTTGGGAGAGCAGAAGAGCTAAATGAGCACAAGGGTGAAAAGCAGTTGAGGATCCAAACTCCCTTTGCCAAGGAGATGTGCATGTTAAACCCAGAGGATGACAAAACCTTGCTGAGCAGGTTTCAGTTTATGCCATAAACTCCAAAGTTAGGTCAGAGATTTTTCTTTTAAACTAAAGCTGCAGCCCTTGTTTTATGTCAACAGCAACTCTGTTGTTCTTGCTAATATTGGTGATGAGAGAAAAAGGGAGATGGGAGCAAAGAATAGATCACTGGAGGTCATTTTGGTGCAATCCTTATGGTCATTATACAAAAAAAATTAGTTTGGGGAAATCCATTCTCTTGGAAAAGTATGTATTTTGTTTAGAAAACTGTAAGGATAAGCTTAAATTACGTGGAAGTGGTGCCTGAGAAGAGTGAAGTAAGAGTTTGCCACATTGACTTGATTTCACCATTAACAGTAATTCAAGGATTATTCATAACAGCCTTCAATTTTAATTATAAATCAGTATTAGTCTAATAGAAGAGAACAGGACAAGGTCTAATGGCTTCAAATTGGAAGAAGCTTGATTTTATTAGTCATTAGGAAGCAATTCTTGCCCAGGACGGCGGTCAGCCACTGGAACAGGTTGCCCAGAGATGTTGTGGAGGCTCCAAGTCTGGCAGCGTTCAAAGGCAGGTTGGATGGGACACTGAGCAAGCTGGGCTGGTAGGAGATGTCCTTGCCCATGGTAGGGGGGTTGGCAGCAGATGATCTTGAAGGTCCCTTCTAACCCAAACCATTCTATGATTCCATGATTTAGGGTGGAAAAGATCCTTAAGATCATCGGTTCCAACTGTAAATCTGACACTGCCAAGTCCACCACTAAACCATGTCTCTAAATAGTACATCTACACACCTTTCAAATACCTCCAGTGTTCATAGCTCAATCAGTTCCCTGTGCAGCCTGTTTCAGGGCTTGACAAGCCTTTTGGTGAAGGAGATAATCCTTTTGGTGAAGAATAAATCCTTCACTGAATACTGCAGTCTGCAATAGGATTTGGTCAAAGGCAAAGCCAGAAGTCTCCCAGCACTGCTCCTGTAAATCCCTTGCCTTTGCCAAGGCACCATTATCTACTAACTTGTCCAAGCCTCATCCTTCCCTGCCTCTAGCCCAGGAGCTCCACATGCTGATGGCACTCCACGCAGACCCAGAGAGAACAGTGAGGTGGAGTCTCCATCCCTGGAGGCATTCATGAAACGTGTGGACATGGCACTTCAGGACATGGTTCAATGGCCATGGTGGTCTTAGGTTGAAGGCTGAGCTCAATAATCTTAGAGGTCTTTTCCAACTGAAACAGTTCTGACTCTAAAACCTGCAATTGGCCAAAGCCACTCCTGAAGGGACTCCACAAGAAAATGAGGTTTTTGCACTCTCCACCGCTGCTCTTTGCTAAAGGTATTACCATAAGTGCCGATCAAAATGACTTGCCAAGCCCCTACATGGAGCTTCTTCTTCCCATGAATCAAGTGAGACAAAGTTAATTTTCAGTTTCTATTCCCACGGTTTTCAACTGAGAAGAAATTCACTTTTCCAGCCACAATTCTCTCTGTCTTATTGTATTATGGTGGTAGCTTCTCCACTGGTGGTTCCAGTTGTCCTGATGCTCAGTAGACCTGCTTGGTTTCTGCTCATTTTCTGTTCAAGCAGATCTGTGACAAACATTTTTTTGTTAGCAATATTTTCTGGTTAGCCTGCAGCTGTCACCAGCTTCTTGTCCTCCAGCATGACTGCTTATTAACAGCTAAATAAACTCAGATACTGGGTGATGTCATGCCCAAACAACGGGGAAGGGTAGGGGCAGATATTTTAATGGATCCTTTACAGATCTCTTCAGGATCTGACAGGTGGCTTTGACTTCAGTCAAGGATGTTTAATAATTGAGAATTAGGGACTGTTCAGCCTGGAGAAGAGAAGACTCCAGGGAGACCTTAGAGCAGCCTTCCAGTGCTTCATGTGGGCTACAAGAAAGCTGGGGATGGATTTTTTACAAGGACTTGTAGTGACAAGACGAGAAAGAATGGATTGAAGCTGGAAGAGGAGAGATGTAGACTGGAGATTAGGAATAAATTCTTTACAGTAAGGATGATGAGACACTGGAACAGGTTGTGGATGCCCCTTCCCTGGAGGTGTTCAAAGCCAGCTTGGATGAGGCCTTGAACAGTCTGGTCTAGTGGAAGGTGTCCCTGCGCATGACAGTGGGATTGGAATTGGATGATCTTGAGGGTCCCTTCCAACCCAAAGCATTCAGGAAAAGCAAGAGTAAGAAATTTCTCCCTAGCTAAACCCAGGAGAAAAAGCATCTGAAAAATGGAGGCTGCAGTCCAAGATTGTCAGAAATTGGAACTATTTTAAAGGGGAAATTTTGTAAACATAAAGGCAAACCTTTAACTTTCAACAATACAAGATCCTCTGCCCACAAACCTCAAATATCCTTCCTTTGACTTGTGATATATTTCAGAGCTGGAGGTGTATGACTAGATCCACCACCCCTGGGGTCAATGAGATTTTGCTCCTTCCTCCCTTGACCTCTTACTGAATTCTTACACAAAATAGTGTCAGCCCTAGCTCAGAGATTTTGTTCTTTGTGAGCATTTCTCACACTTCTATTTTCTCAGTATTTCCATTTATGGTTTGATTTTGTCAATGTCTTTCTTCCATTTTTTCTGCAGGTATTTGTTCTGCCTTAAAGCTGACAGTGCCATCTCATACTGTCCATGGCATTGAGGGGCAGCCACTGCAGCTCACTGTCGACTACAATTTCAACGCTACAGCGTCAGAAATCCAGATCATTTGGCTTTTTGAGAGGCCTCAGAGTAACCCAAAATACTTGCTGGGCTCTGTAAACCAAACAGTAGTTCCAGATTTGGAATATCAGCACAAGTTTACCCTCATACCTCCAAGTGCATCTCTGACAATCAATCCATTGCATCCCAGTGATGAGGGCAATTACATTGTCAAAGTCAACGTCCGTGGAAATGGTACAACGGCTGCCAGTCAGAAGATTAAAGTTGCTGTTGATGGTGAGTTAGGAGAATGGAGACTCTTCAATTTGGAAAATAAAATTGCCAATAGTTTTGCATCACTGTCTGGCTTCACACTCTTGTCAGACTGGAAGAAACCAGATTTAGATGAGACATTTGGAAGCAATTCTTGCCCATGAGGGTGGTGAGGCACTGGAACAGCTTGCCCACAGAAGTTGTGGAGGCTCCAAGCCTGGCAGTGTTCAAAGTCAGGTTAGATGGGACACTGAGCCAGCTGGGCTAGTAGGAGGTGTCCTTGCCCGTGGCAGGGGGCTTGGCAGCAGATGATCTTGAAGGTTCCTTCCAACCCAAACCATTCTATGATTCCATGATTTGCCTAGCCAACAAGACAGGAGATGGAGGCCATGGCATACTTGATTGCAGTCTTGCAGTCACATTTTATTTCAGTACTAGAACAATTCTTAGTCACCATCTGAGTATGTGGCTTTCTTTTTTTCAACTTTTAACCACATATAATAAATTAAATTTGCAATCTGAGTACTTTGCAGAGAGGTTGATGTCTGCTATTTCTGTCACTTTGGCAATGAATGCATTTGTCACAGGGATGTGGTGCTGAGAAGCATGAGTTGGTACCAGGCTTAGTAGAGTTAGAGATTAGTTGGACTTGATGGTCTTAAAGGGTTTTTACAACTACAACCATTTAATGAAGACTGTAATACATTGGTTGATCACTCTTATAACTGTTTGTATCTCTTTATTTTGCAGTTCCTGTCACAAAGCCAGTTGTACATACTGAACCATCTTCAGGGGTGGTAGAGTTGGTAGGCAATATTACACTAAAATGTACTGTGGAGAAAGGAACGAGGGTAGCTTACCAGTGGATGAAAAATGGGAAGCCTCTCCATGCCAACCCTAATTACACTTTTTCCTCAAACAATGCAACAGTTCTGATTGTTCCTGTGGTAAAAGAAGACATTGGAAACTACAGCTGTCTGGTATCTAACCCTGTCAGTGCAATGGAAAGTGAGATAATTGCACCAAACATCTATTGTGAGTATATGAAATATTCATAATTAGCTTTGTTTAAAGGATCTGTCTGGAAACAATGGCAGGAGGCAGAAAACTGTTGAGTTAACACTAGGTGTGAGCTTGCATTCAAAATAAGCTGGTTTCTAACAGCTCTAACTTAGAGCAAGCCACATTTTTTGGCTGGAAATGGTGGTACAGGGAAACTAACTGGGAGCACAGATGAATCCATGAATTAAACAAGATGGAGGAAACAAAGGATTGATTTAGTCAACATTTGACAATTGTACCTTAAATCTCAGGAAGGACATCAGCATTTTGTTCCTTATCCCTCCTGCAATATCAGCTCCCAGTCCCTCCAAGACCTGCAAGCAGCACATGTTATATATGTGACCTTGTCAGGCTCCGATTCTCTTATTCCTGGGGGTAGAAGTGTCCTTTTCAGACAGATTAGGATTTCCTTTGCCACCAGTTCTGTTCAGACATAACCAGTTTACCCAGCAGCACAGTGTAGATGGCACAGTGCAAGAACTGGAACTGGATTCCTATCCAGCCATGGGCTGGTGCTGGGTCTTGCTTTCCTGGGCTCTGTAATCTAGCAGTTGGTAGCCAGACCATGTCCTGGACCTCGTATAATTACACTACCAGCTCATTCAGAACCTATACCTCTTCCCGTGTCTTATTTCCCTCCTCTTCCCTCCATCTCTGATTACAGAATCCTAGAGTTGTTCCAGAAGGAAAAGACCCTCAAGCTCATCAAGTCCAGCCATTATATAACTGGTGATGAAACGCTAGAGCAGGTTGCCTACAAGAGCTGCGGATGCCCCATCCCTGGAGACATTCAAGGTCAAACTGGTTAGGGGTTCAAGCAACCTGATCTAGTTAAATATGTCCCTGCTTACTGCAAAGAGGTTGGGCTTGGCAACCTGAAAAGGTCCCTTCCAACCCCAAATATTCTATGATTCTACAATTCCCTGAGCTGTCCAAAGTCACATCATTTGGTCCAACCTCTGCTTGCAGGATCAGTTTGGCTCCCAGCTCCCAGCTGCCAATAACAATCCAGAGCAGGTCCCAGGATCTCTGTGTGCCATATGTCAGTGCTGCGGGGGAGTTACTGGAGGTGATAAAGAGAAGGTCACTCAGAGTAAATAGCTGCCATCTGCTTGGAAACTGTAACAGCCTCCTGGAGACAGGAGCAATTGGAAATATTCCCACAGAGCAGTAAATTGTTGCTCAGAAGAGGTGATTTATTACTTTACAAGTCATTTAGTTAACTGGCTTCACTGAGACAGGAGGCAGGCTCCTGTTTGAGAATGGCACTGGAAAAGAGAAGTAGAGCTGAGGGATCCATCAAGGTCGTCAGGGTGGCTTTTTAACTGATGATCAAAAGTATTTGGTTCTTTATTTCTCATTACTATTACTCTGCTGGTCCATACCCTGTGATGCTAATGAACCCCAAACCGTGGCTATTGCAGCAGTGCAACCCAGAAACCAATGATTTCAAAACTGGAAGAAGATGCTGCCATGGAGGCTGCAGCAGAGACTGTTGTGCTCTGATGGAGAGGAATTTAACAGGCACAGTGGAACCATGGAATCATAGAATGCATTGGGTTGGCAGGGACCTCTGAAGATCTGCAGTGAGCAGGCATATTCCCAGCTAGATCAGGTTGCTCAGAGCCCCATCAAGCCTGACCTTGAGTGTTGTCAGGGATGGGGCCTGCACCACCTCCCTAGGCAACCTGTTCCAGTGTTCCACCACCAGTGTTCCTTCACAGCTTTTCCAGTTGTTTCCAGTTTTCCCTTTTTCTCATAGTGGACAAAGCAGAGGACTGTGCTTTTTCCCTAAACAGTGATTAGATCAGTGTTGGGTGGGGGACAGTCTGAGATTAACCCAGATAAACCTCTGTAAACTTAGCAAACCATTCAGCTGAAAGCCTTCTAGTTGAAGTTATTGACCCAACGCCAGCATTCTGAGGGCTACTCAGACTTCAACGTTCTGAGTTTAGTGCTATGCTTCTCTTTACACTTTCACTGTATCCTTTGATTTTAATTTTTCTGCCAGTTTTGCTGTTTGTTTTTTTTCCAATGCAGATGGACCTTATGGCCTTCGAGTTAAGTCAGATAAAGGTGTGAATATAGGGGCAGTCTTCACAGTGGACATGGGGGAAATTGTTCTGTTTGACTGCTCAGCAGATTCAAACCCACCAAACACTTACTCCTGGATCCAAAGGGCTGACAATAGCACTCAGGTCATCAAATATGGGCCCCACCTGGAAGTTGTGTGCGATGAAGTGGCCCAGAAGACAATCGATTACGTTTGCCGCGCTTTCAACAACGCCACTGGGAAGCGAGATGAAGCTCACGTCACAGTGGTCGTCACCTCTGTAGGTAAGGACATGAAGTCATCCCTGGATTGGCTGAGCAGAGTGTCAGCCCCAGGAGAAGAAAGCATTCTTACAAAGAGAATATATATCAGAAGTGATTGCTGCTTAGGAGGCTCATCAAGCCAAGCAGGATCACTGCACTCCTCCAGGCTCTCCTCCAAACAGCATATGCTTATTTAGCCTGCAGATTTGGAAGAAATTCATTACAGTGAGGGTGGGGAGACACTGGAATAGGTTGCCCAGGGAAGTTGTGGATGTCCCCTCCCTGGAAGTGTTCAAGTCCAGGTTGGATGAGGCCTTGAGAAACCATGGGAGGTGTTCCCAGCCATGGCAGGGGGGTTGAAACTAGATGATCTTTAAGGTCCTTTCCAACCCCAAACATTCTGTGATTCTATTAAGTCCTATTAACAATGTGCTAAAGGGCATTTTGGCCATTCAGTGGAATCCAGGGTTTATTTGCAGTGTGACACACTGTGCCACAAGACCCATTAAGAAAAGACAGAGATGTGGTGCTGAGGAACATGATTAAGCTCCAGGCTTAGTAGATTTAGAGAGGTTGGACTCAGTATTTGAATGTTTGGAGTATTGCATCCAATTCTGGGGACCCCATACACAAGAAGGACATCAAAATGTTGGACCATGTCCAGAGGAGGCCATGAAGATGACTGGGGTGCTGAAGCACCTCCCCTATGGGGTTAGGCTGAGACACTTGGGGCTGTTCAACCTGGAGAAGAGAATGCTGCAGCAAGCAGCCTTCCAGTACCTGAAGGGGGCTCCAGGAAACCTGAGGAGGGACTTTTTGTAAGGGCATAGGATGAAGGGCAATGGCTTTGAGTTGGAAGAGGGGAGATGTAGACTGGACACTAGGAAAATGTTCTTTCCAATGAGAGTGATGAGACACTGGGACAGGCTGCTGAGGAAAGGAGACTTCAAAACCTCTCTGGGCAGCCTGCTCCAGAGTTCTATTGCACTCACAGTGAAAAGGTTTTATTTCTTATGTTCTTATGTTCCCAGTGGGGGCAAGCTGGAGCTTGTCCCCACTGGGAACAAGCACTGCCTCTTGGCCTGTCATAGGACATCCCTGAGCAGAGCCTGGCTCTGTCCTCCTGACACTGCCCTGCACATCTTTATCAATATGAATGAGGGCAGCCCTCAGGCTCCTCTGCTTTAAGCTAGAGCCCCAACTCCTTCAGCCTGTCTTCACAAGGAGATGTTCCTTTTGCCTGACCTTCATTTAGCTCTAGGTACCAACCTGTTCTGGATTAATTTCTGATACAAAGAGCATTCCTTTCCCAGTTCAGGAGACTGGGGGGGTGGGGGGTGACATGTGAAATAAATAATCAAATATTACCAATTCCCAAGAACCAACATTATATGTCTGTTTTGTATCTCTGTGCTTCAGGTGAATTTCCAAAGATGGTTCTTTAGTGTCATAATAGCACAGAATAGAGATCAAGAGGCTAACTACAGTACTCATCTTCTTTGTCATAGGATTGGAAAAACTGGCACAGAAGGGAAAATCTTTGCCATCTCTTGCTGTAATAACAGGAATCTCATTATTTCTGATCCTAGCTATAGCATTTTTATTCCTATGGAAAAGGTATCAGCCACATAAAGGTAGGTAAAAGTTAAGCACACCCCAGCTCTTCTTTTTGACCATCAGAGCAAAAGGAATAATTTGTCTTCTTTTTGCTACTTTTATTTTTTTCAGTGATCCAACAGAAGCTTCAGAGGAGGTACAAAAAATAAATCACTCTTAAGTCTTGAAGCTCCGTCAAGAGAACTGCATTTTATCATATTCATTTTCTTTTCTTGGCTTAAAACATCAAAGTGACAAATGTGTATCTGTTTCCTAGGCCAGAGGCTGATTACAGGAAGGCTCAAACATTTTCAGGTAATGCTAATGAAAGAAATTTAGAAGCTGAAGAAGGTAAGAAATACTTCAGCACAGAGGGTCCTTCACCCTAGCAAGTGGTATCAGAGGAGCGAATCTCATCAGGTCCAAATCCATGTCTGAAGACAAACCAAAACCACAAAAAGAAAGAGAGGGAAGAGAGTTATTCACACCTACCTCTACGTTAGCTTACTTGAGATAAAGCCAAACTGGCAACAGCTCAGCATGGGTTGAGTTCCCAGCAGTGTGCACCTTCTTGGCTTGAATTCCAGCTGCTAATTCCAGGTAGCATCACTTGCATTCTGCTGCCCTCACCTATATGAAATGAATCACTGTTATTATGGGAAAGCAGTGAGAGGTGACACACCATGGCAGGATCACAGTTCTGTATGTCCATAGCATCAGTCAGTACCAAAAGTGTGAGGTGCTGATAGACATTTTAACCTCCATCACATTCTGTACCCCCTTTCTCTGTGCCATCAGTACCCAGTGTGCTTTTGTCACTGCCCCTTTTCCCTCCACAATCCTTTCCACACCATCCTGATCAGAAGAGGCTGAGCAGTGTCAATCCTTTGGAAAGACAGCACTTTTATTTCCATCCCTTTCTAGCAAAGCATCAGAGCAAGCCATAAGCTGCTGTATGTGAGAGAATAGAGAAATATATCATACTGAAGAAGATAAGAAATTCACTTCAGCACAGAGGGCCCTTCACCCAGCAAGTGGTGTTGGAGCAGAGAATCTCAGCACTGTCTCTTGTGCTGCAGCCTTTGCTCTGGAATGATGCCCAAAGGACAAGCAAGAGTCTCAGATCTCCTGGACAGGGGGAGGGTGGAGAGAGACTCCCACTGTAGCTCAAGTCCCAGGCACAATCTGTCAACTGGTTTACTAACGTGACACCTATTAGTGTTGTGTATAAAAGCCTCAGGTGATGCTGCCTCACTACAGTGCAGATGTGCTGGGCTTATGTTGGGCTTCCATTTCCTGTGGGAAATGAAAGTCAACCAGGCTACTTAGCCTTCCAGCAAAGAAGGTCTCCATGGCTCTACCAAAACTCTCACTGAGAAGCTCTGAACTTGGTGGATGGTATTAGAGGTAGCCAAGTAGTACTGAGAAGCTTCCCTGCCTCCACACCAGCTTGGGAGCTTGGCAGGGAAGTGGCTTAAAGCAGATCAATCAACCAGTATTCAGTTGCCTTAAAAACTGGGCCCAACTACTTTGTCAGTCATTATTTTCCAGCTTCTAATTGCACCTTGATACCTTTCTCATGTTTGCTTCCTCTCCCTGTAGGACATGAAAGTGCTTTGGATGATTTTGGGATATATGAATTTGTTGCCATTCCTGATCTTGCTGGTGGTCCCAGGGTATGTGATTTTACATCATCTCATGGTACTGCTCTGTTTCTTGAGGTGCACTAAATATCTGTGCTGAGACCCTTCTGTCACTTTGCTTCTGTTGCTATTTAAGAGCTGTCTCAGATGCTCCCTGCAACTCATGACTATTCACCAGGACTTCCTTTTTCCTTTGCTGTGCTACCTGCTCAGTACTTGTATCAGTATGGAGCAGTAAAGACCTAACCAAGCTCTGAAGACACCAATCTTAGTTCAACACCCTTTGTTAAAAGAATATTGGCAGTGCTGGGTGGATGAACAGCACTGAACCACTTGTGCCACACAAGCACATTAATTACTGCAATGCAAATCTCTCCCTTGGTCCTAACATTGCTGCTCATGCAACATAACTTTGGCAGCACAGCCAAGCCTCAGAGGGACACTTACATTTTTCATTGTAAAAATAAGCAAACTAAATCTCAGCTCTGTTTCACAAGAATTATTTTGTTATCCTCATGTGGTGTAAAAGAGAATTTAAGCATAGGAATTCTCCTAGCAGAAAATAATTCTACTACATAGACCAAGTGCTGAGTCCCTTCATCACCTTTGTAGCCTCTGCTGGACTCTCTCTAGTTTATCCCTGTCCCTCTTGAACTGGAGCCCAGAACATGATACTCCTGATGTGGCCTCACCAGGGCAGAGCAGAGAGGAGAAGAAGCTCCCTCAACCTGCTGGTCACACTCTTAATGCATGCCATGATCTCCTTGGCCTTGCTGGCCACAAGGGCACAGTGCTGCCCCATGGATAAGCAGGACTGCAAGGTCCTTCTCCAACCCCTCATCTGTACTGGGTCATGGTGCTGTTCCTCCTCAAGTGCAGGACCTACACTTACTCTTGTTGAACCTCATTAGGTTCCCCTTTGCCCAGCTCTCCAGCCTGGCCAGGAGGTGACCTGTTAAACCCACACACAGATCACTGAGAGGAACAAGTCCCCAGAAGGAGAAGTTACACTCTCAGCTTCGTTTCTGTTGAATCCTTTCCCAGTTGCACTCACACCAGGAATGCTCTTTACACCTTTCAGGTTTCAAGTCAGTCTGCTCCTGGCTCTGACTTTGTCCCAAGCCAGGATGTGCTTACCACGATTTATGAAGTTATTCATCATATTCCTGAGCAACCACAAGAAGACCATCAACAGTAAGTCAAAGGCTGTGTGCACTCATGTGGGAGCTCAAAGACATTTTTGCATCCAGGACAGTTTACATCTGGGAACTGATGTCTGGTTCCAGTGAATCACAGAGCACAGAATCGCCTGGTTGGAAGAGATCATGGAGTCCTACAGTGTCCCTGAAGCTCCTTATCCTCCAGGGATGGGGGCTCCACCACTTCCCTGGGCAGTCTGTTCAGTGCCTGATGAACCTTCTGGTGATGAAATTTTTCCTGATACCCAGCCTGAACCTCCCCTGGTGCAATTTGAGGCCATTTCTTCTCATCCTATTACTTGTTACCTGAGCAAAGAGGTAGTTGTAGGGAGCAAGGAAGAAAACCAGGGGTAAACTTCATCACTTCTTCCACCCTTCCCCATCCAATCCCTCACCTCTCCTCAGGACTCCAGCCTGTTGTACCATTATGCCAGTTTTGTCTAAGGGTCTCACAAACTCTTAGATCTAACAAAAACTAAAATCTTCAAACATGATTTCAACAGAAAATTTCTCAAATTTTTCAGAGGGTGGCTACAGTTTCATGGCACAGTTTCATTCAGTGCTTCCCCTGAATGCTTTGGCTGCTCCAAATTGCCCATTTTCTAATTTTTTTCTTCTTTTAAATTAATGTTTTCTTGAAAAATATGGACTTTTCCATTCCTTACACCTTTTTCCCCCTTTATTTGTGAATACAGAAGACAAAGGGGCAGCTTGAAAACTGCTTTGTATGTTTTACTACAATTACAGCTGGAAGACTCGTGAGGATTAGGGCTGGGATGGCCATTAAATGAGTGACTGACACCTTCTCTGAACCCTTCTGCCTTTCCAAAGGGAAGAGAAAACAAATAAATGAGAGAGGCTGACAGCTTGGGAAAGAAAATTAGAACTGCTTTAGTTAATGATAAAAAAATAGAATATAAAATAGTATCAAACCCAACCCCTGATGGCAATTGGTCACCATCGCCACTGATGTTGTGACAGAAGTCCCAGACTGGCCTCACCAGCAGATGGGAATTGGATTCAGGAGCTGGATTCTGTAACTGGATTCAGGAACTCATGGATCAGCATCAAAGGCAGAATGGAAAGAGTCCTCCTTGGACACCACCCATGGAAGAAGAGGCTTGACTTTGTTGGTCAGTTTGGGGTCCCCTTAGCTGTCCTCTCCTCCTCATAGGTGCTGCCTCTGACTTACAGCACCCCTAACATCATGCACAAGATTTGGCAGTGACCTTGATCTGCACCCCAACCCTTGGTGCTAACTCCAGACACCAGCACTCTCACTGCCAGAAGCAGCCACTGGCTGTGCAAACCTGCAGAAAGTGTCTCAGTGAGCAGAGACTGAGCTGGGAAGTTACAACACTGACCAGAATTAGTCCTGGTCTAACTCAACAAGCACAGAGACACAGGGAGAAATCAGGTCCAAGATGCCTCCCACTCTTGTTTTGGGAAAAAACAAAACAAAACAAAACCAACCAAACAAAAAAACATATGGGAGTTTTTCACTGGGGTTGGCTTTCACAGAAGGAGGTCTCCATATTGGTATGAAAAGTAATCAATGCAAAATGTCAGACTGCAAAATACATTTGGGGTTTACTAGAGAGTCATTTTAAAACCTCATTTAATGTACCAATTTCAATTTACAAACCCAGAAAGTGATCTGCCAGGCAGCTGCAGTTTATCAGTGTACAGATGTATATTACTGCCAATCTGTTCTCATTAAATTCTGTTCTCCCTTTGCATTTGACCTGGGCTTCTTTTGCCACCCAAAAACCTGCTTCTCACTGAGCAGGAGAGGCCCCATCCAATCTGGCCTTGAACATCCCCACAGGAGGAGGCACCCACAACCTCCCTGGGCAACCTGTTCCAGTGTCTCCCCACCCTCACTGGGAAGAATTTCTTCCTAATATCACATCTAAATCTCCCCTCTTCCAGCTCAAAGCCATTCCTTCTCATCCTATCACTACAAGCCCTTGTAAACAGTCCCTCCTCAGCTCTCCTGCAGCCCCTTTCAAGGTCTCTGTGAAATACCTGAAAGAAGATGGAGCCAGACTCTTTCCAGTGGTGCCCAGTGACAAGACAAGAGGCAATGGGCACAAACTGGAACACAATAAATTCTGTATGAACGTAAGAAAAATCTTTTTTCCTGGCAAGGAGGTCACACACTGGAACTGCCTGCCCAGAGAGGCCGTGGAATCTCCATCCCTGGAAATCACAGAACATGCAGGTTGGCAAAGCCCCTCAGGATCACCAAGTCCAACCTAGAACCCTGCTCTACAAGATTCACCTTAAACCATATCCCTAAGCACCACATCCAAACCACCCTTAAACACATCCAGGCTGGGTGATTCCACCACCTACCTGGGCAGCTCATTCCAGTGCCTGACCACTCCTTCCATGGAAAACTTTTTCCTAATGTCCAATCTAAACCTCCTCAGCCTCAGCTTGAGGCTACTCCCCCTTGTTCTGTCTTCAATTACTGTAAACCCAACTGGATGCAGGCCCAAGCACCCTGCTCTAGCTGACCTCTGTTGTAAGAATCCACAACTGGCCCATGCTGACTAAGGAGAGAGTCTTGGAATTGCAAGAGCAATTCTTTCATCGCTGGGCATGAGGTGTCCCTCAAACTAGGACACCTCAGAAGCAGCTTCACAAACGTGTGAAGCATCCTGGTGCAACCCAGCAGGACTAATTGCTGCTGACCACACACACACTGCCATTTACTAATCAGAACACAGCGCTGACCACACACACACTGCCATTTACTAATCAGAACACAGCGCTGCAAAGAAACTGCACTTCTGTGCTGTCATCCACCTGCTCCTCTGCTGATCAGATGGCCTGGAGATGTTTCTGCTGTGGTTATCTATGATGACAGACAATGGGAGGGTTTCAAAGATGTGCCAGAGGGGCTGTGGTGCTGGCCCTATCTTGGTTGGCCAGGGTTATCTTGTGCCCTTCATGGGCAGCTTTCAAGATTCCAAGAAGCAAAGTCCTTATCTTGGATGTTAGGCTGTTCTCCTTATGAGGAACTGGGGTCTTTTAGTTTGGTGGGCTTGGATTGGAAGGGATGAAAGTCATCCTTCAGATCATTCCTCAGACACGAAAAACTGGAGAATGTTGTCCACAGTCATTTTTTGAGAACGTGCAGGTGCAGGATGCGATCTTTAGCACTGGCTGACAGTTCAACAGTCCCTGTTAGTCTACACAGAGATGTTTACTCAACAAGTAATTGGTCAGAAAGACTCCTGAGCATAGGAAATGAGCCCAGATCCTGCAGAGAAGAAACCCTCCTCCCTCACTGCCTTTCTGTGGAGGTCTTCAGGCTTTCCTAGAGAGCAGCAGAAGTTTCCAAACACTTCGCAGAAGGATCTAAAGGGATCAGAACAGAAGCAAGGGGATGGGAAGTGATTGGCACTGTGCTGTGAAAACCACGAGGAACGAAGCCAAGGATCATTTCTTTATTGCAATAAACAACAGGCAAGGAGTGTAGAAGACAAATAAAAGATCAGACATCTAAGGAGTCTGCTGAAGTCTAAATTTGCATCCCAGTTCAGTTAAGCAATGCAAATAGCAGCGTGGTGGAAATCCTGCTCCACCTACACAGATAACATGTGTGGATCTCTACGGGTGATCTGCTGCCTTCCAGGGCAAAGTGCAGAGCTGCTGGCCGCAGTGTATCCAACAACTCAGACACAATTCAGCACAGGGCTTCCACACCAGAGCTCTGCCAGATCACAGCATGCCCTGACCAGAGATGAGCACATGTTCTTGTAAGGAAAAGTACTGCCTGATGTCAGCACTGAGGTTAGCGGCTGAGGGGCCTGGGGTTGTTCGGTCTGGAGAAAGGGAGGCTGAGGGGAAACCTTCTGGCTCTCTACAGCTCCCTGAAAGGTTGCTGCAGCCAGGTGGGGGATGGTCTGTTCTCCCTAGTAACATGTGATAGGAGGAGAGGAAACGGCCTCAAGCTCCATCAGGGGAGGTCTAGGAGATTAGATTGAAAGGGTTCTCAAAGCCTGGCCCAGGCTGCCATGGGGGTGGTTGAATCCCCATCCCTGGAGGTGTATGAAAGAGGCAGAGATGTGGTGCTGAGGGACAGAGCTTAGCTGAGGATCTATGATTCTGTGATTTAAATTGAAAGGGCCAAATATGCCCCTGAAGAAGACCTACTCCTTTACTTTACAGCTGTTCCAGTTATTTCTAGTTTTCATTGTTTTTTATTACACTGAACAGTGCCCACACCTCTGCTTTCTGCTTGTTGTGACGGGACAACAGGCAATGGATTTACGTTTGAGGAGGGCAGACTTCAACTGGCAATTAGGAAGAAATTCTTTACAGGGAGGGTGGTGAGACACTAGAACAGGTTGCCTAAGGAGGTCCTCTCCCTGGAAGTGTTCAAGACCAGGCTGGATGAGACCTTGAGCAACCTGCTCTAGTGGAAGGTGTCCCTGCCCATGGCAGGATGGTGGAACTGGATGATTTTGAAGGTCCTTTCCAACCCAACCCATTCTATGAGCCTATGTTTCTATGCTAGACACCATGTGAGTTTACACAAATACAGATTTTATTGTTTGCATATCTCAGGCTGTTTGTTATAAAATTGAATTTTCATCAGGAGTAGCTCATTAATAGATGGGAGATCTTTGATGTATCTTCAACTGCACAGTGTGGAGCTGCATTTGATGGCACACATCAGACACCAAAGTTGACAGGACTGCTTTTTACAAGCATTTCCTACCTTCCATTACTTTGCAGCCTTTTTATTTTCACAGCTCATAACTTCATTAATCTTTGTATTCAGAAAACTAAGCTCTCCCGTGCCAGATAGATGCCTCAGATGTGGTTTGTGTTAATTAAAGCCAAAGGGCTCAATAGCTTCCAAGTGTGAGGTCAAGAAAAAAATATGCAGCATTGCCCATCCTAAACAACTCCACCAGCTGTTCCCCAGCATGCTCAGGAATTCTTTGGAGTGCTGTTTAATAAAGGGTTTACTCTGGTAGGACTAAAACAAGGTGGATGTGAGGGGAAATTTGGCTACACAGGTCTGATTTTCATCAAGTTCAAGCCTGAAAAGACTCCTATTTGGATATGGGTGATGCCAACTTAGGTTTTAACTGCAGTCTGTGCACAGATGACAGCCGCAGAGGTTGCAGGTCTGAGCTGTGATGGACCTGCTGCTCCTCACCAGACCTATCCTCCAGACCCTTCACCAGCTTAGCTGCCAGTCTGTGGGCCTGCTCCAGCACCTCAATGTCTTTCTTGGAGTGAGGGACTCAGAACTGAACCCACACTCCAAGTGTGGCCTCCCCAGTGCTGAGTCCAGGGGGACAATCCCTGCCCTGCTCTTGCTGGACATACCATTGCTGATCCAGAACAGGATGCTGGTGGCTTTCTTGGCCAGATGGGCACAGTCTGGCTCATCTTCAGCTGCTGTTGACGAACACCCCCAGGTCTTCTTCTGCTGGGCAGTTCCCAGCCACACTGCCCCAAAGCCTGGTGCATTGCATGGGGTTGATGTGAACCAAGTGCAGGACCCAGCACTTGGCCTTGCTGAACCTCATACAACCAGCTTTAGCTCCAGCCTTTGATCCAGCCTGGCCAGATCCCTTTGTAGAGCCTGATGAACCTAGAATCATAGTCTGACTTAGGTTGGAATGGACCTTAGAGTTCACCTCCTCCAACGTCCCCATCATAGGCAGGGATGCCTCTCCACTGGAGCCTCATCTAGCCTGGCTTTGAACACCCTCAGGGAGAAGGCAAAAATCTGAGAGCTTTTGGTCAGTGCAAGGATCCGGTCTCCTCCATAAAACCCAAGCCCACAGAACGCTCTCAGTTACGGCAGAGGCACGGCAGAGGCACGGCAGAGGCACGGCAGAGGCACGGCAGAGGCACAGCAGAGCAAGCGGCGCTGCCGGCCGTGCCAGCTCCGCGCACAAAATGGCAGCGGCGGGAGCCGCGGGGAGCTCAGGGCTGCCTGCGGCGGCGCGGGCGGAAGTCAGCAGGCGGCGCTGTTGCTCCGCGCTGTTGCTCGGTCGCGCCGAGGCCTCGGGAGCCGCGCGATAGCGGGCACGGGGTCGTGGCGAGTGGCGGTGAGCTCTGGGCCCGGGCCTATACAACGCGTTCATAAGGGCCTGGGCGAGGGCACCGGCGGAGCCTCGGCCAGTTTGCTGCTGATGCTAAAGAGGGAGCACGGACTGACACCCCCTCAAGCCCCACTGCCCTTCAGCCGGACCTGGGCGGGCTGCAGAGTTGGGTGAGGCCAAAGGGCTGGGGCCTGGGCCCTTCTCAGGAGTGCCCAGGGACAGGGCTGAGGCAACAGGCACAAGCTAGAACACAGGAGGCCTCACTTGAGGAGAAACTTCTTTGCTGTGGACCTGGCTGCCCAGAGGGGTTGTGGAGTTTTCTTCTCTCAAGACATTTAAAGCCTCCTGGACATGTTCCTGAGCAAGCTGCTGTAGATGACCCTGCTTCAGCAGTGGGGTTGGACTTGATGATCTCCAGAGGTGCTTTCCAACCCTTACCACCCTGTGCGTTTGTGATTCTGTGCACCCACACAAGGGTAGGCACCAGTGGTGTCATGAGGAGACTTGAGTGTGCCCCTGTGTGAGGGTCACCTGTACCAGGGCATCAGCAGGGCCTGCCCTGCGCTGCCAGCACTTTGGGAGCTGCTGAGCAGCAGAACCAGAGGCCAATGTGGCTGCAACGAGCAACCTAGGCCTTGTCTAACCACAGAACACCCATGCTGGATGCCTCATACAGGGCACCAGCCAGGCAGCAGTGTTGAGAATTAATGCATCCTGAGTGAAAAGCATTGGAGGAGAGTGGCCAGGCTCAGCTGGAGGCACTTAACCCTTGCTCTAGAGGACTGAGGAGAGCCAGCACCATGGGGAGCTTCTCCCTTTGGGTTGATCCCATCTGGAAGAACCACTCCCCCTCCAGTGAGGGGAGCACTGGCTGTGACAAATCCATATTGCTTTAATTAGAAGATTCTTTTCTGCAAAAAAAATCCTCATTTTCTGTCTTTCCTTTGCCTCTTGGAACCACAAACCTTCAGTTCATGTATCTTGTCATAAGACAACTCCTGATTTCATAGGCACTTGCTTGTTCCTGGCTGTTGCTTAAAAGCTCAGATGGAAACCATGCTCTTTGCTGCTTGGGAGCTGAGAGGAGTTTAGGTCTCCCATGACTCTTTGCTGAGCCTAACTCTAGCATTGGAAAGGGTCTGGTTTTGCAGCAGATGAGAGGCTGAAGGAGACAGTGGCAATATCAAAGAATGAGTATCAGTTATGAATGAACAATGAGAATAATGAGAAGGAATGAGAAAGGAGAGAATAAAGAAGACCTGTCCTCATGCTAACCTACTGCCTTCTTCAACTAATTCCTGTCTCATACATCAGGGGCATGAGAAAAGAGAACAAACTGACTGGTTTAGTTCAAGCAGTCAAGGTGGATTCAGTTTATGCATATGATGGAATGCATGGAAGTTGCAAAAAACACCTCAGGCATGCTCAAAACTATAAATGCAATGTTGCAGGAGTTGGCACCTCATGATGGACTGAGCAGTAGACTGCACACCAGAAGAGCACAAGAAACAAGAGCTGAGATCCTTGGTAAGAATCCTGTTGGCATCAGCATAAAGAAGATCTGAAGGTAACAATGATCAGTGTGGCCGCAGGGGTCGTTTGGGAGCCATGTGTTGGTCTATGGATGTGTTCTCCAAAAAGGCAAACTAGAAGGTAAAGACAGACTTTGATGGCCATGGTGGTGATGGGTTGATGGTTGGACTCAATGATCCTGGAGGTCTCTTCCAACCCCGACAATTCTGTTCTGTAGAGCAGGAATGAGTCTCGTTGAAAGGAGAACCAAAACAATATATATCAGTCCTGCCTGGGAGGCTGTTTGCAATGAGCCTTGCAGGCAGGGTTTCTACAGAGGAACAAGAAAATACAACTAATCACAAGATCACAGAATTTCCAGGGTTGGAAGGGACCTCAAGGATCACCCAGTTCCAAGCCCCTTGCCATGGGCAGGGACACTTTCCACTAGACCAGGTTGCCCAGAGCCACATCTTCATGGTTCCATTTCTTCAGCCTGCTCTTGTATCCAAAGGGAAGTTTATAACAAACAGTATAATAAAATCAGTCTAATAGCAAATTTTAAAAATCATCTTTTGTGAGAATGAGCTGAAAAGTCAAGGACTTAAGGTCTGCAGTGTGCTGCTAAGACACTGATGTGTGAACTTTCCCTCCCAGAGCCATCCATCTCTATTATCACAGCCTGGAGATGGTTCTGTGTCAACTTTGCATCTGCATCAGTAACTCATTCTCTTCAGCCATCTGTTCCACAGACATCAAACTGTTAAGAAGCCCCAGTACAGCACAATCTAGTCCAGTAAGGCAGCAAGAGGGAAGAAAAGCTCTCATTACCATTTGAATTCACTAGCTCGCCGGTGATACGCAGGCAATATTTTTTATATTGACAGGAAGGTGGCGAGTTAGTGACTAAATTCCTGGTTCCAACAAAGGGATTAAAATCAAACACTTGATATGCAGCAAGCTATGTTCAGAGGCAAAATACTGAGAGAGTTAAAGTGGGAGCTGAGGTGGTTGTTTCCCATTTTGGAGCCTTTAACTGAGTTAAGAAAACATTCCTGGTCGCTGGGCTGCCTATTACCTCTTGCCATTTGAACTGCTGAGGAGTTCACCACTAATTTATAGTCTGAATGAGGTAGGCATTCCAAAGCCAGGATCTCAGAAGAAAATGATGAGAGCAGATTGGTGACAGGTTTCTGGTGCACTCTGAGGTTTCTAGGTCCGTTTTAGGGTGTTGGGTTTGGTTTGTTTTGTTGCTTTTAATTCTTATTCAAGTCCACATATGCTAGAAATTTTGGAAATTTTAGTTCAACTGGCCACGTTGTCTTTCTCAATTAATAGGTCCCAAGAGCTTGTAAAGTTGTATCTGTCTAATTCAGTGGCTTTTGCTATCATTTAGGTCTTTTTTCCCTTGGTTTTTTAGCACTATAGAGCTAGGATAATTAAAGGGCAGGGAACTGGATTCCATTCTGGGCAGTAAATCTGCAGCAGCGCTGGGTGCTGAAGTTTCAATAACAGAATCATTATTGTGAGTGATTACTGAGCCAGAGAAAACCATTGATTGACATCCAGACCCTTAACTGAATTTGCAGATGCTGCGAAGTGAGAAGATTTGGTGGGAGGTCTGTGGGAGGCTTTGAGGTGAGCTCTTGCCCTCACGTTTTCAGAGGGCTCTCTTCAGAGCAGAGTTGCACTCCAGCCATGCTTTGGGGCTTGGGGAAAGCAGGGGCTGAGGAAATAATCCAGGAGCAGTGCTCAAGCCTGGTTCAAAGGAAAGTGAGCACTGTTTAAAGTAATCATTGCTTTGGCTAATTAACAGGAGGTCTGGTTGGTAAATTAGCTGATAAGAAGTTTTTGCTCCTACAGCTCAATATTTTAAGTGTGGAAGAGCTTTTATTTTGTAAAGGTAAATCTGCCAGGTGGGAGGCAAAGTTTGAGCTTATACATTGACCCTATATGCTCTTAACACATTCCTAAATGCAGCAGTCTGCTGTGACAGAATCTCCACTAAGCTGCATTTTAGGATGAGAGACCTGGGGCTGTTTAGCCTAGAAAGAGAGGAGTGAGAGGGGGTCTTGTCAATGCTGATCAATAACTAAAGGGTGGTGGTCAGGAGGATGGGGCTGGGCTCCTTTCAAGGGTGCCCAGTGAAAGGACAAGGGGCAGCAGGCACAAACTGGAACACAGGAGGTTTCACTTGAACATAGGGAAAACCTTCTTCACTGTGAGGGTGCTGAAGCCCTGGAGCAGGCTGCCCACAGAGGTTGCAGAGTATCCTCCTCTGGAGGCAGTTCAGAACCCTCCTGGACACATTCCTGTGCAGCCTGCTCTAGGTGACCCTGCTTTGGCAGTGGGGCTGGACTCGATGATCTCCAGAGGTTACTTCAAACCCTTACCATCCTGTGATTCTGTGATACACAGCCTGGCACCGCTGGTGGCAGTGTGCCATGCACCCGTGAGATCTTCTGTGCCCCAAGCCAGGTCTTCAGTTCTGTTCTGAAGCTTTAGCACAGCCTGGCTGAGGATGCCCTGACCTGCCTCCCACATTCCCGGCACGCAGAGCCCGGCCTTGGAGCTGAAACTTGCTCAGCCTTGTTGCATATCTTTCATTTCACCTCTATCTTCGGTTTCTGTAACGCTCCCCACACTGTCTCTTGGACAGAAATACACACCAGGCTTGTGTCCCCAACAGAGCTGTGGTCTCTAAGGAAACTCGAGCGTTAATTAAGGCACAGTCTAATGGGGCTGGGTTTGTTTTGTTAAGCAGTGCCCCAAGGAGCATCGTTTCACTTCTGTGAGGGTTTTACCCCTCCCCCCAGCAGCAAATATCAGCATTTTTCTGCTAACTGTCGTGTGGGTATGTTGAAAACAATGCTTAGAAGATAAAGTTTTGTCCTTTGAAATAGCAAGCAAATCGGCACAGCAGTGTAATTGCTGCTGTAACTTGGCCCTGTCTCCCGTGGTTGCTGGTTGTTGGCCTCCTCCAAAATGTTCTAGTGCTGAAGCCAACACCCACGGCCACACACTGGGTGTGCTTGGCAGCTGCAGGCTCCAGATGCCAACCACTGGAATGCATTTTATGTACCAGTGTCTGTGCCTGTGGGCTGGCTTATTGGCCAGCCCTTAGCAGTCTCTTCTCTGGCCTCATCTGGCTCCAGAGCTTTGCTGCTCTTGCAGCTGTGCAGCTGAGGCACAAGCGGTTCACAGACGAGCTGGCTCACTGCTCCAGAACTGCTCACCTGCACCAGCTCCTGCCAAGGTGCATACTCTGAGTCCTCCTAGCACAGAAGGTGTCCCACTTGCCTCTGTTGACTGGGGAGGAGCAAGAGCATGGACTGAGTCACAGAATCACAGAATTGTTTTGGTTGGAAAAGACCTCCTAGAACATGGAGGTGATCGAGACTGACAGGGGTCTGGAATGGCAGAGCACCCTGGTGAACATGCCACTGAGAGGTGTGATGTCCTACATGGAAGCCACCATCCACTGAACCCTTGAGAAGGACAAACTCCAATTTCCAGTTGGAAAACTGCGTCACTCTCAAGTGTCTATTGCAAGCTCCTTTTAGCTAAGGCCTCTGAAAAGTGCAGTGCAGATATTTCACTTATATGGACTTGCAGTTAATGATAATTTGGCATGGATTTATCTCTGCTATTCCACGAGATGAAAACACAAAGGGAGCTTCACCTGGCAAGCAAACTGTGTCCTTGTCTGGAGAGCTGTGATTGAGCCTCTGTTTCCACAGGTCAGTTAGGGTAGCATGCAAAAATACAGCTGATGACAATATGATCTTTACTTTTTGTAGTATAATTAGTGATGGTTTCTATTTTATAGGGCTTCTGATCTTAGCTCTTCTGTTGTAGCATTCTTAGAGTCTGGAGGTGTTCAAGAAACGTGTGGCCATGGCACCTTGGCACACAGTTTAATGGCCATGGTGATGTTGGGTTGAGGGTTGGACTCAGTGATCTTAAAGGTCTCTTCCAGCTGAAACAATTCTATGATTCAGTTACAGTCATAGAATCATTTTGGTTGGAAAGGACCTTTGGAGTCCAGTTCCACTGGGGTTTCCCTGCTGTAGTACCCTCTAGGCTTCCCCATGTGTCTGGAGTGCTGGCATCTCACTAAAGACAGCCCAGCAGAATTCTGCAGCTGTGTTTTGCTGCATGCCCACGATACTGAAGTTGGCACAGCTGCACTTACATGCATCTAAGTGTGCTACAGAAACAGAACCAGAGAGTCACAGAATGGCTTGAGTTGGAAGAGATCTTGGCCTAGGTAGTATTAGATTTGCATTTAGAATCAGTGATTTTAAGGATCTTCTCCATCCTAAATCATGAAATGATTTGAGCTGAAAGGGATCTTGGCCTCAGCAGCATTAGATAAGCCTTTAGAATCAATGATTTTAAGGATCTTTTTCCACCCTAAATCATAGAATGGTTTGGGCTGGAAAGGACCTTAAAGACCACCTGCTTCCAAACCCCCTACCATGGGCAAGGACACCTCCTACTGGAGCAGCTTGCTCAAGGCCCCATCCAGCCTGCCCTTGAACGTTTCCAGGCTCGAAGGCTCCACAGCTTCTCTGGACAACCTGTTCCAGTGCCTGCTGTTTGTTATGCTGTTGAAGCATTGAGAGAAAAGGGCTGGTGAAAAGAAGGGGCCTCAGCTAAGTGCAGTCTTTTAGAGCCTTGCATGGGTTTTATAGCTCACAGAGACATGCAGGCTGCCTGCATCTTCCTTCTCTCCTGGCAAAATACTGCATAGCCATTGGTGTTTGTGGAGTAAGCAGTTTGAAAGAGGACTACAAGAAAGCCAGGAAGGGACTTTTTTTGCAAGGGCTTGTAGTGATAGGAGGAGAGGAAATGGATTGAAGCTTGAGGAGGGCAGATTGAGACTGAAGATTAGGAAGAAATTCTTGATAGGGTGGAGAGACACTGGCACAGGTTGCCCAGGGAGGCTGTGGATGTCTTCTCCCTGGAGGTGTTCAGGGCCAGGTTGGATGAGGCTTTGAGTAACCTGGGCTGGTGGGAGGTGTCCCTGCCCATAGCAAGGGGGTCGGGACTGGATGATCTTGAAGGTCCCTTACAACCCAAACCATTCTATGAATCTTTGAGAGAAGATGCAAAGATGCAACTGCATTGGCAGAGGGAAGTTAAGTAGTTAATTTTTGGTAGGCACAAATCACATTTCCATCAAGCACAAGCAGTCAGCTGTTATTGTAGGTCACTAAGATACAATGAATTATTTTCTGCAGTTCGTGGAAAACGTTAGGCAGCTGTAATAAAGTCAATGGTATTTCCTTCCTCACTGAAACATGACTTCAGCAAAAGCCCCTGGTTTGTTAAAACACCATTTCATGCTTGGAAACATTGCAGGGATTCCTTCTTGATCACTCTTTTTTTTTTTTTTTTTTTTTAANTTTTTTTTTTTTTTTTTTTTTTTAACATTTCTTTCATTGATTGCTGTAGAAAACACCCATGGGAGAAAAGATCAGAAGTGGCTTTTGGTGTTCAGATGGATGGTGATGGATCTAAACTAAAAAGGCTTTAAACAGAAGGGGGAAGGGAGCACTTGAGTAGCCTTTATAGAACATAGATACTAAGTCCAGGGAACATACCACAACAGAAATGTCTTTTTAAGACATTAAAACTGAGCTTCAACAAAAGCTGGAGCGTTTCATACCATAGTTCATCACATTTCTCCTCCCATCTGTCTATCTGTGACAGACAAAGTCACTGCTTTCAGATATTTTGCTTTTTAAACATCTATTGAAAACCTTTGTAAAGTATCTTTTTAAAAAATCCTTTAGGCCAGGCAGGGATACATCCTCTGCTCTTCTTTGAAGATCTGAGGGGCATGAAGACTTTAAAGCTTGTTGGGAATTCCAAGTAAATGGTTGGAGAGTTCTGAATTTTGTGGTGGAGAGTTCTGAATTTTCTGGTGGAGAGATCTGAATTTTCTGATGGAGAGTTCTGAATTTTCTGGTGGAGAGTTCTGAATTTTCTGATGGAGAGTTCTGAATTTTCTGGTGGAGAAATCTGAATTTTCTGATGGAGAGTTCTGAATTTTCTGGTGGAGAGTTCTGAATGTTGTTATGGAGAGATCTGAATTTTGTGGTGGAGAGTTCTGAATTTTGTGGTGGAGAGATCTGAATTTTGTGGTGGAGAGTTCTGAATTTTCTGGTGGAGAGATCTGAATTTTCTGATGGAGAGATCTGAATTTTCTGATGGAGAGTTCTGAATTTTCTGGTGGAGAGTTCTGAATTTTCTGATGGAGAGATCTGAATTTTCTGATGGAGAGTTCTGAATTTTCTGGTGGAGAGATCTGAATTTTCTGATGGAGAGTTCTGAATTTTCTGGTGGAGAGTTCTGAATTTTCTGATGGAGAGTTCTGAATTTTCTGATGGAGAGTGGTGAATTTTCTGCAGGGACCCTGAGTGCTGGATGTGTCAGAACTCTGCAAAGTGCAGAACAATAACCCTTGCCTGCACACATGCAGAATCTGCTGGGCCAGCTGGTTGTGCCTTATCAGTGGAAGGCTTTCCAGAGGCAAACAGCAGCCTCAGTGTTTCAAAAATATGCACAGGCCTATGGGTTGGCTCACAAACAGCAGCAGCTGGATCTCAAGTTAGGTGCCCACACTTCAGTAAGCAGACTGACACTGCAGCAGAGGAATGAGTACAACGTGGGAATTAGTAAGGGCTGGAGGGGCGTGTTTGGATGGGAGGTTACAGCATTTTCACTGGCTGCACAGGGAGGCAGCTTGCAGCAGACCTGCAAAGGCTTTTGTAAGTGCTGCATTAGCAGCTGGCACACTCAGGTTTTAAACTGTGCTAGCACTGTGGTGATGGAGCCCTTAGAGTGGGGGCAGAGGAGGGCACAAAGGTTGCCACAAGATCACAGACTCACAGGATGTTAGGAGTTGGAAGGGACCCAAAGAGATCATCCAGTCCAACCTGCCTGCCAGAGCAGGACCAGACAATCTAGCTCAGGTCACACAGGAACACATCCAGACAGGCCTTGAAAGTCTTCAGAGAAGGAGACTCCACAACCTCTCTGGGCAGCCTGTGCCAGTGCTCTGGGACCCTTACAGTAAAGAAGTTCCCCTTTGTGTTGAGGTGGAACCTCCTGTGCTGCAGCTTCCATCCATTGCTCCTTGTCAGCGGGCTGAAGCTGAGGCAGGCTGAGAGAGTTGGGGCTGTTCAGCCTGGAGAACCAAAGGCTGCAGGGAGACCTTAAAGCAGCCTTGCAGTATTGGAAGGGGCCTCCAGGAGAGCTAGAGAAGGACTTTTAACAAAGGCATGGAGTGACAGGACAAGGGGGAATGGGCCCAGACTGACCTGAGACCTCAGGAAGCAGGTNAGATCATCCAGTCCAACCTGCCTGCCAGAGCAGGACCAGACAATCTAGCTCAGGTCACACAGGAACACATCCAGACAGGCCTTGAAAGTCTTCAGAGAAGGAGACTCCACAACCTCTCTGGGCAGCCTGTGCCAGTGCTCTGGGACCCTTACAGTAAAGAAGTTCCCCTTTGTGTTGAGGTGGAACCTCCTGTGCTGCAGCTTCCATCCATTGCTCCTTGTCAGCGGGCTGAAGCTGAGGCAGGCTGAGAGAGTTGGGGCTGTTCAGCCTGGAGAACCAAAGGCTGCAGGGAGACCTTAAAGCAGCCTTGCAGTATTGGAAGGGGCCTCCAGGAGAGCTAGAGAAGGACTTTTAACAAAGGCATGGAGTGACAGGACAAGGGGGAATGGGCCCAGACTGACCTGAGACCTCAGGAAGCAGGTTTCCCCAGGAGGGTGGTGAGGCACTGGAACAGGCTGCCCAGAGAAGCTGTGGAGGCTCCAAACCAGGCAGTGTTGAAAGGCAGCTTGGGTGAGGCCTTGAGCAAGCTGCTGTAGGAGAAGGTGGCCCTGCCCATGGCAGGGGGGTTGGAACTAGATGATTTTTAAGGTCCCTTCCAACCCAGACCATTCTATGATTCTGTGATCACACTCAGATGTTTTCTGCTGATCTTTGTACCCACTGCTGACGTCTTCATTCCGTCCTCTCAGAGCTCTCTGTGTTCTAGGCACTGGTGGTAAGTGGCTCACTCTGTGCTGATGCTTCTTTCTTTCCTGATCTCTAGCATATTTCTCAGGGTGCTGCACATGTGTGTGATGAAGTTAAATCCAAACATACCTCCTGAGATCTTTTCTGCTCTTTTTTTCTACCCACAACACATTTTCTTGCTACCTTAGTGAGTACTGTGGGAATGGATACAGCTTGCTGCACTGTCTTAGAAAAGAGCTGAGACTTAGGAGGTTCATCTACCATTAAAGCAACCAACTCAATTGACCTGCCCTGGTTTAAGGCTGGAAAAGAAACAGGAGCAGGCTTCACCATGGACATAGACATCCTGCCCTGCACCATGAGGAAGCCTTGAGGAGGTGCCTCTCTAGGCATGCTAGACAAAGCTGTGCCTTGGTAGTGCTTTACTCGATGCATTAGCAGCACAGCAGAGTGCTTGTCTTTAACCAGACATTTGCAGGGTATAAGCAAGGGCTTACCAGCCACAACTATTTAGGTAAGGCAGGCCAACAGAGAATCAGAGACTCATAGAATGCTCTGGGTCAGAAGGGACCTTCAAAGCTCATCCAGTCCAACCCCCTCTGCAGTCAGCAGGGGCAGCCTCAACTAGATTAGGTTGCCCAGTGCCCTGTTGAGCCTCAGCTTGAATATCTCCAGGGATATGACCTCAACCACCTCCCTGGGCAACCTGTTCCAGTGTTCCACCACCCTCAGAGTAAAGAACTTGTTCCTAACATCCAATCTAAATCTGCTCTTGTCTAGTTTGAAGCCAGTGCCCTTGTCTTGTCCCTGCAGGCCTTTGCAAACAGTCCCTCTACAGCCTTCTTGTAGCCCACTTCAGGTACCACAGGCTGTTGTTAGGTCTACCTGGAGCCTTCTCTTCTCCAGGCTGAGAAACCCCAGCTCCCTCAGCCTGTCCTCCTAGCAGAGCTGCTCCAGCCCCCAACATGGGAGTTACTTGCCTTTTCTTATCACTTGTCTTCCACCTACATTCTTAAAACCTCCTATAATCGTTGCACTTTTCCTTCTGTATAGTCCCAAACCCATTATAAACTCCTGTTTGTTCCCCAGAGTTAGCACCAAGCTAAGACCTACAAAAAGTTGTGAAACTTAACTCTCTGGGGAAAAAAACCCAACAGAACAACCCAACAAAAACCCACCAAAACTAACAGCTATTAACTTACACATAGTAAACATTAAATCACAGCTTTGCAGCTTGTCTTAACTAACTTTATTTGCCAATAAACATGCCTCTGGGCTGCTTCTGAGAGCATTTCTACATCAGAAGCTTATCTTTCCTGCAGTCAAACTAAGCAGCTCTTTGTCTCATCAAGGTTAGGATCCCAAGGGATCATTAGATCATGCAGTCTCATCATAGGCCATTGCCACCAGTCTCCACTTGTCTTCAGCTAGTCTCTGTATTCTAAGATGACATCCACTTGTTCTTCAGATACACTTCTCCATCTCCCCTTACTCATTTGCTCCTTGTTGTGGCCTGGTGGCACAGCTAGGACTTTCCTGATGGAAGAGAAATGCAGATCTGTGATGAGCAAGTCTGAGCACTGGCTTGGACAGGTTCATTGCTGGCCTGGAGGTGAGTCTGTCACAACTCCACTCAGTCAGTGCAAATCAGACACTGGTGTAGCTGGGAAGGAAGTGTCCTCCAGAGAACATTATCAGAGCTGTAAAGATGATGTGCAGTAGCTTAAGCTGAAGTTCTGCAGAGGGTGTCCACAGCTTGTACCTTTCTGGGCTGAATTTAAAAGATTTCCATTTTCTCCTTGCAGAAGCATTTAAGCAGCAAGAAGCAAAGGACTCCTGCACACTCTTTTGCATGACTGGGTACAGTGCTGAGATCTTCATTACCTGTGGGACACACCAGAGACTCAGAAGATGTAATTAAAAATTGGAGAATGGGTAATTGTACAGAGATCACAGCTTCCTTCCCACAGTGAGGCAGCCCTTTACACCACCTGGCAGAAAACAGAGCCTAACCAAAGTATCTTCTGCCCAGTGCTGACACCAGACACTGGTTCCTTTGACAGCCTGGCCATGTTCTTTCACCATGGCAATTTAAAACCTTCCTCATAAATATTTATCATCCTTCCAATCTGAATCTCTGAAATAACCACTGCAAACAAACTTGTTGGCCTTGCCTAGCAAGGCCAATCCTCTTTGGAGTATTTTGCCTGTGTTGATGTCACCCCCTGGCTCCATGTGGTGCATCAGAGATGCCAGCCTTTGTTTGCCATTGATCTGCCTCTCTCAAATCTGTTTGCCATGCTTTCCTCCCTGATGTTTCCTTCGTGTAATCTTCATAAGCTTTATTGCTCAGCTGGGTCACAGGACCTGCATTTTCTGCTCTTTAACTCTGCAGGACTTGGTGATTATCTGCAATAAACTCAAGGGTTGGCAATAGCAAACTTGAAGAAGAATTTAAAAGTCTCCTTGCTTTTAGTTTTAAGAAAACAGTCTCAAAATTGGCATTGTCAAGGTGTGTTTGGCTGCTGTGTGTGGCAACTTCACTTAGACTTCCTTTTTGTCCTTCCACCTACCCAGGCAGTCTTTACACCAGGGCACCTCCTCTGGTGTTTGTATAGTGTCCAGGAAAGGAAAATGATGATTTAGTTTTGTAAATAGCTGTGATAAGTGGAGAAACACTCAGCTGTGAGAGCCCTGGAAAAATGCAAGCTTAGTCACTTCTGTGGAAGTCCTAGGAAGAATAGTGATTGAAAGCCTGGAGTTCCAGCTGTGGTTTTACAAATCTCCTGCATTCCCATTCGTGCTGGAAGAGCCCTGTGCACTACACAGGATCTGAACTTGAAATCAGTGTAACAGCTTTATCTTTGGCCAGATTTTGTAAGTAGAATTAGGCCACATAGAGAGTTGGCTCTGTGTCTGTAGCCCTAGCCTGCCTGGAACAAAAGATAGAAGCCGTCACAATCTCTGTTAAAGGTCTTGGATTCGTGTTAGACACGTTCAGAAGCCTCCAGAGGCAGCTCTTTCCCTGAAATAACAAATAATCAAAGACACCATTAACATTTCCTGCTTCCAAATATAGGCACAGCGTAAGGCTTTTGTGGATCCTCTGCCAGTTAATTCTATTCAGTTCTATAAATAACCTGACTTGAAAAATCATTGAACTACCACAGTGAAGTTCATCATGGAATCAGAGAATGGCTCTGGTTGGAAGGGACCTCAGAGTAGATACTCCAACCTCCCTGCCATGGGCAGGGACACCTCTCAGCTAGACTCAAGGCCTCATCCAACCTAGCCTTGAACACCTCCAGGGAGGAGGCAGCCACAGCCTCCCTGCGCAGCCTATTCCAAGGTCTCAACACCCTCCTACTGAAGAACTTCCTAAGCTCCAGCCTAACCCTGCGCTTCCTCAGCTTCAAACCATTTCCCTAAACCTCTCCTGGCACAATTTCAGGCCATTTCCTCTCTTTCTGTCACCTGATACTAGGGAGAAGAGACCAACCCCCACCTGGCTGCAACCTCCCTTCAGGTAGTTGTAGAGAGCTATGAGGTCTCCCCTCAGCCTCCTCTTCTCCAGCCTCAACAGTCTTGTTCTCTAGCCCCTTCACCAGCTGAGACTTGGCATCTCTGACAGTTCTTATCTCATCCTTCTTAACATGAAAGCTGAAATGCAAAATCAAGTAAGCTCCTAGTGAAGGATTTGGGGTCTGTAGGATACCTTGTACCCATCTATAACACCTGGTGCTGTACCTAAGGCCAGGTGTAGCACACAGCACTCAGGTCTGCAACATATCCGTGACAGCCTTTAAGCAGTTGTGAGTCTTTATAATCCCTTTGTGATCCTTTATGCAATTTGTGAGCTAACTGAAGGCTGGATCCTGAGAAAGTTTTCCTTGCTGCTCTGTCATGGCTGATGGCTGAGGGATTGGATCTGACATGCACTTGGCCAGACCTTTTTAGCAGAATTTTGCGCTTGTTTGCTCCACCTCTTGCTGCTGCTCTCCACTTTTAGCTTCTTTCTGTGTCCATTTCACTTCCTTTCCTTCTCGTTCCTGTCTCTGTATCCCATTCCCACTCAATTCTGTATGATGCTAGACAGAGGGGCTTGGAAGGAACCTGGAAAGGTTTGTGACAATAGACAAGTGAGGGTTTAGTTAGATTTTGGAATTCTTGGGCCATTCTCTTCAAGCTGATTGTGCAGAGTCTTAGACATCCCCTCCTAGACAGGAGTTGTTACTCAGTTGTAGAGTTAGGGAATCCTTGGACTCATTGATCTTTTCCAACTGAAACCATGCTATGCTTCCATGCTTCTATGAATAGGTTTTCAATATAAACTAGAGGAAATTTGCTTTTTTACCAGATCATCAATAAAGATATGAAAGAGAAGTGGCCTCAGTACTGATCCCTGGGGGACCCCACTGGTGAGCAGCCACTGGATGGTCACAGTGGGTTTAAGATTTAAAAAAATGCTCTTTTCCTTAGCTTTAAATCATCCTCAAATGAGACAACTGGGCTCAGTTGGTTCATTTTAGGAATCTGGTTACTTCATCCAGCTGTGTCATCCTGAATCACATTTTAGGATATTCAGGGAATGAAGTTATTTAGTTTGGAAAAATGAAGCAAGTTGTCTCCTGCTGCCTCCTGAAGTAAGGAACACTGGGCCAAGTCTTCACTGGTGTAAATCAGCACTGACCAGAATCTACTCTCTGTCTGAAGAGTAGTGCCCTCTCCCTTCACAGCATCATTAATCATGCCAGATAGCAGCAGAAGAAGGCAAACAGGGAGGTGGTTGTCTCTACTAGCAGATGGTGAGTGCTGAGGATGCAGGCTCCAGTCTGAGATATCAGTTCTGCTGCTTCACAGGAACGAAACTCTTAACACCTACAGGAAAGGCAAAGCCCTCCAGTTTCAGCACTTCTCTACTCTTTCTTTGTTGTCCAGTGAAGATCTGTCAGAAAAAAAAAAATCTTTTGTGGCCCACAAGTGCTCTTCCAGAGAACAGTCCTGCCCTTCTTGCTGAATAACACCATGAAATTCTGCTGCACCTGGGGAGCAGATGGTGTCCTGGTCACTTAGGAGATACTGGGCTGAGGTGAGGCTGCTTTTTAGTGGTTGTGTTCTGCAGCCCAGCAAAACTGTAAGTGGGTAGATTCATTCTGGGTGTTAGGAAGAAGTCCTTCACCATGAGGGTGGTGAGACACTGGCACAGGTTGCCCAGGGAGGTGGTGGAAGCCTCATTCCTGGAGGCTTTTAAGGCCTGACTGAATGTGGCTCTGAACAATCTGATCTAGTGTTAGGTGGCCCTGCCCATGGCAGGGGAGTTGGAACTGGCTGATCTTTGAGGTCCCTTCCAGCCCTGCAATTCTGTGAAAAATGAGGTGTTGTGAGGTGCTCTGTGAGCTTTGCTCTTCTTGCAGCAGCTGATTCCATATCTGCAGCTGCCGCTAGCAAACAGCAAACCGCTCTCCTTTGTAACTTCCCTTTACTGTGTGTCAAGCCCCAACTGCAAATACATATTTTATCTTTTTTACATAATCAAGTGCAATCTGATGTGCTTGAACAGCAGCACTTTATTACCACTTTATCAGCCAGAGTTCCTTTGAAGGGGTGATTTGGCCCCAGAAAATGTGCCAGATCAAAATGGTTCTGATTGTTCACTTATTTAATCAAGTACTAAACCCATGGCTGTTATTGTGTTGCCAGTGATAGATTATTAACAAAACCTTTTGTTGCTATGCAGTTCTTCCTGCCTTATTGATGGTCCTTCTCTAGCTGAGCTTAGCAATTAGCCATCCAAGCAGGCAAGTCTTACTCCAGTGCATCAACAAATTTAAGAAGATAAGTTGCCTGGAGGTTTTCAAAGGCAGGTTGGATGGGGCCTGGAGCAAGCTGAAGACAGTGTCCCTCCCTATGGCAGGGGGGTTGGAACTAAAGGAGCTTAAGGACCCTTCCAACCCAAACCATTTTGTGATTCTGTGCTTCTGTTTGCTTTACTAAACATAGTAAATCTATTCAGCAGAGACATCTTCTGTGCTTTTCTTCGGTGTGGGACTTCCCAAGCTGTTGTGTTGTGTGGTGGGGAGCTTGCCGTGGGCTCTTCCACTGAAGTGTTTCTGACTTCTCTCTGCTCTTGGTTTTACCCTCCCTGGAGAATGGCATCCACATCGTGCCTAGAGCTGTGCTTGGTGTTGGGAAAATGGAAAGAATTGGTTCACTGTTGAGATTCATTCTGAAAGTTCATTCTGTGTGTTCAATTGTGCATGCTCATGAGTGCCCAAAACCTGCGTGTGACTGCAGCCTGCTGCTGCTGAGTGCTGCTCACTGCTGAGTCCTGCAGCCTCTACAAAGACAACAGAGTGGGCTGTCAATTCTCATTATGGTTCCTGTCATTCCAGCTGATTAATTCAGTGAAACATGGCATAATCACACCAGGCTAGACATATGTCAGCAAAACAACATTTGGGAAAACACAGGACAACCTCAGCTTTACCCTCTTTGGAGGAGTTTGTTTCTGAAGGGGGCTGAAGGAGCTTTCCTGCCTTCATTAGTTTCCTGCCCTTCTTTCCCCCAAGCAGGACAAATTTAGATTCATGGCTGTGAAGAGAATGAGGAGTTTATGAAAAGTAGTGGTTTGTTGCATAAAGCAAATTTACTTTTTGCTATCTTTGCCTCCTTGAGGCAGGTACAGGGCAGTCTTTTTCTTAGAGCTAACTAGGAAGGTACAGAGCACTTCTTAAAGCTACCCTGGAACAGGGATAGAAGCAAAGAGCCCTCAGCAGCAGCCTGCTAAGCTGTTTTTCCACATTCATTTTGCCTTCCTGTCCATAACTCACACAGGGAAGGTGTCAAAGGTGGCAGCTACTGGAGATGTGCAGCTAAACTTTTGTACCAGAGGAGCATCTCTTCTGTTTCCAAGGGAGAAAATGGCATTTTGTTCCAAATTTCAGGGCTCAGAAGGTGGTGCCACAGGAGAAGACTGTTGGTGCCTAATGTTGGTGGCATTTTTTTTTTTAAGAATTAATTTTATTTCTGTGCTGCCCATAGGAAAATGTTTCATTATTTAATGCATAGCTTCCATTATGGCCTGTGTCCTGTTGTCCTCTGTGCATCACAACTAAACACAAGGGCTAAGCATTTGTTTCATGAGACAGAAGCTGAGTAAACTGTAGGCTTTGCTGCTAACAAATCTATCAAGTCCTCAGAAGTTCCTCTATTTCTTCTAATCCCCCTTAAATGTATTGTTTGAGAAGATCCCCTCTCAGGCTGCTCTTTTTAAAGAGGGAAAGGTTGTTGTCTTAACAGTAATGGGAAGAATTTAGAAAATGAGACCTATAGCATATATGTTGAGATCTCTAAGTAAGGAATTAATTGTTACTATTCCATAGCCAAAGGTCCTTGCCAGGCTGCCTGGCTGCTTCTACACTCTGCTTAAGCAAGACTTGAAGCTGTTCTTCACTCTTTCCTTTTGCAGCTGTATCAACTTCTGTTCTATCTTTCATCCAAGGATACAGGGCTCGAGGACTGCATATCTGGAGGATGCAGCATTCCAAAGCCTACCTCACCTGCCAGCTTTCCTTCAGACTTAACAAATCTCCACCTGACCTTCTCTATTTTTAGCCTCAGCAGCCTGATCCCACTTTGGTTTACATGAAGTTCATCCTTCCTGCTCTATTTATTCAAACATTCTCCCTCATAAATCAATCCTTTCTTTCCTTTATTACATTCACTGCCACGCACTGCAGCTTCAGGTTTCTGTTTGTCCTGGTTGCATTGATGGTAAGAGAGATCTACTGCCACAATGCCCAGCACCTCGGCAGGAAGCTCAGGAGATGTTTTCTGCACAGTGTTACATTTGAAGTTCTTCCTCATGTTCAGATGGAACTTCCTGTGTTCTGGTTTGTGCCTGTTGCTCCTTGTCCTGTCACTAGCACCACAGAAAGGAGCCCAGCTCCATCCTCTTGCTCCCCACACTCTCAGATCCCCTTTCAGACTGCTCTTCTCCCAGGGCTCTCAGCCTTTCCTCATAAGAATGATATCTCTGTGGCCCCTCTTGGGATCTCTCCAGTAGTTCCCTCCTTCCTTGACCCAGGGAGCCCAGAACTGCACCCTGGACTCCAGATGTGGCCTCACCAGGGCACTGTAGAGGGGGAGGAGAACCTCCCATGACCTGCAAGCCACACTCTTCTTGCGCTCCCCAGGATGCCATTGGCTTTCTTGGCTGTGAGGGCACATTGCTGGCTCCTGGTGAACTTCTCCACAGCACTCCCAAGTCCTTCCCTGCAATGCCACCTTCCATCAGGTCAAGGCCTGTCCTGGTGAGGTACCCCTAACCAACTTGGTAGAGTTAGAGAGTGATTTGACTTGATGATCTTAAAGGTCTTTTCCAACCAAAATGATGCTAGGAGTCTATGATTCTATGATTCAGTGGTTCTGTGACTATGAACCAGCTCTCCTGGGCCTGCTGAGTGCTGGGTTTTGTAGCTCTAACATCAGCCTTTCCCCTTTTAACCAATCTAATCTGACTCCAAGGGAGTATATTACTCTGTTTTACTTTTGGCCTTCTTTTGCTGGCTGACCTCCCCCTAATTAAGCTAATCCATTGGAGTTCCAGCAGAGCCAGAAAGTCATGTGTCTTTTCTCCTTGATCTGACCTTAAAACGAGAAGAAAGGGATTAAAAACAAGCAAATGGCTTTGCTAAGAGAGAAGGGAGAAAATCCAGCTGCTGGCAGGCACACAGCAGCAGCAGAGCAGGCTTGCACTCCCCCCTGCCTTCATCCTGGGCCCCTGAGTCAATGCTCAGGGTGGTCCCCATGGAGCTTGCATGGACACCACAGTTCACTTAGCAGGAGCTCACTGTCAGGCCCTCAGAACTGGCAGCAGATGCACAGCAACCACCCTGTGATGGTACCTGGATGAGTGACACATTAGGTGATGGTGATTTTTATGACTGCAGAAAGAAGCAGCTGAAATAGTTTTGTGAAGGCTTTGCCCTCTGAGAACAGCTGGAATGACAGGGCACCAGGTTTCACTGGCACTGCTGCCAACATGTGCTGGAGAGAAAGGATTGCCAGCTACAAAGGAAAACCCAGATACAGAGGCAGGAATTTTGCTTTAAATGTGTCCTCCTTGGCTGACTTCCTAGGTTGAGGAAGTGGCATTCAATCTACAAGCCAAGATACCTTTTTTACCAGAAGATTTTGCCAGCACCATAGCCTGGGTATATCCATACTGGGGTGTGGATCCAGGCTGATTGTTTTCTGTCAGAGGCCATTGGTACTCTGCTTTTCATCAGGTACAGCCCCTCAGAATGTTTTGGTTGGAGCAGACCTCGAAGATCATCGAGTCCAACCATTGGGTTCTCCCAGGAAAGGCAGGCACAGAACCCCCCTCAGTTCATGCAGCTACACCTGCTTCAAGGAGTGATTGCTGCCTTCCATTGCTGCTCCTATGCACTTAAGTTTAGGTCAGACATTGGAACAAGCTGCCCAGAGAAGTGATGGACTTAGCATTCCTGGAGGTGTTCAAAAGGCATGGCACTTTGGGACAGGGGTTAGTGGCCATGGTGATCTGGGGTTAATCACACACGCAGGTGGAATTAACCAGCTTGGAAAAGACCTCTAAGATCCAAACCTGTCACCTAAGCCTTCTAATCAATTAAACCATGGCACCTTTTAAACACCTCCAGGGATGGGGACTCCACCACCTCCCCGGGCAGCACATTCCAATGCCAATCACTCTTGTTGTGAAGAACTTCATCCTAACATCCAGCCTGAACCTGCCCTGCCCCTAGCTTGAGGCTGTGTCTGGCAGCCAGTCTTGTTCTGTCCCTGGGTGTCTGGCAGCAGAGCCCAACCCCAGCTGGCTACAACCTCCCTTTAGGTAGCTGCAGAGAGCAATGAGGTCTGCCCTGAGCCTCCTCTTGTGCAGGCTGCACACCCCCAGCTCCCTCAGCCTCTCCTCACAGGGCTGTGCTCCAGGCCCCTCACCAGCCTTGCTGCCCTTCTCTGGACATGTTTAGCACCTCAACATCTTTCTTAAATTAATAAATATATAAACATCAATATATAAATATATAATGTAAATATTAAAAATAAAAATAAACATATACTGATATATTTTTAAAACATATAAATAAATATAATGATAGGTAGATAGATTGAATTAATGGTTGGACTTGATGATTCATAGATTTGTAGAATGGTTTAGGTTGGAAGGGTCCTTAAAGATCATCCAGTTTCAACCTCCCTGCCATGGGCAGGGACACCTTCCACTAGCCAGCTTGCTCAAGGCCTCATCCAGCCTGGCCTTGAACTCCTCCAAGGAGGGGACAATCAGGACCTCCTTGAGCAACTTTTTGCAGTGTGTCCCCCCCACCCCTTTTCCAATCTTACTGATTCTATGATTTATTGTAACAACAAAGTGATTTTTGCATAACAGAATAAATTATTGCATTGACCATTTAGAGAACTTAAACACAGGGAGAAGTTTCCCTGTTGATTGTCCCAAGCACCTGCTTCAATACTTCTCTAAACCCAAGAAGCAAAGACAGAATACACCTTTGACTTGCAGTAAGCCATCCAATGTCTCAGCCTGGTTCAGAACTTCTCCAACAACAACTTGTCTTTATTCCAGCTCCTGAAGAACCTTAAATTTTCTTGTTTGGTTTTGTTTTCATAAAGCTTAATGAATACTTGGCCAAGATGCTGTAATTATTGGCTTCTACCTTTGAGCAACAGTGGAAAAAGAAAAACAAAAAACAAACCCAAAACAACCAAACCTGTCTGCTGGGTGAGAGCAAGGCCAGTGCTGGATTTTGCGTGGCTGTGAGGCAGCCTTGTTTTCCTGCCGGGGCAGTTTGCAGGGTTTTTAATCTTAAAGTGGCTGATGAATTTAAGGTAAGTGGCAGGCCTTTGGCCTAGTTCCCAGGCTCTGCTTTCCTCCCAGAAAAGAAAGGATTCAGTCAGATACACAGAGAAGGGGCATCATCGGTGGCTCCCACATTCCAAGCATTTTAGCCCAGATTAAGTGGGAATGGTTTGAGTGTTTACTGCAATCTCCTAGGTGTTGCTGTTTGATCCCCTTCTGGCTCCAGTTATCCAGGTTGGGCTTCTCAGGGTCAAGACCTCCCTAAGAAAAATGGCTTGGGGGAACCTCGAAGGGAAATGCACAGCACAGGTCAAGACTCCTTATTAAAATGCAATTTCAGCAGCTGATTGCAAACTGGGAGTCCTCAGAGCCCAGGTAATGTAGCAGTGAGCTTGCAGCAGAGCAGGAGCTGGTTTACATGCATTCCAGAGGGAAAAGCGAAGATAATCTTCTTAGCAAGGACAAAACCTCAGCACTTTGGGTGTCTGGAAATAACCAGCAGATAATTAAGTGTTATTTTTACCCTTTTAGGTTCAATAACATAGATTTCAGCGTCCATTAACAAATCCAGACTTAGCTTTATTTTCCACTTGTGTGAATTTTGGAGCTCCTTTTAAGAGTGCATCTTCAAATGTTCAGTGTTTACAAAGAGAAGACACTCAAGGTTAGATTTTTGGAGATATTAGGGTGACAAATTATCTGAGGCTTCCTGGAATTGCACAAGCACAAAGGGTACTGTGTGGGAGAGTTTGCACTCTTTGTGTTCATAGGAGTTATCAGATGGGAGACTCTGCAGGATGAGGATGAGTGTGAGGATCTGACAGTTGTTGCCTGGTTTCCTACTGATAACTTCAGAGCTCAAATCCTTGCCCACTGCTCTTTTCTTTTCATACTTAGTTCTCCCTTTAAAAATCTGTTGCTCACCAGGCTGAAATTCCCAATATTTTCTGCCCCAAAGTGAACTGATGGGTTTGGGAATTTGAGCTGAAGCAGAGAATGAAAGGATAAGGGCGAGGGGGGAGGGTCGTTATTTTTCCTCACAGATGGAGACATTTCTGTAGCACATTTTGAATCTCCCCTGAAAATGTCACTCTTGCCACACTTGGGTTCTGATAACCCCTAATAACACATTTGAAGATCTTTTGCTCCTTGAGCAATGATGCTGCAGATGCATGGCACTGATTGGGCTAATCTGAACTGACCCTGCCAGCTACCTCTGTCCCAGGGAAAGTTTAGGTTGGTCTTGAGAAGAAACTTCTTCAGTGAAAGGATTCTCAAAGCCTGGCACAGGCTGCCCAGGGAGGTGTTTGAATCCCCATCCCTGAAGGTGTTTCAGAGAGGCAGAGGTGTGGTGCTGAGGGCCAAGGTTTAGCCCCAGCCTTGGCAGAGTTAGAGAATGGTTGGACTGGGTGATCTGAGGGACTTGGGGCTTTTTAGCTTAGGGAAGACTGAGGAGGGAATCTCATCAATGCTGAGCAATACAACCAAAGTTATTCTATGATTTTAAACACTCTGAGGGGCATCAACACACTGGAGCCAAGTGCCAGCAGCACCTTTCTGGAAAACAGCATTTCACAGCCAAAGCCTCCACCAGTAAGGACTTTTTTCCCCTGTTCAGTCTTTACAGAACAAGAAGTAAATTCGATGGGGAAAGGTGTTCTCTTAATCAAGCAAGTTAACATAGAAGGGGATGGGCTTGGTGTCTTTAGCTAGGAGGCAGCAATGTGACCATAGAGTCACAGAATCATACAACTGTTGAGGCTGGAAGAGACCTTTGAGATCATCAGGTCCAAGCACTCACCCAGAGCTGACAGTCCCACCACTGCTCCTGAGCCACTGCCGCTAAACCATGTCCCTCAGTACCACATCCAGGAGTCTTTTGAATACCTCCAGGGATGGGGACTCCACCATTTCCTTGGGCAGCCTCTTCCAATGTCTTCCTTGTAGGGAAGAAATTGGTCCTCATATCCAACCTGAACCTCCCCTGGCACAACTTGAGGCCATTTTCTCTCGGCCTGTCACTTGTTGCATGTGAAAGTGCAGTGAGAGCTTTTGAGGGATGAGGAGCTGTGTAATGTGGAGGATAAGGAGCTGGGTGATGCTGAGGAACAGGATGATGCTGAGGCTGAAGAGCTGGGTGATGCTGAGGATGAGGAACAGGATGATGCTGAGGATGAAGAGCTGGGTGATGCTGAGGATGAGGAACAGGATGATGCTGAGGATGAAGAGCTGGGTGATGCTGAGGATGAGGAGCAGGGCACAGCCCAGGCAGATGTTGAGGCAGTGAGGGAGTTAAGTGCAGCCCAAGGAGGGGCAGGAAGCTGAGCAGCTGTATGCAACTGCAGCTGCTGCTGCTATAAAAAGGCTTTGCCTTGGAGGACAGGAGTCACACTAGAAGGGAAGGAAATTCTTCCTGTGAACTTAGTTCACTTGAGAAGGGAAGGAAGTGGGTTCCTGGTGATCAGGTCTGGGGTCTCTGAAATTTGGAAGGCCTTGCAAGTGTGTAGTGGGTAGAGGGAATTTGTCCCTTTGGCCAAGGGCTCTGTCTTGCTGTTGGGGCTGTCTGATCTGTGATTTAAGCTTTCTCCAGTGCTTGTGTTTAGCAGAAGACAGATGAATACTGCAAAAGATAACACTCATCTCCTGCTGGTTTTCCTGTCTGCTGCTGCAGAAGCCAAGTGCTGACCCTTCTGCAAGGGGAGGTCGTTTTCTGGTGGGACTGTTGTCAGGAGGCCTGTGGAAGAGAGCTAGGTGCAGCTGGGCCAGGAAGGGCTGAGATGTTGAGTAGGTAAATTTGCAGCAATACTTTCTCAGAACAAGGCCACCCTTGAGAAAGAGTTTAGCTGTAAAGGGAAGGAAGCCTCTTCCTGACAATCCTTGAGGAAATTACTTAACCCTTAAGGGGAGGAGAGCAGAGGAAAAGGACTGCTTTATATAGCCCAATAAATAACTCTCATGCATGGAGAGATGTTTAAAAGCCAGGAGGTTGACTTGACATTGATTTATTCCACATGTTGCTGGCTTCCTCCTCCAAACATTTGTATAAGTCCTTCTCTGAAGGATAACCTCAGCTGGATGTGTCCTACTAGTACAAAGAGATTCTCTTTTTTTAACCTCAATCAAATATAGTAGCATGGTATCAGAAACTAGGTGAGATTCGTCCCTCTCTGTTTTGCAGTCAAAGGCATAGCTGCAGGTCAAGCAAGAACAGGCACAGGTAAACAAAAGTCATTTGGAACCCTCATGCCACAGTTCAGCTGCTGGGAGACTGCAGGTGTAGAATGTGGCACACAAACCTCTTGGCCATTTTTGGACACCAGCTCTCCTCTGCTGGCTCTCCTGGCTGCCTGGTTCTTACTCTCCTTTGGCTTGTCTGCTGAAAACAGAGAGGGTTTTATGGACCAAGATTGCACAGCTCAGGAATGGTTTGGAGTTGCCAAACTAATCAGAGCCAAGTGTCGCAAGATTAGATTTGTCCTGGCTGACTAACCTGAGTTCCTCTGACACAGAAGGGAAAAAAAAGGAAGGGTAAATAAGATCTAAATAGGAAGGAGGGTGCAAGAAGAAATATTGACTCTGATTGCCATTTGGGTTTGAGATCCTCTGGTACCAGCAGAGAGTTTAATGGAGTTCAACACAAATGAGACATTGATGTTCACCTCCCAAACTGCTTGGACTGTAAGTGCTGGTGTCAGACCCAGCTAAGTCTGAGCTGCTTTCTCTTCCACCAGACAGGACTGAGATCATCATGACTTGACAATCTTAAAGGTCTTTTCCAATTCTGTGATCATAGAATCAACTGGAACAGTTTGCCCAGGGAGGTGTCCAAGGTTGAGTTGAATGGGGCCTTGAGCAACCTGAGCTAGTGGCAGGGGAGTTGGAACTGGATGAATTTCAGAAGGACCTTTCCAACCCAAACCATTCTATGCTCAGCAGATAACCAAACCTCTAGTGTCACATGAAAGGTCCATGGTGGAACCTGCTTGACCTCACTGCTATCTACAGCTAGCTGAAGGGGCATTGTGAAGAGGCTGGAGCTGGTTTCTTCTCACAGGTAGCTGGAGACAGAAGAAGGGGGAATGGCCTCAAGCTGAGGCTGAGGAGGTTTAGGTTGGACATTATGAAATTTTTTTTCATGGAGAGAGTGGTCAGGGACTGGAATGAGCTACTCAGAGAGGTGGTGGAGTCACCCACTCTGGATGTGTTTAAGGGTGGTTTGGATGTGGTGCTTGGGGCTATGGTTTAAGGTGAATCTGGTAGAGTAGGGTTCTGGGTTGGACTTGGTGATCCTGAGGGGCTTTGCCAACCTGCATGTTTCTGTGATTCTGTACCAGTAAGCACTATAATGGGGAAACTGTGGAAGCTCCAAGCCTGGCAATGTTCAAAGGCAGGTTGGCTGTGGCCTTCAACAAGCTGATCTTATAGAAGTGAGGATGGAACTAGATGATCTTTAAAGTCCCTTCCCAACAAACTATTCTATGATTCTAGCAATGACTTCCACTCTGAAGAGCAAACCACATCAGCAAGACCTTCCACCAGCCCAGCTTGCTGAAGGCCTGTCCAACCTGGCCTTGAACATTTCCAGAGAGGGAGCATCCACAACCTCCCTGGGCAACCTGTTTCAGTGTCTCACCACCCTCTCTGTAAAGAATTTCTTCCTATATTAATCTGAAAGGCTGGTGCATTGTTGTTACTCTATTAGTATGCAGCTAAAAATCTTCCCTGAGCAGAAGTTTGGAACAAGCTCCCCAACCTCCTCACAGTCCTCTGGAAACAGCAGAGTGCAAGTAAACATCAGATTACCTGAGAGGATTTTGGTAGGTTATAAATCTGTAGATAAAGCCAGCCTGGGAGGTGTAATTTCCTTGAATTTCAAAGAGTTTTGATAAGAAATGAATAAGGAAGTCAAATAATCCTGGCTCATTGGGCAAATGGCTTGTCTGGAGTCCAAATGTAAAATCAAGGTGAGAATGAAAAAGTGAATGGTGGAAAATAATAATCAGAGAATGCTTTGGGTTGGAAGGCACTTCCAAAGCTCAGCCAGTCCAACCCCCTGCACTCAGCAGGGACATCCTCCACTACAGCAGCTTGCTCACAGCCTTCTCCAGCCTCACCTTCAGTATCTCCAGCCATGGGGCCTCAACCACCTCCCTGGGCAGCCTGTGGCAGTGTTCCAGCAGCCTCCTGCTGCACAACTTGTTCCTCACATCCAAGCTCAATCTGCTCTGCTCTCATTTCAAACCATTGCCCTCAGTCCTGTCCCTGCAGGCCTTTGTAAACAGTCCCTCTGCAGCCTGCTTGCAGCTCCTTCAGGTCCTGGCAGGCTGCTGTTAGGTCTGCCTGGAGCCTTCTCTTCTCCAGGCTTAACAGCCCCAGCTAATAAGCTGTGGCAGCTGCTGCTCTGGGCAGTGATGTTACTTGATAGACCTAGAATCCATTCCATGAGAGAGGAAATAAATTCCCATTTAGGAAATATGTTACACTCAAATTTAAGCACCAACTGAAGGAATGGGAGGTGTAATTGGCTACTTGGAAAGCTTCCTGATCTTTAAAAGGGTTTGGTAAGACCTAAAAAAGGAATAATCTTGGGTTTCTGAGCCTTTCTATTTTCATTAGGACAAGATAAAAATGGATAGGCATATGAAAATGCTGGGAGGAGAGGGAGAAGAAAGGAGAGGGAGGAGAAAGGAGGAAGAGAAAGGAGAAGGAGGAGGAGAAGGAGAAGGAAAAGAAAAAGGAAAAGGAGAAGGAGAAGGAGGAGGAGGAGAAAGGAGGAAGAGAAAGGAGAAGGAGGAGGAGAAGGAGAAGGAGAAGGAGAAGGAGAAGGAGAAGGAGAAGGAGAAGGAGAAGGAGAAGAAGGATCTGTTTAGCATGGTCCCATCTTGGCTGTGTGTTCTGGGTACTGCCAGCAAGGCGAAGGGGTTGGCCAAGTGCACATTCAGCATTAGCAGGTCTCTGGGAGCTGTGGTACAGAGCCAAACCCAAGCTGTGCCATCTGAAAGACAGAAAAAGTCAGGATTTTGACAGCTTTCACTTTGGCCAGTGGTAAATAGATCGACATAGTTCCCACAAAAAGCGTTTTTGGTTTTGGTCTCCAGTGCTATATCGCAGCCAGATTTGAAAGCCTATTGGAAAACTATGGAGCTATGGAAAACTTTCCAGCAAAATTAATGATATTTTAAGAGGACTGAAAGCATCCTAGAGATAAGGGGAGCTGACACTACCTCTGTGTTGCAGTTCAACTGCTTGTAAAACTCCATCTGAGACCCTTAGGGGGTAAAGTGAGAGTTCCTTTCTGTAGTCCAGGACTAAAGCACACAATATCCCAGCCCTGTTGTATGTTGTGGTAGACCTGCTCATGTATAGCTGGGCTGTTCATGTAGAACTGTGTGCAGCAGTGGAAGATAGAGGTCGAAGGGGGAGGTGAAGGGATAGCTGCTCAAGGTCTTTAATAAAATCTCAGGGATGAAACTCATTTAAATCAAACCCATTTTGCTTTCAGATAGCTACCAGCAAGCAAAGCAGGCAGTGGCGAGGGAATCTGCAGTGAAAAGGATCCCTTTCAGGCTATATTTCATGGTTCTCTATAAGGAGGGGTCCCCTCTTTGCTTTTATTTGGAAATCAATGTCTTTTATAGAGGTTATTGTCCTCCCTGTCCCCCCCCCTACCAAAAGCACAGGAGTGGGTTTCAGTTTCTCCCAGTGGGAGCCCAGCAGCCTGGAAGCCAAAGTGGCTGGGATCTCTTTGTAACTGCTTGGCAATTCCAATCAGGACAGAAGTTCTCCAGCAGGTTAGAAAGATGCATCCAAGACCCATGGGGCCACAGCAGCCCAGCAAAGGTTGGCCAGATTAATCTGTCATCAGANAGGTCTCTTCCAACCCTTGCGATACTGTGATACTGTGATACTGCGATACTGTGAATCTTGATGTCTGGCAGTTGGGCCTGGAGGGAATTCTGCCCTGCTTTTCACAGCTACCCACACCTGCTGCTGACTCCTGGAGGAGAAGTCATTGCCCAGCACTCCCTCAAACGTGGCCAGTGATTAACTGTAAGATTTCCCATAGTAGAAGAAACCTTTTGAAATGCTTTCTAAGGCACTTTTTTTGGACTCATCAAGATTTACCAAATCAGGAAAGAGCTTTGGAGGAGGGGGGCAAAAAACCTGCAATCAGGAAAGAGCTCTTGAAGGGGCAAAACCTGCAATCCTTACTGTTTAGCTGCTGCTAAGTGGAACAAGTGAACAGAAGACCAAAATTTTATATATTTACTAAAGTCTCTACCCTTCTTTCTGTACAGACATCAAGTCCTTTTATAGAAAGGGGGGGGAGGAAATATGTTCAACTCCCAAACCTTCCTTTTATCCTCAAGCAGCTACCTGTTCTCTAGATTTTATGGCCATCGACATGGCTTGACCCAAATATGCTCCTGTGCCCTCTGTGCCATTTCCTCACTGATATGATTAGATATTTAGTTGTGATTGATTGGATTTTATAAGCCATGGAAGCCTATTTCTTTCTGAACTCTTAAGACCAGAGTTGCACCTTGTAGGCTTCAAAAGAGTTTGTTATGGTCCACTGAAGCCACTGTGGAAAAAACTTGTATGTGAGCTACAGAAATATTTCAGTCCCAGTATAACTGTTTATGGAATCATGGAGCCATGCAATCATAGAGTCCTAGAATCCTGATATCATGGAATCACAGAGTCATAGAATCCTAGAATGCACTGGGTTGGAGTGGCTCTAGAGCTCATCTAGTCCAGCCCCTCTGCAGTAAGCAGGAACACCCCCAACTACAGCAGGAATCTGGGTTGTTCACAGCTTCAGAGTCACAGAGTGCAATGGGTTGGAAGGGACCCTCAAAGCTCATCTTGTCCAACCCCCCTGCAGGCATCAGGGACACCTTCAGCTAGAGCAGGCTGCCCAGGGTCACATCAAGTCTGATCTTGAATGTCTCCAGGGATGAGCCTCAACCACCTTCCTGAGCAGCCTGTGCCAGTGCCTCCCACCCTCACTGTGCAGAGCTTCCTCCTGCTGTCCAACCTAACTTTGCCCTGCTCCAGCTCCAAACCATTGCCCTTGTCCTATTCCCACAGGCCCTTCTGAACAGTCCCTCCCCAGCCTTCCTGCAGGTCTCCTTCAGATATTGAAATGCAGCTCTAGGGTCTCTGCAGCCTTCCCTTCCCCAGGCTGTGCAACCTCAACTCTCAGCTTGTCTTCACAGGAGAGTGGCTCCAGCCCTCTGCCCATCTCTGGTTGTAGCTGACACAGAGGGACACTGCTTTGCTCTTTTACTGGCTCCAGTGCATTCCAGCTACAACATTCACTGTGCTTAACCTACAACCTGTTGACCATTTACTACTGAGTAATTTCATGCTTTTGAAATTGCTTTTGCCACCACACCTTGAAAATGCTGAACTTTTCTTTGGCTACTGATTCCATTCTTTCCTTAGGCAAGGATGGAGTTTCTCACCTTTCCCCAGGGTTTCTTTCTCTCTTTCTGCACTGAAGTCATACCTCAGGAGAAACGAGTGTGATTCCAGGAGCAACGTTCATGTGAAAACTACTAGTCCAGAGCCAGAAGAGGGAGCCTAGAGAGCAAAACATTGTCATTGTTCACCACCAACTCCAAATCTGGGTTGAGTTTTTCTCTTGTCTTGCTTTGGATTTTTTTAGTAATTGTTCCATGAGAGATGTGCAAAGGGGCAGAGAAATGGGGATAAGAATTGTCACTGCCACACAAGGGACCATCAAAGAGCAGAATGCATTGACCCTTGAGCACAGGCTTTGGAGAGGACACACAGAGGCTGCTCAGCCATTCTACTCACCATGCTCCCACTTTGTTTTGTAGACATTGGAAGGGAATTAAAAGCATCTCTGCTCATACTCTTCAACAGCCCTGACCTCACCTCCAAACCCTTATTACAGCAGGGGGTTGTGGTCTGTGCTACTTCATTGTCCTTTTCCATACTTTGCCCACTCAAAGAAGCAGGGAAGGGGCCTGCCTGGTGCCATGTTTTCTCAGCTGTCCTGCCCTGTCTCATTTGGGTCACAGGGCTCACTTGTGGAACAACCACAGTGCTCCTGCAGTCCCCAGCCACAGGGAGGAATTCCCTCAGGGTCTCTGGATTCCGTCAGAGCCACACACAATGGCCTGAGGCTGTATTTGTGGCTCCAGAGCCACAGACCCAGTGTTATTTCGTGTGGTGGGAGCAAATGTTCACTTCTCAAGGAACAAGTATCTTTAGATGAGATGTGAAGTTCACTAAAATCACTTTTCCACGTGTCTTGGGACCAGTAGGTCATCACTATCAATCAAGGAAATAAGCAGCCAGTGAAATCCAGCCTGAATCCTCAGTCTGCAGAAGTGAGAGATATCTCTGCAAGTCCTGGCAGGACTCAAGAACAAAGTCTTCTTCTCAGTCATTCCTTTGCACAAACAAATGCTACAGGTTGCCTGGAGAGGTTGAAGAGTTTTAATCTGGGTTGGATGAGGCCTTGAGCAGCTGAGTCTGGTTCAGAAGTGTCCCTGCAGGGAGGTTGGAATAGATGATGTCTGAGGTCCCTTCCAACCTAAGCCATATGATCTGTGGAGATGTTCAGAAGCCATCTGGATGTGGTCCTGGGCAAGTGGCTGTAGCTGAGCCTGCCTGAGCAGGGCAGTTGTTAACAGATGACCTCCAAAGGTCTCTTCAAATCTCAGCCATTCTGTGATTCTGTGGCTGTAATAAGAACCAACTGCAGTTTGTAGGCATCATTTGAATTTAATTGAAATGGAAAGGTAATTATTGTCCTTCCTGACCTGTGTTTGTCTCTGGGCTTTACTCTCTTGAAAAATATATTCAGCTTCCTCTTGACTTCTTAGTTTTATCTTCTCTACTTCTTAGTGTCCTTAGGTATCAGATCTCAAAGTGTCCCAGGAACCATTCTCTGGTGGTTTTTCTGACCCAAAGGAAAATGTATAAGATGCAGAAATTTCTCCTGTTTTCCACATTTCAGGAGGATTTCTCAATCAAAGGGGCTGAAAAGAAGTCTGGCCCAAATATATAGCAAGGTGGTGAGAATCTGGCACAAGCTGCCCAGAGAGGCTGTGGCTGCCTCCTCCCTGGGGCTATTCAAGGCCAGGCTGGATGAGGTGTGGAGTAGCTGAGTCTAACTGAGAGGCTCCCTGCCCATGGTGGGGAGGTTGGAGGAGATGATCTCTGAGATCTCTTTGAACCTAATCCGTTCTGTGATTCTTTCCCAAACTGATCTCAGAACATGGTCCCAAGTTCAGCAGTAAAGCATATGCTCAAAGAAATGGACTTCATGTCTTGACACAAAAACCTTGCATTTCTGAAGCTGTGTGTTCCTGCAGCACCTTACAGCATCACACTTGGCAGGACCTCTCCTCACCAGCCCACCCTGTCACTTGCACTGCAAAAAAAGCCTGGGGGAAAAAAAGTGGAGGAATTATTTCTATTAAATTCTGGTTTCTACACCACTGAGAGAAGGTTGCCCAGGAGGCTGTGGATGCTCCCTCCCTGGAGGTGTTCAGGGCTAGGCTGGATGAGGCCTTGATCAACCAAGTCTAGCTGAGAGATGTCCCTGTCCATGGCAGGGAGGTTGGATCTAGATGATCTTTAAGGTCCCTTCCAACCCTACCCATTCTATGAAGGGCTTGAACTGTGGGTCCCTGTTGCTTAAAGGCTCTTCTAAGTTAGGTAAAGCCTCTCCCAAACAAAAATACCAACAAAAAGTCAACTGATGCTAAAATCACTTGACCCAGATTATTGTAATTCACTCTTTTGTGGAAAATAATAACCAACAAAAGAGGATTCCCTTCTTATATTCAGTGGATCCAAGTTTTAACTTGTGCTAATTCCAACTGTTACTGCACTCAGTGAATCTGTCTAAAAAAGCAGTCAGAACAGATTTTTACCCATAAAGTGGAATCTTGGAATTATGGAATGGTTTGGTTTGGAAGAAACTTTCAAGATCACCTAGTTGCAACCCCCCTGCTGTGGCAAGGAGATCTCCTACTGTGCCAGTAATTAGATTGAGGTCAGCTATGAAAATGTTCTTTAGCAGGCACTGGAACAGGCTACCCAGGGTGCTGGTTGGAGTCACCATCCCTGTTTGAAAGACGTTTGGAGGAGGCACTCAGGGACATGGTCCAAGAGCTGTGTGCAAGGAGGTGTTAGGTTATGGTTGGGGTTGGTGATCTTAAGGTCTTTTCCAACCAGGCAATTCTATGATTCCATTCAGCCACCTTTTTTCGTTTGTGTTGTTGGCACACTTTGAGGCAAAGTGTTTTTCCTTCCTGTTTTCTAACATTAATCTCCCACCCCTGGATGAAGTGAACAAACTCCAAAGGAACAGAGTGCTGGCATCCATTTCCAAAGGTAGTTAGTGGAACTAGGAACTGAAAGGCAGCCTTTGAGAAGAAACAAACCATGCTGATTTCAAAGAATGTCTAATAGAATCCTATATTTCCTGTCACTCACAAGCCCTGCTTCCTTCACTCCCTTCTCTAATTCTCATTCTTCCTTCTGGGCTGCATGAAAGAAGATATCTTGTATCATTATTTCTCTTTAATTAAAATTAGAAACAGCCCAGAGTTTAGAGATGTCTGAAGGAGACCAGAGCTCCACAGAAGGCTTTGAGCACAGGATCCCAGAGGCTACTCTCAATAAACCTGATTTTAGGCACTTGAAATTCATTCATGGTCATGCAGCATTTTTTCAAGCTTTGTATTGTCAGCTTTGGAAGATTTTCAGCCTAGAGCCATAAGTAACAATCTCTTTGCACTAGGACAATGATAAGGTTGTTTGGTTGGATTTTCTTTTTTGTTGTTGTTGTTGTTGTTATTTTATTTGGTTTTGGGTTTGGTTTGTTGTTGTAGTTTTTTTGTTTGGTTGGTTTTGGGTTTTTATCTTTAAAAACTTCCAGTCGTCCAACTTAGACTTAAAGCTCCTAAGCACAGTCTTATTATTAATTTGGGTGCTGGACTAGATGATCTCTAGAGGTCACAGAATGACAGAAATCACAAAAACATTCTGGTTGGAAAAGACCCCCCAGGATCACCAAGTCCAACCATTATCCCTACCCTACAAAGTTCCCTTCCAACCCCTGACATTCTGTCATTCTGTGACACCTCAGGTATCAGGGGTTTAGGGTCCAGCATTTAGGTGACGCTGCTTTATTAGGAGGGTTGGACTGGATGATCTCAGGAGATCTCTTTTGACCCTCACCATTCTGTCATTCTGTGATTTCTGTGATCCTGTATTCCTGTGATTCTATTATTCTGTGATTCTGTGATCCTGAGTTTCTGTGGTTCTGTGATTCTATGATCCTGTGATTGTGATTCTATGATTCACTGATTCTGTGATCCTGTGGTTCTGTGATTTTATGATCCTGTTATTGTGATTCTGTGACACACTGTGATTCTGTGATCCTGAGTTTCTGTGGTTCTGTGATTCTATGATCCTGTGATTGTGATTCTATGATTCAGTGATCCTGTGCTCCTGTGATTCTGTGACACTCTGATTCCGTGATTCTGTGATTCTGTGATACTGTGATGTGGTCAGAAGGTTCCAAAGTTGGACTGCTTAGGTTGGTTTCCTGTTTTAAATCCTACAGTTTGCTCACCCCCAAAAAAGGCTGAGTTGCTTTTCACCACTGCCCTCACCTCCAGCTTGCAGGGCAGAAAGGTGAGGCAGTTCCCTTAAGGAAAGGCACATTTCCCTGCACCAAAGACCTGAAAGCTAAGTGTTAAGTTCAGAAAGAGTGATGCTTACAGCAGAGCATCAGAGTCACAGGATCATAGAATGATTTGGCTTGCCAGGGGCCTGCAAGATCACCCAATTCCAACTCCCCTGCCATGGGCAGGGACACCTTCCACCAGCCCAGCTTGCTCCACTGCCAGGCTTGGAGCCTCCGCAATTTCTCTGGGCAAACTATCCCAGTACCTCATGGATTCAGCTCTCAGTGACAGGCTTTCAAACACTGATTCAGGACTCCAGTGCTGCTGTTCCCAGCTGGCAAACAGACACTAACTTACTCTCTTTCTATATTCCACATAACTGCTGTGGACATACTGCAGGAGTAGTTTTGAGGCTTCTTTTGCTGCCAGTTTTCTTTCTACAGACTGTAAGGGGCAGATGTAGCAGCACCCCTGACAAACCCCATCTTTTTCAGAGCCAACCTTTCTTTTCCTTTGTGCTAAAAGACTGAACAACTAAATGCAAATCAATTTCCAAATAGCCAAAGCATAGTGCTTGGGAAGAGAAAACAGACTTCACACCAGTCCTTTTTCTTGCTCTTTCTGGGTGTTCAGAACAACCACTCTGTAGTTTCATTTTAACTTTGTGCCATGGTTATTCCCCTGCAGCAAAAGGCAGTTGTGTGCTTGATTTGATGTGTCTGGCACTGACACCTCATTTGCTGAGTCAAATTTCTTGTCATGTAGCTGATAAGCAATAACCACAGCTACTGCTTTCATTCCTATGGGGTTTTTTTTTTGTGTGTGCTGAATCATTAAGAGTTGCTAGAACATTACTGAACACAATGAGGCTGCTGCAGCACTCTTCCATATCCTTTTTTTTTCCTTTTTTCGTTTGTTCTTTTGGATGATGAGCACCAAAAATGCTGTTGCTGGTTAATAAGTGAAATGAATCTGTAATCTTTAGCCTCAGATCTCTTTCTTTCTGGGCATGAAAGGCCCAGATGAGGGCCACGAAGATGCTCAGAGGGCTGGAGCAGCTCTGCTATGAGGACAGGCTGAGAGAGTTGGGGCTGTGCAGCCTGGAGAGGAGAAGGCTTCCAGGAGACCTTAGAGTAGCCTTCTAATATCTGAAGGGGGCTACAGGAAGGCTGGGGAGTGACTATTGACAAGGGCTTGCAATGACAGGATGAGGAGGAATGGGTTTGAACTGGCAGAGGGGAGATTTAGACTGGATGTCAGGAGGAAGTTCTTTACAGTGAGGGTGGTGAGACACTGGCACAGGTTGCCCAGGGAGGTTGTGGCTGCTCCCTCCCTGGAGGTGTTCCAGGCCAGGTTGGAGGAGGCCTTGAGTGGCCTGTACTAGTGGGAGGTGTCCCTGCCTATGGCAGGGGGTTGGAACTAGATGATCCTTAAGGTCCCTTCCAACCTTCCCATTCTATGATTCTATGATTCTATGATTCTATGAATAAGCTCCCAAGCCATCATGGAGATATAAAACATGACTTTCAGAGCAGGAAGCCTCAAGTTCGACATCTAAATAATAGACCTGGTTTTGAAAATCTTTAGAGGCCTTGCAAGCTTCTGAGTTCCAGCAGCTCCCCTGGAAGCTGATGCAAGCTGTTGGATGGACTTTTGAAATCCAGGGATCCTATTTGCTTGCTTTGCTCCCTCCAACTTTAAACAGTTTTTTCCTTGTTTGAGAGGAGCTGTCGCATCCCGTACAAAAAAGCTGCTGCTTTGGGTGCATCCTGGTGTCTGCAGCTTTCCAGCTCTGCCTCCTGCCCTTGTTGTGGTGGGGTTTACTTCCAAAAAAGAGGAACATTTCCAACACCAGAACTGTGAGTGCAGTTGGCCCCAATAGTTAACTGTTGGTGCAGGGCTAAGAGGTACTCAGGATTTTTGGTGGTCCAAGAGCCTTGAACTTTTTTTGCCTTCCACCCTTAGTTGCTCCCCTGAGCATACTTTTGCGGCAGGCTGAACCCAAACTTTTCAGGAATGATTTCCTTTATTCTAGCATGGGCCCCATGTGAAGTGAAAGAGTCTTTGACATGTACAAGTCCCCTTTCCCTTTCTCTCCATCACTCAGAAAGAGGCTTTGCTTGTCATTCTGCTCCTTAGGGATCATTTCTGGGGAGATGAGGACACACTCATGTCCTGGGAACGATTTCTATATGCTAAAGAAGTGTTAAACCAGCAGCAAGAGAGCACTAAGACCAGAAGAGAGGAGGTCATTTGATTATAGAATCAAATAACAGAGTCCTGGTGGTAATATCTCTATCCCCAAACACAGAAACCTGAATTACTGAGTTGTTGGATTCTTAGAATGATTTGGGTTGAAAAGAACCTTCAAGATCATCCAGTTTCAACCCTGCTGCCATGGGCAGGGACACCTTCCACTGGCCCAGCTTGCCCAAGACCCCATCCAACCTGGCCTTGAACACCTCCAAGGAGGGAGTAACCACAACCTCCCTGGGCAATCTGTACTTCAGTTTAGGCAGGAGCAGAGTGGGAATTTTTGGCCGTGTGATTATAAATATAGACATAAAAATGCCTGATGAGTCCCCGTGTGATGCTTTGGTCTTTCCTGGAATTGAGATATGTATAAGAAGAAATTGTGACTCTGTGAAGCATTCAGGCACAGAGTTAGTATGGAAAGGTTCACCTCTGCACTGTGCCAAAGGGTAGGTCTGGGTGATGTTTTCAGTTGTGACATAGAAGCAGATCAGAGAAGTTTAATCAGTGAAGCAGAGAGACTCGGATGTCAATGAGAGCCCGTAATGGGCAGGCTGGGTGAAGCAAGCTGTGCACACCTATCTCCTTGACTGCTTTCTTTTCCTCCTCCTGCTTTCCTTTTACCCTTAATACTTAGAGAATGTGTGCAGTAAATTGAGTCGTGGCAAAGCTTTCAGGAAACAAAAAAGCAATGCAATATCTGTGTTAGCTGAGGGCTGGGGAGCTCAGAAGGACGTCTGAGCTGATCCGCAGGGAGCAGCCCCAGTAACTCTGGGTTCTGCCTCTCTGTCCTAGTGGGAAAGGTGCCACAGGTCCTGTCCAGCCTAGTCTTCTGCATTGAGAATGCATAGAGAATGAGGAAAAGAGGAGGAAGAGGGAGTTGCCCACACCCTGGTCTTGCCCTGACTTGGATTTCTGCAGCACTCCCAGGTCTCTCCATTTAGGAGCCCGAGCATTTGGTACAGTTTGTACATAACTTTGTCTGTTATTAAATCTGATTTCAATAGATTTGCATGATCCCCAAATGAGCAATTACACAGCTTAACCCCCAGGTAACCATTCTGTCTTTTAATGTCGTCTCATTGCAGTCCCTGGTGAGGTTTTGCCAGCGGTGTTAGCTCCTGTTCAGAGGGAAATATTTGAGCTGTGCCTACACGCATGTGTGCCTGTGCACACCCACGCCTGAGAGGTGATGCAATTTCCCTTTCAACTTTGGGATATTCTTAGCTAGGAGGAGATAAATAAGAATTTTTCTTCACTGGCATCAACACTGACAGTGCTCCCTTGTGTTGGACCCTCCACAGTCTTCACCCTGTAAAGCAGGGCGCAAGAGTCACATTAGCTATGGCTGAGCTGCTGCTCACACTCTTTGTTCAGCTTTGTGCACAAATAGCAGAGGCAAGAGTAGGAACTTGAACTTTGGGGGTTTAATCTCTAGTTCTAAACCTCAGATAGTTTCCTTTGTCTTGAAGTAGTATTATAGCAGGGAACTAATAGTACTGTGCTTAAACTCTTCCCCTAACCATCCATTGTGCTGTCGGAGATTGCACTACAGAGATCTTTGTTCTGACCTCCCTTCCCCACCACCTTTTTTTTTTCTCCATAATCAAACTTGGTTGTTGGTATTTATTGGTTGTTGATATTTATTGGTTGTTGGTATTTTCTGGTACCAGAAATCCCATGTTTAGCTCCTCTGCTTGCTATAGATATTAGTAATGTGACATCCTGACATCAATATTGGCTTTTAATGACTACTGCACATTGCTTGCATCAAGCCTGAGAAAACCAGCTCCCTAATTTCCTAAAGGGCCTCAAGGAGAGTGGGGAACTGCTTGGGAGATTCCTGTGCAGAGCCACAAAGATGCTGAAGGGTGTGAAACATCTCCTTTGTGAGGAAAGGCTGAGGGAGCTGAATCTCTTTAGCTTGGAGGAGCCTGAGGGGTAACCTCATACATGTTGATTCAGATGTGAAGAGCAGTGTCAGGAGGACGGAGCCAGGCTCTGCCCAAGGGTGTCCAAGGACAGGACAAGGGGCAATGGAGAGCAAGCTGGAGCAGAGGAGGTGCCACAGGGACAGAAGGTAAAACTTTTTCATTGTGAGGGTGCCTGAGCCCTGGAGTAGGCTGCCCACAGAAGTTGTGGAGTCTCCTTCTCTGGAGACATTCCAAACCCACCTGGACACGCTCCTGTGTGATCCTGCTCTGGCAGGGGGGTTGAACTGGATGATCTCTGGAGATGCCTTCCAGCCTCTAACATTCTGTGATTCTGTGACCTCTTGATGAAGAACGGACTGCACACTTGGAGCTGACCATCCCATAATAGTGGTCATAGAAGTAGGGACTATTGGCAGGCATCCATTGTACATAATCTGCTGCATAATTATATTTGATAGAAGCATTCTGGTATGTGTGGGTATGACCCAGCTCATGTATTTCTGAATCTGGAATGTTCCTAAAATGAGTTGGTGCATGCTCCACATGGATTTCTCAAGTCCCTTTCATATTCTGCTGTTACACTTACTAACCAGATTGCAGCCTGGAGGGCATTCATTGTTCCTGGAGACATGCAAAGACATTTATGGGAGTGACACTGATTGATTGTGATAGAAGCTGTGAGATCTGCAGTGAGGTCACTTTGTTCTCTGCACAACACTGGCAGCAGTGCTCCCATCCTGCAGACACACCTGCCCTACCAAAGGCTCATTGCCCTTCAGAGCAGCAGACAACAGGACATGGAACCTTTGGAGCAGGTCCAGAGGAGGCCACCGTGATGATCAGAAGGCTGGAGCACCTCCCCAGTGGGGACAGGCTGAGAGGGCTGTTCAGCCTGAAGAAAAGAAGGCTCTGGGGAGACCTCAGAGTGGCCATTCAGTACCTGAAGGGGACTACAAGAAGGCTGGGGAAGGGACTTTTGACAAGAGCTTTTAGTGAGAATACAAGGGGCAATGACTTTGATGTGGGAGAGGGGAGATGTAGAATGGAGATTGGGAAGAAATTCTCCCCAGTGAGGGTGGGGAGACACTGGACCAGGTTGCCCAGGGAGGCTGTGGATGCAAAGAAATTTTTCCTAACCCTCCCCTGGCACAATTTCAGGCCATTCCCTCTCATTCTGTCACCTGAGACTAGGAAGAAGAGTTCACTCTTTCAGAAAGAAATTTTTCCTAATATCCAGCTGGTCCATCCCAATTCCCTGGAGCAGGATTGAATCGTTCTCAAATGTCTTTTTCCTCTCGTGGGTTGCCTGACCCTGGGCTAGAATACTTGTACTTATCAACCTGCTTGTCTTTAGGAAGTGGTTTTGAATGCCTTACCAGAGATGTAAACTGCATTTTCAGCCAATTGCTTCTTGATATGGATCAATAAACAGCACAGATCTGACAGACCTGCATAAATCAATCAACACTGTGAGGTAACTCTCAGTTATAAATAGTAAACCCAGCTCCCTGCTGGAGCAGCTGCCCAGCAGCCACTCCTCAGCCCCTCCATCCCTTGGCTGCTATCACACCATACTTCTCTGCAGCAGTTTCTCACCAGCTCCCAGCAACTTCACACTGTTATTTGGTTTTTATTCTGCAGTCAAATGTTGCAGCATTTCAACTTAACTTCCATTACATTGATTCTAACTCCCACCAGAGATTGGATGTGGCAGGGAGGTTGGAGTAGATGATCTCCAAGGTCCCTTCCAGCCTAACCCATTCTGTGGTTCTATGATGCTTTGATTCTATATTTGATTTCTTGGCTATCTATGTGATATCTTGGCTTTCTTGGCTATTTCTAGTTGATTTCTTTGATGTCTTGGATTTCTTGGCTATTTCCATTTGATTCCTTGGCTATCTGTTTGCTATCTTGGCTTTTTTGGCTATTTCCATTTGATTCCTTGGCTATCTATTTGATATCTTGGCTTTTTTGGCTATTTCCATTTGATTTCTTGGCTATTTATTTGACATCTTGGCTTTCTTGTCTATTTCTAGTTGATTTCTTGGTTCATTCGATTATAGATAGAATACTTTGGGCAGGTTCCCACCTCATACAGCAGCTTTTCTAGCACAAAGGTTGCTGTGTGTTTCATTAGGCTGGAGCAAACATGTCATTTTCCTCCCAAGTGGGACTCTGCAAATGGCACGTTGGGCTTCTGGGTAAGCTGCCAATTTCCAGATCAAATTTGCTTCATTCCCAAGAGCAGCACAAGAAAAGCTTGCTGGCCACCCACTGGGTAAGTGCCCTGTGAGATCTGGGATAAGGCAGGTTCTTTCTGCATGGCACAAGGAAAGCCACAACTGGAAGATGTTTGAGACCATGATCCAGGCATTATCTCCATTTGAAGTCTGCTCTCTCTCTGTGAAACATCAAGATAAGCAAAAAATTATAAAATCCTGTTAGTCACTGTTAGCAGCAGATTAAATGGGGTTTACCAGGGGATGGATCAGCTGAGCCAAGTCCTGTTCTCTGTGGCAAATTTTCCTGATCACAGCTGAAATTTAAAGTCAGCCCGTAAGTCATGTCTGAAGTCCTGAAAGACACCAAAACTGTAGGATTCTGGTGTAGAAATCAGGTAGGAGGTTTTGGGAAGCTTCCATGGGCAGCTCAGGAGCTGTCTTTGATTCTCTGCTACACCAAGTGGACAGCAGAGACAAGGCATGAGTGGTCACAAATGGTGTGGAAAAAAAAACCAGATACAGCCAAGCACTGAGTATATATACACAGGTGTAAATATACTGAGCTGAAGCAGATGAAAAAGCCACTTTAGTAAAGAGGGCAGAAAGGCAGAGAGGAGAACCTCACCTGTGCCAAACACTGCTATCAAGAAGTATAGAATCCAATGCCAGTGAGTGATGACTGCAGATTAGGGAAAGCACCTGGAAGAAAAGAAGACACAAATCCCTTCTCTACTGTGTCCCTCTGGCTATTGCCAGCTTCAGGGTGGCAAATATTCCTGCCTCCCACAAGCCCCATTCAAAAAAATTCATCATGAGGCCAAGACAGAGCCCCCTTGGCTCAGCACTCTGAGCCGAGAGGAAGAGTGCCAGCAAGACACCACAGATGGGAGATGGCACCGGCTCCTTGGGAGTGCCACCTTGTGCTGCATGCTGGGGGGTCCCAGATTGAGCTGGCAGTGCCCATCTCAGCAGAGCCCACCGGCTTGCTTCCTCACTGTCACTCCTCTTAGGGATTTGGATTACCAAGCATATTCCACTGCCAGCATCATGGTGTTGCCCCACCACCTGGGGCAGTGTTTGCAGCATGCGTGCCACAGTTTAGCTACCGCTGCGCTAAGTCACAGGATTGGGGCTCTGTAAATCTCCATCTTCTTGCTCTGCCTTTTCCCTACTGATCTGTAGCATGATCTTCAGTAGATCTTTCCCCTTCTCTGTCCTTCGCTGTCCCTGGCTGTGCCTGCAAGCACTTTGGTACAAAGACTGCCAAACACCTCCAAATTGAGGTGCTGAAGAAAGCCACTGAGGTTCACTGGCTCCTGCCTTAAGAGATGAATAAGAAAATCCAGCTGGTGGATCCACTCAGGCGTGTTCCTTGGAGTCTTCAGAGACTTTGGTGCAATCAGACTTACCTTAGCTGCAGGCATGGCACCATTCTTGGCTGTTCCTGACACTGGTCAGTACTTAAAGCAGCCACAAATACAGAGAAATGTTTGCATGTCTAAACAACTGAACTGCTTCCAGGCTGCAGGTTCTTGGACTTGAGAATAAATTGAAAATTAGAAGAAATTTCTTGACTGAAAGGGTTCTCATATCCTGCCACAGGCTGCCCGGGGAAGAGGTTGATTCCTCATCCATGGGAGGTATTTCCAAGAGGCAGAAATGTGGTGCTGAGGAACATGGTTTAGCCCCAACCTTAGAGTTAGAGAATGGTTGGACCAGATGAGCTTAAAGGTCTTTTCCAACCCAAATGATTCTGTGAGTCTATGCCAACCTATGTTCTGGTTCTTTGAAACAAAAAGCCCCACAGCAGCATTTATGGCTGCAATAACAAAAAGATACAGCTTGTAAACCAGAAAATTACCTCCTGGAAACAAAAGCTCTGACTGAAAGATAAACTCAAAAAGCATCCAGCAGTGGGCTTAGACACTTTACCCAGTGCCAGTTCTGCTCACATCCTACATCCATCCACTGGGCAATGTTTTCTCTCACTTGAATTGGTTAAAACATGATGGGGATATAAATGGATTTTTTTTCCTGTCTCTATAATTTAGATTTTTTTTTTTTGTGGTGATGTTCAACTCCTAGAAGCTACATATGGAAAATATTTTATGGGAATGGTAATGAATTATTTTCCTGTCTTTGTGACTTAGGTTTGGGGGTTTTTTGTTGTTGTTGGAGGTGGTGGTTTTGGGGTTTCGTTTGTTTGTTCATTTGTTTTGGGGTTTTTTTGGTGGTATTCAACTCTATGAAGGTACCCATGGAAAATATTTTAATATTAGAACCAATTCTTAGTATTTAGTTGCATCATATCTCTTATTCTGCCTGATAAAAGAAGCTTTAAAACATTCAGCCTGCATTTGTAATCCCTAACAGAGAGGATGGCAGATTAAAAGAATTCTTTCCCAAGTTTCATTAAAAAAAGCTTGAAAATGTGTAGTATATGTTTACAGCTCCTTTAAAACATACATTTACAGCTCCTTTAAAACATACATTTACAGCTCATTTTTAAAATGCCTTTACAGCTCATTTTTACACACAGCCAACACAGCTAAGGAGAGGTGAAAATAATTCCCAAACTTCATTAAAAGAAGCTTTAAAATATTGACTGGGTGCAGCTCATTTTCACCCACATCTAACACACACCTAAGAAGAGGTGAAAATAATTCTTTCCCAAGTTCATATGAGATATGAGACCTGAAAGGTGCTGTGAGAAATCATTTTTCTAGGCAGTGCAAATCCTAATTGTTTTGTTTATAAAACCTCTTTTGTCTTGCTAAAGGGCACTTTAAAAAGTATCATAATTTATCCTACTGTTTTAAACCAAATTCTGTCTACAGCAGATGCTTCATGTTGATACTCACAATAGTGACTGATGTCTGTAGCTGGACTCTTCAGTTCAGGTATTTTCTTGAGGGTAAATGCCCTGAAAAAATGGGTCAAAATCATATGAACTGAGGCTAAAGGTACAAGTTAATAGTAATAATTAAAAAGTCCTCATCAAACCCAACCCAGAAAAAACCCAACAAAACCACAAAAACCAACCAAACCAAACCCAACAAACCAAAACCAAGCCCTAATCAAAGCAAACCATCCTCCAAAAACCTTATGAAAATGTGTCCTTAAAAAAGAAGCAAAGAATCTGCCCTTGGAAAAGGGGAGTTTTGTGCTGCCTTGCGGCTTGCAAGATCAAACTCTGCCTGCCCTGCAGAACTTCGGCTGTTCCCAAAACACAGATAAAGCAGAGCACAACCCCCTGCCTGCCTCATCCTCTCTGCAGCTCACCACACATCTTGCTGCTGCCCACCACTGCCAGCTTCTTTCATCAGCTCCTTCAGACTCATTATGGTCATTGCTTGCTCCCAACCCCACACCACTGCCTTGGTCATTGTTTGCAGCACAGCCTTACAGAGTTGTGCTTAGCAAAATGATTTCTGCACAGTTCTTTTTCGTTTTCCTGGTCTTTGATGGGAATCTCAGTCCAATTTAAAACAAGGATTTGCTTTCCTGACTGCATTTCAGCATAAGCTGTTTGGTTTTTTGTGGTTTTTTTTTCCTGTGATTTTAACACCACTACTAAAATAAAAAATATTAGAATTGGAAACCACATTTTCACAAAGAAAAAACTGAAATAATGGACAGAGAATGAATTTTTTTTCTCACTCTTTTGCAACACATTCCCAAATTTCTGTTTTTCCAGAAAAAAAAAGAAAAGAAAACAAAACAAAACAAAAAAAAAAACACCAAAAAACCAACCCAAAGCCACACTTTAGAACTGAGTTTAGAATTAGCAACCAAATTGATTAGAATTAACTTCATAATCACATTTAATAAGCTTCTTTAAAAAAAAATTAATATCCAAAGCTGCAGATTTCTACAAAGATGTTTTGGATTCTAAAAGAAAAAAATATCCAAAGGTGCAGATTTCTACAAAGATGTTTTGGATTCTAAAAGAAAAAAATATCCAAAGGTGCAGATTTCTACAAAGATGTTTTGGATTCTAAAAGAAAAAAATATCCAAAGGTGCAGATTTCTACAAAGATGTTTTGGATTCTAAAAGAAAGAAAAGATTTATTAATTTCTGCCCAGGGAAGAAATTGTTGAGAAAAAAAAAAAATCAATGCAGATTTATCTATTGTAAAGCAGAGCTGTTACAAGCTTCCAGGAAAACAAAAGGTTAAAGAAAGAAAGAAAAGGAGCAAACCACTTTATTTAAAGTGTGTTTTGAGGTGGTTTAGAGCTGTTCTAAAATGTGAGTTATTTGAAATGTCTTCTTGACTTTTGAGCTTGAAAACAAATTAATTGAGCTTGAAAACAAATTAGGAGGTTTTCTCTTTTCAAAGAATCCAGACAGTTCAGGTGAGTAATTTCAGCCTCCACAACAAGGTCTTTGTCATATCCTCTGGTTTAGTTGCTGCTTAGATTGAATCACGTTTGGAAATTCCTTCCTGAAATTAAAAAACCTCCAAGACTTGTGTATAAATAAAACAGAGAAAATGAGTTTAGGTAATTTTAGGGGGTTCCATAGCTTCTTTGTAGTGTGTGGGACAAAGTACTTTGATTCCTCAGGTGTAGAGGAAGGAGAAAAAAAGTCACATTGGTATTTTTTGGAAGTAAAAGCCTGAAAAAAACCCAAACCTGAGGCTCGTATAAAGCTACATTAACTCTGTGTCACGTTGATGTGTTAACTGCGTTGGGTTTGACAGCCTGAGCGTGGCAGTCTCTGCTGAAAGGCAGACTCGAGGCTTGTGCAGGACAGAACTGCTGCAGGCACTTCCTCAACATATTTAGGGACCAAGGAATGAGAGGGTGAGGCTGTGTCCTCTCTCCTGTCAGCAGAATGATGAGTCAACACATTTCTGGCACAGAGGTGAATGTCAGGGGACTGCAGAAATCTCCCTCCCACCTTCATCCTGAACATGAAGCTCTATGTTTATAAAGCTGGCCAAAGGACCCAGTGCCGCTCAGCCCCTGAGCAGTCAGAGGAGCCCGGCTGGAGTCTAAAGATCTTCAGGGGGAGACAGCAACCAAGATTTCACTTCTTCTTCAGAAGTGAAGCTGGCTGCATGTAAAGTGAAACAGCCAAAGCCCCGGGAACCTGAGCAGGGGGTTCTGTAGCAAGCTTCTTACAGCTGCCTAAAAATTAGGCAAAGGGAAAGAAAGAAAAAAAAGAGAGGGGAAGGGAGGGAAGGAAGGAAGGAAGGAAGGAAGGAAGGAAGGAAGGAAGGAAG
>VWZE01025431.1:0-16132 GCA_013396675.1 Eubucco bourcierii | reverse complement strand
TGGGGGGGGTGGGGTTGTGCAGTTGTGGTGGCAGCTGAAGTCGGGCTGCGTGGTGCCTCTGGCCATCACTTTCCATCACTGGGAAAAGTGATGAGCTGAGGGGACAGGTTTCCTTCAGCTTGCTCCGCTTTTCATCCACAGCTAAGGTGTAAGATCAGCGTAAAGTACCTCTGGCTCTAAGCGTGGACTGAAATTAGGGGATCCCCGACTGAGCTCTCCAGGGGTCTCCAGCACAACGCAAATGCAGTGTAGGAGAGGGTCACGGCCCAGAGCTCGCAATATCAACTTAAAAAGAGGCAGGAGAAAGGGAGAGGATTGATGTGGAACTTTGTGAAGAGGAAGGCTTTGTCCACAGTCCTGCTGAAAGTGTGGATGAGGCTGGGTGCAGGAGAAAGCACTTGTCCTCTCCAACCTTGTGCCCTACACAGCAGAGCATGCTCTTCCTGAAGACCATCTTCTGTCATACTGCTCTGCGAAGAGCTGCCAGTCACACCTCCAGCAGCAGTAGCCACAGACAAATCTCTTGCATGTCCCTAGTTTGCTGGAGCAGGCATTTCTGACTCATCCTCAGCACACAATGCCTACTAGCACGGTGTTATTACAGGATCGTAGAGTGCATTGGGTTGGAAGACACCACCAAAGGTCACCTTGTCCAACACTCCTGCAGTCAGCAGGGACATCTCCAACTAGAGCAGGTTGCTCAGGGCCCCATCGGGCTTGACCTTGAATGTCTCCAGAGATGGGGCCTCGACCTCATCTCCAGGCAGCCTGTTCCCAGTGTTTCACGATCCTCATTGTGGAAAACTTCATCCTAATGTCCAACCTACATCAACCCTGCTCCAGTTTCAAACCACCGCCTCTCATCCTATCCCCACAGGCCCTTCTAAACATTGCCTCCTCAGTCTTCATGTAGGTCCCCTTCGGATATTGAAATGCAGCTCTAAGGGTCTTTCTGGAACCTTCTCTTCACCAGGCAGAACAGCTCCAACTCTTTCAGCTTGAAATACACTCACCAAAATCTATAGACACTTCAGGTGCTGTGAGACAGGAACTCCTCCCTCGTGGTGTTCTTATGCAGGGCTTAGCAGAGAGGACAGCAAGGCTGAACCCTATGGATGTTATTATTTACAGATCAGCAACAGTAACATAGCAGGGGATACATTCCCTAACTCCACCTGTGCGCTGAAGAAACCTTTGAGTCCTGCAATGCTGACATAAGCTCCGGGACATAACTTCCTTCCACACGTGTGTGATTAACTCTGCTGTCCCTAGCACCCATGGCTCACAGCGGGGTTGTGCTCGGCCCCATTCCTAGGCAGAGTCCTGCAGCGTGGTCGGTCTGTGATGTAGCCCTCAGTGCAAAGCATGAGAGCTTCCTCCTTTTGTTATCAGCCAGCCAGGGACCTTGATACTGTGTCACCCTGGTGGTTCTCCTCTTCCTTTGCATATAGCCATCTACCATATTAGCTTAATTGCCTCCGTTTTCGAACAGCTTGAAGTAACAAACTCGTTTTTCTGGCTTGGTTTGTCCTCCAGATCCAATTGGCTTTGCACAGACAATGCTCCCAAAGATTGTATGATAGTTCCCAGTGGCCAAAAGAGGAGGTACCTTGGGGTCTGCACAGAGGAGGAACAAGAAGAGGAGGGCAAGAGCATTCCACTGTCCCTCTGGCAGAAGGACCGAGCGTGTGGCCTGTCTGCAACGCCAGCAGAGTGCTAGAGAAAGTAAACGAGGCTGGGAGCCAACCCGAGGCACCTGGAGCACGGGAGGCAGAGGAGCAGTGCCAGTATGGATAAGGACAGCACGAACCTGGCTGACCAGCAGTATGAGTGTGTGGCTGAGATTGGGGAAGGAGCCTACGGGAAGGTGTTCAAGGCCCGTGACCTGAAGAACGGCGGGCGCTTCGTGGCGCTGAAGCGGGTGCGGGTGCAGACCAGCGAGGAGGGCATGCCCCTGTCCACCATCCGAGAGGTGGCAGTTCTGAGGCACCTGGAAACCTTCGAGCACCCCAACGTGGTCAGGTGAGGAGGTGGGGGAGGCGTCCCCATCGGTGGGGTCCTGGGCTTAGTAAATGAATTGGGCAAGTTTGGCCTGGACACCAGTTTGGGTTTGTGGACGAAGCGAGCGCTGAACTGCATACATGAAGTGTGGTTTGAGGTTTCAGTGGGCCGTGGTGCTGCCTGCCAGACCTCACCTCATCCCCGTGCATTGCCTCCCACACACACAAACACCCATCTCCAGAGGCATAGGTGTGTGACTTAAGTGTTTGAGTGGATGGGCAAGGAGCCACATATCCACTGTTTCCTCAGGCATCAGAGAGACGGAGAGCAACCCAACCTCTCCCTCCTTTTGTCTCAAGGGTAAGTTCTGCCAGCTCTGGCTTAGTCTTAGTGACTCTGTTCACTATGGAAATGGCAAAGGCTCTGGAACCTGCGTTCCACCTTCTTGGGTGCTTTTGAGGACAGTTGTAGGTGGTCAAGTTAAAGAGAAGTACTAGTATAAGGGTTCAGGCTTCACAAGTGACCTTGCAGTTGGGCATTCTTTGACTGGTACTGATTCATCTTGTACTGCTGGGTGTGCTACCAAGACAGACTCTGGGCTGTGCTTTCAAAGTGGTGACAATAGCCTCAGGATGTCCTTTCTGCCATGCCACTACCAGAAACTGGGGATAAGTGACCTGTTCTCAGATTCTCTCCATGGCAAGTCTAACCCTACCATAACTCCCTACAATTTTCCATAGCTGGAAGCCTCCAGCAGCCTGTGAGTGTCTTTTATTAATATTATGGACTTTAAGAAGTAGGCTTCACTTGCAGATACCCAGGCACGCAGTGATTAAGCAGAGCGGGTCCAGAGGGTCCAAAGCAGCCTCTGCTGTGGAGACAATCTGAGCATTGGAGTTCTTCAGCCTGGAGAAGAGAAGGCTCCAGGGAGACCTTAGAGCTGCATTTCAGTATCTGAAAGGAACCTACATGAAGGCTGAGGAGGGTTAGAAGGACCTATGGTGATAGGAGGTTCAGAAGGACCTATGGTGATAGGATGAGAGGCAGTAGTTTGGAACTGGAGCAGGACAGGGTTAGGTTGGACATCAGGAGGAAGTTCTGCACACTGAGGTTGGGGAAACACTGGAACAGGCTTCCTGGAGATGTGGTGGAGGCCCCATCTCTGGACACATTCAAGGCCAAACTTGATGGGGTCCTGAGCAACCTGCTCTAGTTGGAGGTGTCCCTGCTGACTGCAGGGGTGCTGGACAAGGTGACCTTTGAAGGTACCTTCCAGCCTCATGCATTTTGTAATTCTATAGCTGTTGCCATAGGCAGCAGTTCAGATGGAAGGGCCTGGGCTGTGATGTCTCAGGATGTTTGGGACCTCCACTGGATGCCTTTTGCCACAAATGGGAATACTAAGAAGCAATTTCAAACATTTTCCGCTAAAACATGAGGAGTCCATATCAAAGCCCACCTCTGCAGAGCAGATGAAGCTCACTGTGGAGTGACTGAAATCCTTTTGTTGCAATGGAAAATGCTTTGAAAACATTTCAGTGCCCCCATTCAGTTAAAAAATGGGGTGGAAGGGTTGATGATTGATAGACATTAAAGGTCTATTTTGGTATTATGTAAATATACTCAGAAAAAGGAAATTCTGCAAAAGAAGATCTGCAGTTTGAAGCAGCTGACCTAGCTGCACTTAATGACTGAAGATATTAGGCTGACAAAAACCTTCATTGTTTGGGGATGCATTCTGGAAGCTGGCGTCACGGCCAGGCTACTGAACAAAAATCAGCTCAGATGCAGTGTCTAGGTTCTGGATTGAAATGTTCATCTTTAGAGCACAGGGACAACAACACAGGCATTTGGAATCAATTCTTTTGTTATTTTGAAGGAAATGATCGTGCTCCTGTACTTGGAACTGCTGACTCCTGGGTTCAGTTTTGGGTTTCTCTCTACAAGGACACTGAGATGCTGCAGCAGATGTGGAGAAGGGAAACGAAGCTGGTGAAGGGTCTGAAGAACAGGGCTGGGGAAGAGCAGCTGAGGGAGCTGGGGGTGTATAGTGTGGAGAAAATGAGGCTGAGAGGAGGCCTTCTGGTCCTTTACAAGTCCCTGAAAGGAGGTTGCAGTGAGGTGGGGGTTGATCTTTTCTCCCTAGTATCAAGTGATAGAATGAAAGAAAATGGCCTCTCACAAAGAAATTGTGCCAGGGGAGGGTTAGGTTGGAGATCTGGAAAAATGGCTTTGCTGTAAGAGTGGTCAGGGATTGGCACAGGCTGCCCAGGGAGGTGGTGAAGTCCCCATCCCTGGAGGTGTTCAAGAAACGTGTGGCCGTGGCACTTGGGGACATGGTTTGATGGCCATGGTGGGGTTAGGTTGATGGTTGGACTCAGTGATCTTGGAGGTCTTTTCCAACCCACACAGTTCCATGATTCTATGACATTTAGGTTTTTTCCTGATGATTACAGGCAGCTAGACAAAGAGTAATAAGTGAGAACTGCAGGTACAACATTGAATCTGTTACCCCTGAGTATTTTGTGGTCCCTGAGTGGCTCAGTGCAAAGCAGCAGTCCCTATCAGAGTCAGAATTTAGAGAACCTTCCAACAGATGAGCCACTTGTGCCCTCTGCTTGGCTGGGCTGCTCTGGAGCAGCTGATGCCATGGCAGAAATCAGAGGCCACATCAGCTTCTGCTGCCTGCCATCTTCCACCCCAGTGCTAGCCTTGGGCATGTCCAGAGAGTACAGCAAGGAATCATAGAATCAGTAGATGGTTAGAAAAAATATTTAACATCACAGTCCACAGAATGGCAGCTGTTGGAAGGGACCCCTGGAGATCACCCAGTCCAGCCCCCCTGCCAGAGCAGGTTTACCTAGAGCAGGTTGTACAGGACAGTGTCCAGGTGGGTTTGGAATGTCTCCAGAGAGAGGGCTCCGTCGCCTCTCTGGGCAGCCTGCTCCTGTGCTCCATCACTCTTAAATGAAAGTTCCTCCTCATGGTTAGATGGCACTTCCAGTGTTCAAGTTTGTGCCCATTACCTCTTGTCCTGTCACTGGGCACCACTGAACAAAGCCTGGCCCCATCCTTCTGCTGACACCCACCCTTTAGGTATTGCTCAGCATTGATGAGATTCCCTCTTCAGTCTTCCCTAAACTAAAAAGCCCCAAGTCCCTCAGCTCATCCAGTCCAGCCACTCTCTAACTCTACCAAGGCTGGGGCTACACCGTGGCCCTAAGCACCACATCTCTGCCTCTTGGAAACACCTCCAGGGATGGGAATTCAACCACCTCCCTGGGCAGCCTGTGCCAGCCTTTAAGAACTCTTCCAGTGAAGAAATTTCTTCTAATCTCCAACCTAAACCTCCCCTGCTGCACCTTGAGGTTGTTTCCTCTCATCCTGTCATTTTTTTCTTGGGAGAACAAAGTAACCCCTACCTGGCTCCAGCCTCCTTTCAGGGAGCTGTAGAGAGCCAGAAGTTCTCCTCTCAACCTCTTTAATAATGCTTTAGTAATGTTTTACTAAGGCTTTACCATAGACAGTAGCTGAATTTGACATAAGCTGGTCCAGCATTTGTGTAGCTGAGTGCTGTTGTGTTGGGGAAAATGAACTCTGTGTAGACAAAGGGCAGCCTTTGCCAGGAACAAATGACAGCTTGGAGGCAGGAAATTCCTGTGTGTACTACTGGGAGTATTCCCTGCTGCAGTGTATCTGCTAAAAGTCTTGTTGTGATTGGAATGCCAAGTTCACCAATACCTCCTGTTCCCTTCAGCCCTCTCTGCTGGCAAGCAGGTGAAGACTTTCTCCCATGTGAATCACCCATCAGGCTGGGAATTTGCATGCTGGATTTCCACCTCAACACCAGGATACACTTCTCTGCTGGGAGGGTGCTGGAGCCCTGGAGCAGGCTGCCCAGAGAGGTTGTGGCGTCTCCTTCTCTGGAGGCTTTCAAGACCCATCTGGATGCCTTCCTGTGTGGCCTGCCCTGGGTGATTCTGCTCTGGCAGGGATGTTGGACTCCAGAGATCCCTTCCAACCCCTGCTTTCTGTGACTCCATGGTTCTGTGACAGAATACTCTGCTCTGTTTCTTTTCTATATATAACAGGTATCTATATTTAGATATATCACAGAATGTAGGGGTTGGAAGTGACCTCTGGAGATCATCAAGCCCAACCCTGCTGCCAGATCAGGATCACCCCGGGCAGGCTGCACAGGAACACTTCAAGGTGGGTTTTGAAAGTCTCCAGAGAAGGAGACTCCACAACCTCTGGGGGCAGCCTGCTCCAGAGCTCCATCACCCTTACATTAAAGAAGGTCATGAAGGCAAACTGTCAGCCCAACACTGCTGTGCTCACTAAACAATGTCCCAGAGTGCTATGTCCACACATTTCTTGACAGGGACAGTGACTCCACCACCTCTCTCAATGATCTTAGAGGTCTCTTCCAACTGCAACAATTCTATGATTGAATGATTCTCCCTGGGCAGCCTGTTCCAATGCCACTCTTTCACTAAAAGAGTGTTCCCTAATATCCAATGTAAACCTTCCCTGGAAGATGCAAGGATGGAACAAAGCAGAAGAAACTCAACTTGATACTTGCCAAAGGGATTCATGTGGCAGATGAGTGTCAGCTGAAGGTGGTTGGGAGCTGGATGAGTGAGTAATGGGAAGGAAAAACTGAATGAGGCTTGGAGTCTGTTTTAGCCTAACACAAACAGGATGGTCTTCAAGGCAGATGTGAAGAGGGGAAGTGCTTTGGCGGGACAGAGGCATTTCCAGGCTGGAGAGCAGTGGTGGTTGGAAAGGAAGGGAGATGATCCCTGCACTGACTGGCCACAGCAAGTAGGAACACGACAGAGGTCTTGATGGACCTGCAAATATTTCTTCTCTGATAGCAAGAAGGTGAAAGAGAAGGATGGGATTGACATTGCAGAGGGTTTGGCAGTAGGTAGGATTTGGAGCAGCTCATTAAGGTGGCAGAGGACTTTGTGAGGAGAATGCTCATGAATGCTGTCCTGTCATCATCTGCTTGCAACCCTACACACAGGGCAAGTAAGTGATGCTCTTCCTTCCCATAGGAATTGTTTGTTAGTAATGCATGTGATGATGTAGTTTGCCAGAAGTGGGACAAGATAAGAGCCTGTCAGGAAGGAAGGGTTGAATATGGAATATTCCTCTGAGCCTTAGGAAATTCAGTTTCTGGAGTGAGTACAAACTTGCTGCTAAAGGTATTTTATCTTAGTCTCAATCTAAGAGTTTAAACCCCCACATTTCCAGTCTTTGTGTGAGGAAATGGTACTCAGATTATGTCTCCCTTCTTTCTCTAAATCTGGGGATGCTTCTGTCTGTGCTCTTCTTGCAGAGGTCTGACTGGGCCCTGCCCAGGATGGAGAACCCTCTCAATGTCACCACAGCCGCTGCTGGAGCCAGCCTGTGACTGGCAGGCAAGGTGGCAGCTTCCCCTGGACTAACAGGGTAGGCTCCACAGCTCAGAAGTGAGCTTTGGGAAGGACATGAGGATGCATGGTCAAAGAGTAGATAGAGTAGGTCAGCTGGGGCTTTCCAGTCAGCTCCACGCTGCCTGTGCCCAGCTGGAGTGTGCAGTGCCTTATTCCTAGGGCATTTGACTATGAAAAGTATCAATAAACCAAGCAGAACAAATGCTGAAACTATCCTGATTGTGCAGGGATGTGACCTGGACATCAGGAGTGTTTCATTGCAGCACTCCTTTGCTGCCTGCATTTCCTTCTGAAGTTCTAAAATGCTTTTATGAAGTGATGGGGCTTCGCTGCTGGGAGATGCAGTTGTTTCCTAGTGCTGGTGAGCAAGCTGAGTCTGACTGATGTAAGCAGTGATAAAAAGGTGGCAGTGCTGCTGATGTGCACACTGAGCTCTGCTGGGGCTTGCCTTTCAAGAGAGGAAATTTCTCCTCCTCTATCAGATCTTCACAGATTTGTGTTCTGAAAAGTACTTGCAGTTACCCAGGCCTGGCTACTTAGCAGCTCTACCTTTACACTATCAAATGGTTGTATTTAATAAGCAAACCACTTCAGAATTTTCATAGCACTGGTTTGGTTGTAAAGCCCTCTCAAGATCATCCAGTCCAACCACCACACTGACACCACCATGGGCACTAAACCATGTCCCAAAGTGCCATGGCCACAGGTTTCTTGAAGACCTCCAGGGATGGGCTCTTTAGCTTGCAGAAGAGGAGATTGAGACCTCCACAATGTTTATGATGACATGCAGGGAGAGTGCCAGGAGGCTGGAGCCAGGCTCTGTTTGGTGATACCTGATGACAGGACAAGGAGCAACGTGTGGAAACTGAGGCATAGGAAGTTTCATGTAAACATGAGGAGGATTTTTTTTCCCCTGTGAGGGTGACAGAACACTGACATAGGCTGCCCAGGGAGGTTGTGGAGTCTCCGTCTCTGGAGATAATCAAAACCTGCCTGTCTGTGTTCCTGTGTGACCTGTTCTAGGTGATCTGGCAGGGGGGGTTGGACTGGATCCCTTCCAGCCCCTGACCTTCTGTGGTTCTGTATGGTGACTCCACCACCTCCCTGAGCAGCCTGTGCCAATGCCAAGGTGTGGGATTTCAGTTTGGTTTGGTTTTTTCCCACTGTGTGCTTTGACATTTTCTATTTGGGAAACCTCCATTTGGGAAGCTGTGGTCCAGAGAAGAGCAAGGGAGCTGGAGAACAGGGCTGGTGAGGAGCAGCTTGTTTAGTCTTGGAGAAGAGGAGAGACCTCGTTCCTCTCTACTGCTCCTTGAAAGGAGGTTGGAGTTGTTCTCTTCTTCCTAGTATTACCTGATAGAATGTGAGGAAATGGCCTAGAATTGTGCCAGAGGAAGCTTAGGTTGGAGATTAGGAAGAATTTCTTTGCTGCAAGAGTGATCAGGGATTGGAGCAGGCTGACCAGGGATGTGTTGGAGTCCCCACCCCTGGAGGTGTTGAAGAAACCTGTGGCCATGGCACTTCAGGACACGATTTAGTGGCCATGGTGGCCTTGGGTTGGTGTTGGACTGGGTGGTCTTAGAGCACTTTTTCAACTGAAACTATCCTGTGATTGTATGCAATGATTGACAAACTTAGCAGGAAGTTGCACACTGTTTAAAAGCTTCACCCTAGCACTGAGTGCTCATCACTGGATTGTCATTCCCAGGCAGCAAAACCCCAACTCACCTCTGAATGAATTCATCATTGCAGGAATTTCCCATGCTGAATGACTGAAACCCAGTGCAGATGAATCATAGTGAGTTTAAATGAAACCAACTGAGTCTGGGCTTTTGCAGCATTAGTCAGTGCAGAAGGTTCCATATTTTGATAGAAACAGAGAAAAGAAGTGAGAAATGGCATGGAAAAGCCATGTGAGTCTTTTTGTGTCTCTTTGCTCTGAAGCTTTGGCTGGTCTCTTAATATCGATTCGAAGCGTGGTGGCTCTAACAAATAACTGAAGGTGTCTGTTGCTGTTTAACAGTGTCAGAGAATTCCTTTCTCCCTCAAATCAATTAATTATAAACTGGGAATTTCAGCACTTTGTTCACTCTTTCTGAAGTTAGCATTTTTCTGGGAGCTTTCTGTGAGGCTAATTCCTAGCTGCAGTGCTACTTTTGTTTCTCTACTGTAAGGACAGAATTCTATCACTTTTTTTTTTTTTTTTTTTTTCCTTTCCACATTTGATGTGGTATTTTGCATACAGCTGCAGAGTAGACAGTTACCTTTGAAAAGAACATTTGGCTGCTTTAATTTGATTAGAGCAAACCACCTCAATCAGTTCTGAACTGAGACCGTTTTCATTTTCTCTTGGCAGTCGGAGTTGGGAATGTACTGACTGTGCTTAGATGTCTGGGGGAGGACACACAGCTACTGCCCAACTGAAACAGCCTCACAGGACTTTCCTCACACTGCTCCTTCTCCAGGAAAAGGGAGGGCTGGGGAGCCACTGAATGTCACATTCAGCTTTGACTGGTTGTGACTGAAGGTGATTAGGGGACTGGAACATCTCTCTTCTGAAGAAAGCCTGAAGGACTTAGGGCTTTGTAGCCTGGAGAGGAGAAGGCTGAGGGGGAGCTCATCAATGCTGAGCAATAAACTGGCAGAGGGGAGATTTAAACTAGATGTTAGGAAGAAGTTCTTTACAGTGAGGGTGGTGAGACACTGGCACAGGTTGCCCAGGGAGGTTGTGGAGCACAGAATCACCCAATGTGATCTTTGATTTTGTGCTCCACACCCTCCCTGCAAGTGTTCAGGACCAGGTTGTATGAAGCCTTGGGCAACCTGTTCTAGTGGGAGGTGTCCCTGCCTATGGCAGAGGGGTTGGAACTGAATGATCTTTGAGGTCTCTTCCAGCCTAAACTATTCTATGATTCTAATATTCAAAGGGTGAGTGGCAGGAGCCTGGGACCAGGCTTTGTTGCCCAGGCAGTGGTGTCCAGTGGCAGGACAAGGGAGTAATGGACACAAACTGGAACATAAGAAGTTCCATCTAAAGATGAGGAGGAACTTCTTTAATTTAAGGGTGCAGGAGCACTGGAGCAGGCTCCCCAGAGAGGTGGTGGAGTCTCTATCTCTGGAGTCATTCAAACCCCACCTGGACACTATCTTGTACAACCACTCTAGGTGAACCTGCTCTGGCAGGGGGGTTGGACTGGGTGAACTCCAGAGGTCTCTTCTAACCCCCATCAGCCTGTGATTCTGTGGCAAGGAATTGGTCTCCTTCTGAGTGTTTCTAAGAAAAAACTGGAAACCTTCAATGCACAGAAATACATAATCACACATCTTAAAACCCACCACAGGATAATAAAATCAGCTCTAGGATGTTAATATTTTTTTTTCCTCCTTCAAACAGCTCTGGTTGTTCAAATCACAAGTTGTGTGTTAAGATACACAAAAATTCCTCAAATCACAACTTTTGTGTTAAGATAAACAAAAATGCTTCAGAAGAGGCATGCTGTGCAGAGGTGTCCATCAAGCATGCACCCTGAAGACATTGCCCTTGAAGTTTTAGGTGCTGCAACTACTGAGTTCACCAAAGTGAGGTACAAAATAGTTTTTCATTGGGAGGTTTTTCACTGATACAGACTCAGAGTTTCTGTTGACTCATCTAACTCCTCTTAATTGCATTCTGGTTTAGCACCACAAATCCCCTCTGGTGTGTACCCTGTGAAATAGCTGATGTCTGTCTCTGTGTTGTCACCTAAGCAGTTTGTCATTAGCAGGCAGCAGCTGTGATCACTGCAGTGCTATGGACATAGAATGGTTTTGCTTGGAAAAGAGCTTCAGGATCATCCAGCCCAAACCATTCTCTAACTCTGCTGTGTCTGGGACTACAGCATGGCCCTCAACACCACATCTCTGTCTCTTGAAATACCTCCAAGGATGGGGACTCAACCATGGGCAGCCTGTGCCAGGCTTTGAGAACCCTTCTAGTGAAGAAGGTTCTGTTAAGATACAACCTAAGCCTCCCCTGGTGCAGCTCAGGGGCATTTCCTCTCCTCCTGTCACTTGTTACTCAAGAGCCCAACCTCTACCTCACTCCAATCTCCTTTCAGGGAGCTGTAGAGAGCAATGAGGTCTCCCCTCAGCCTCCTTTTCCCCACACTAAACACCGCCATTTCCCTCAGCTGCTCCTCCCCAGCTCTGTTTTCTAGACCCTTCACCAGCTTTGTTGCCTTTCTCTGGACCTGTTCCAATCCTCCTGAATTTCTTTCTTGCAGTGAGGGCCCCAAAACTGAACCAAATATTTGAGGTGTGGCCTCACATCTCCCTCTTCAAGAGAAAAAGCTTCTCTAGCTACCATCAGACTTCCTGATTGCTGCAGAGCATTGGAAGCTCACTTCTTCCTTCTTATTCACTAGCACAGCACTAGGACTTTTTTCACTGATTTGGAAAGGTGAAAGTTAATGACCTGGGTTATTTCTCTCTACTGGGAAGCAGGTTGGAAGGTGAATCTCATTGTGCTAAGGTTATGCAGCATATTTGTAAGTACTTGTGATCTTCACTGCAGAGAGACTGAGCAGCAGCTGCACTTTTAATTGTTTATCCTTAGATAACCTTCTAGATTGCTTGTGGAGATAGGCCTACCACTCACTGATCTTTGTGGTTTCCTCCTAGACATCTCTAATCAATTTGTTGCCTGAATGCTCATCTCTGCTACTTAGAAAATGCTGAGCAGCAAGTTTTTGATCAAAGCAATAATGCTCCTGTCCAAACAGGCTGGCATTGGTGACTGTGGTCTGGAAATCAGAACTAAATGTTGAATGCTCTGATGTTTAATTTTCATAGTGCCTGTCTTCTTCAGAAATCAAGGTGGGTTTATGCTGTTTGACTTTATTTAGTCAGATGAAAACATCTTTTACAGGTGTCAGCTGTTTCAAAACCTTTATGCAGGAGGGAGAAAATGAGACTGGAATTGAAGATCATGGAGATTCTGGCATGGTCTGCTGACAGCTTATTTGTTTTATTAAAATGATATTGTCTTGGCAGTTCCATAATAAAAAAAGCTGTCCTGCTTTATCCAGCACCCAGGAAGAGGCCATTCCACCCACAGATCCACTTGGGATCTATCCAAAGCAGCAGTCAGGATTTCCAGTGAACAGAGCAGGGAAAGGTGGCCCCAGGTGACAAATGTGCTGCTACAAATCATAGACTGAGACTGGAGATTAGACAGAAGTTCTTTGCAGTGGGAGTGGGGAGACTCTGGAACAGTTTGCTCAGGGAGGTTGTGGATGCCTCCTCCCCTGAGGATGTTCAAGGCCAGGCTGGATGAGGCCTGGAGGAGTCAAGTCTAGCAGAAAGGTGGCAGGGAGGTTGGAGCAGATGATCCTTAAGGTCTCTTCCAACCCAAGGCACTCTGTGATTGTATGAGTTGCCCAGAAGAGCCAGGTAACCCATCTGACTGAAAATGAAAGGTGTGTGGCTGCAGATCAAACCCAGATAGCTGAGCAGCACTGAGGAGAGTCATTTTAGAAGGCATTTTAAGTCTGCTGGAACAGCCCAAATCAGTGGGATGTTGTGGTGTCTGCACAAAGATACATTCCAAAGGCTGCTCAGGCCACAGTGATCCAAAGCTGGGAGTGGACAGGATTACTCTGCAGAAACACAGTCTGAGTCAACAAGAACAAATTTAAATCTTCTGCAGTCCTTTGAATCACTCACAGGATTCAGCCTCTAGTTCTGGATGAAGCTGGAAAGTCACAGTCATAGATTCATAGAATGGGTTGAGTTGGAAGGGACCTTAAAAATCATCCAGCCCCAATCCCTCTGCCATAGGCAGGGACCCCTCCCACCAGCTCAGCTTGCTCAAGACCTTATCCAGCTTGGCCTTGAACACCTCCAGGGAGGGAACATCCACATTATTCATTCAGATCCAGAATTCACTCATCCCAGAGCACCTCCTTTAAGTTGCATTATTCACTCAGTCCCAGAACTCATCCCAGAGCATCTCCTTTAACTTGCATTATTCACTCAGGCCCAGAACTCATCCCAGAGCACCTCCTTTAAGTTGCATTATTCACTCAGGCCCAGAACTCATCCCAGAGCATCTCCTTTAACTTGCATTATTCACTCAGTCCCAGAACTCATCCCAGAGCACCTCCTTTAAGTTGCATTATTCACTCAGGCCCAGAACTCATCCCAGAGCACCTCCTTTAAGTTGCATTATTCACTCAGTCCCAGAACTCATCCCAGAGCATCTCCTTTAAGTTGCATTATTCACTCAGTCCCAGAACTCATCCCAGAGCACCTCCTTTAAGTTGCATTATTCACTCAGGCCCAGAACTCATCCCAGAGCACCTCCTTTAAGTTGCATTATTCACTCAGTCCCAGAACTCATCCCAGAGCATCTCCTTTAAGTTGCATTATTCACTCAGTCCCAGAACTCATCCCAGAGCACCTCCTTTAAGTTGCATTATTCACTCAGGCCCAGAACTCATCCCAGAGCACCTCCTTTAAGTTGCATTATTCACTCAGTCCCAGAACTCATCCCAGAGCATCTCCTTTAAGTTGCATTATTCACTCAGTCCCAGAACTCATCCCAGAGCACCTCCTTTAAGTTGCATTATTCACTCAGGCCCAGAACTCATCCCAGAGCACCTCCTTTAAGTTGCATTATTCACTCAGTCCCAGAACTCATCCCAGAGCATCTCCTTTAAGTTGCATTATTCACTCAGTCCCAGAACTCATCCCAGAGCACCTCCTTTAAGTTGCATTATTCACTCAGGCCCAGAACTCATCCCAGAGCACCTCCTTTAAGTTGCATTATTCACTCAAAATCTCCAGTTTGGAGTGCAGATTCACTTGAAAAATCTCCAGTTTGGACTGCATTTATATCAGGAAGTTCAAAGTTATTATTTTGTAACATGGATTAGGATTGCTGGAATGTGTAGGACTGCAATTAGTTTGAAGTCTGTGCCTTAAAAATTTCTGAACAGTTTTTCTTTTTTTGCAAGTTAAAAGAAAGGAAAAATTGAAAAGAGATAAATTCAAGCCAGGAAAAAAAAAATAACCAAACCCCAACACCCAAACCCATCCATCCTAATAGCTAATTGTTTTGAGAATGTTACTTGACATTGAAAATTGGGACTTGGAGCTGAAATGCCATCTCACTCCTAAGTATAATAAAATAGTAGTTTTTATTAAATGCATTCTGGAAGGAGTAAATGAAAGTTATAAAGCCTAATGTAAGTGGCAAAGAGCCCAGGCAGGATCCAGGAGAGTAAACATCTAATGGCTCACCCTAGCTGGGGCTCAGTCCTGTGCAGCAGGCAGCTGAATAGGGGATGGCAAAACCCAATCTTGAAACAGTCTTTTTCCCTTCTCTGCAATACAGATATATTTTTAAAGGCTTTGGAGAAGATCCAGATGAAAGGATTATCAGACTCCTTTTAATGCTGCTCCTTTCTAACATTTTCAAATCATAGATAATTTAAGATGACTTTGATTGTTCTGCTTCTTTCAAGCCCAAATTGCCATTTTTAAACTGAAATATTCACTTGGTTCCAGAACTCACTCATCCCAGAGAACCTCATTTAAATTACTCAGTTCCAGAACTCAGACCTTATCCAACTTGGCCTTGAACACCTCCAGGGAGGGAACATCCACATTATTTATTCAGATCCAGAATTCACTCATCCCAGAGAACCTTCTTTAGCTTGCATCATTCACTCAGTTCCAGAACTCATCCATGCCAGAGAACCTCCTTTAGGTTTCATCATTCACTCAGTTCCAGAACTCATCCATGCCAGAGAACCTCCTTTAGGTTTCATCATTCACTCAGTTCCAGAACTCATCCATGCCAGAGAACCTCCTTTAGGTTTCATCATTCACTCAGTTCCAGAACTCATCCATGCCAGAGAACCTCCTTTAGGTTTCATCATTCACTCAGTTCCAGAACTCATCCATGCCAGAGAACCTCCTTTAGGTTTCATCATTCACTCAGTTCCAGAACTCATCCATGCCAGAGAACCTCCTTTAGGTTTCATCATTCACTCAGTTCCAGAACTCATCCATGCCAGAGAACCTCCTTTAGGTTTCATCATTCACTCAGTTCCAGAACTCATCCATGCCAGAGAACCTCCTTTAGGTTTCATCATTCACTCAGTTCCAGAACTCATCCATGCCAGAGAACCTCCTTTAGGTTTCATCATTCACTCAGTTCCAGAACTCATCCATGCCAGAGAACCTCCTTTAGGTTTCATCATTCACTCAGTTCCAGAACTCATCCATGCCAGAGAACCTCCTTTAGGTTTCATCATTCACTCAGTTCCAGAACTCATCCATGCCAGAGAACCTCCTTTAGGTTTCATCATTCACTCAGTTCCAGAACTCATCCATGCCAGAGAACCTCCTTTAGGTTTCATCATTCACTCAGTTCCAGAACTCATCCATGCCAGAGAACCTCCTTTAGGTTTCATCATTCACTCAGTTCCAGAACTCATCCATGCCAGAGAACCTCCTTTAGGTTTCATCATTCACTCAGTTCCAGAACTCATCCATGCCAGAGAACCTCCTTTAGGTTTCATCATTCACTCAGTTCCAGAACTCATCCATGCCAGAGAACCTCCTTTAGGTTTCATTATTCACTCAGTTCCAGAACGCATCCATACCAGAGAACCTTCTTTAGCTTGCGTCATTCACTCAGT
>VWZE01025430.1:0-122029 GCA_013396675.1 Eubucco bourcierii | reverse complement strand
TGAATTATGACCCGTTGTGTCGCAATTTATAACAGTCATCAAAAGTCCTGGGTGAAGGGACAATGACAGGAGCAAGGAGAGTTCTTCTCTCTCAAGCTACAATCAGATGACCAGTTCAAAATGTCAGATTTATAAGCTGAAAATAACGATTAAATTCTGACTCAGCTACAAACATTTTGCCTGTTCTGGAATGAATAAGGAGGAGTCAGAACTCCATCTGTAGCCCACTGACTAAATTACACATACACCTAATTTGGCAACAAGTAGGTCAGGAGATAAAAGGCTTGGGTGCTCACTTCACTGTCAGACACAAAATCCAGTGCAATCCACTTTTCTCCCTGGTAAATTTTAGAGAAATACCATCCAAAAAATCAACTTCTTAGTGATAAAAGAAAAATCAAGGAGTGCTGGTAAAGGGCTTTACAGACCAGATGCACATTTTTGAGGATGTCTGTAGCAAACCGTAAAATAAGTCAGTTGATAATATGCAAACCTAAGCAATAACTACTGCAGAAGTGTCTGCAGCTACTAGTTGGAGATCAGCAATATGTAATCTTGTAAAGGCCCAGGCCTACAGTGACTAAGGAAAGCAGGAAGGAGATAAAGGAGAAACAGAGATATCCTGACATCAGCAATAAAGAGGGGCCTGCTGACCAAACATGAAAAAACCCTGTGAGGAAAACTGCTGGCACTCATCTCAGATAACCATTCAAGACCACTGGGAGGGGGTTGGAACCTGGGCAGAGAATGGGAAAATACCTATGGTAATGAACTCCAAGAAATAATTGTAATAACCCTAGTCTTATTATGAATACGTATGCTCTTGTACATAAATTGTGGCTTGTACCAGCATGGAGTGTGCAGGATTGATGGAGTGATCCTGCCTGCACCCAGTGCTGTAATTAAATATACCTACTTCATAACTCTGCATGACTTTTGGAGTTCATTTAGCAGGTCATTTCTTCACAATTTCCCCTGAATTTTATACCACAAATACAGCATTTGACACAAAACCAGAGTTAAAAGAAAACATATTTTATTCCTACCTCAAAGAAGACTCATGATTTAGTTTCATGGCTCACAATTTAGTTTCAAGACTCATGATTCAGCCTCTGAAGTGGCTCCAACATGAGAGCAGAAATTGGTTCATGTTGGAACATGGCTCCAAAATAGTTTCTGAAAGTGCTTGTGACAATTTCAAGTAACTCAGAAGAATAACATTTGCATGATTTAACACATCTTTTAGAGAAATAAAATAGAAAGACTTCATTTGCCTCTCATGCAAGGCAATTTTCCACGTGGTGGCATCAGGCAGACACTTTTAGAGCAAAACAGAAATAGAGAATAGACCCACTTGTGTGGTAAAGCTCTCAATAGCAATGTATAGATCTTTAAGACTTGGTGTTCTCTCCTCTTCAGTCTAACATGAAAAGCCTAACCATCTGTTACTTTACACTGGAACTGCAGCAATTAACACACTCTGGACATAGCTAGGCTATGCTCTGAGCACATCAACACTAATGAAACACACCTTTCAAAGACTGCTAAAACTTCCAAAGAACATATGTATTTTTCTTTTATGTATTGCCTTCATTTTAGCAAGACACTTGCACATCTGCTCTGTAAGAAACTTTAATACTGATATGAAATTGTATTTATTATACTGTTTAACCTAAAAAAAACCTGAAAGTCAAATCATGTTTACATTCAATTTATGTTGAATAATCAGTTTTCTATAGGAATTTTGAGTAAATGCAGGTGATCACTTGTTCTTTAACAGTTTGCCCTAAGTGTAGACTAAAATACAGCAAAATGAAAATGAAACATTAATATGAAATTTAAAAAGTCCAGTCAGTCATACAACTCCTCAATGGTTTAAAAAAAAAAAAAAAAAAAGAAAAGAAAAGAGGGAAGGGTGCAAGGAGAAGGGAGGAAATGAAAACTAGTAGTTGAGAAGTCCAAAGCTGAGATCGTCAACCATATTCAGTGGAAATATGCAGAATTCTGTTCCTCACATTAATGCTTAAATTTCCCTTGAATGGGCAGTGCAAGACATCTGGGGAAGAGAAAGCCAGAGGAGCCTAGCTACTGTGCATTACCAGTTTTACAAGATTCTGTTTAACACAGTCTGTACTAAACAATACAAAGATCTACAAAGTTAGGAGGAGAAAATATAGCTGCCTATAAATGCACTATGAGAAGACTGAGGGAAAGAGCAGCACTGACTGCTGTTTCAGGATCAGAGAACAAATAATTCTGAGGAGAAATGTGTCTGAACTGATCATGTGTACACTAAGGCTATAAAAGTAAAAATGGTTTTAGCTATTCTACCATTATATTCCTCGGGTGCATTTTAAAGTGAGATAATAGAACTACAAATTTACTTAAATTTACAGCAGTGTAGTGACTACATAATGTTGTCCTGATGAAGCAGAGGACCATAATTAATGACAGAATTTTTTTTTAATCTCCCCTGTCCTCATATTCTTTTATGACAATGAAGGAATTTATTTAATCCTGTACACATGGAGATTTGTGTGACTGCAGAGGATATAAATAAGTAATGAAAAAAGCAAAGATACAGAGGATCCTCATGTCAGTGACCAAATCCAATTACTGTTCATAATATCATACAAACAAGATCTTTCATTCTAATCCTTTCCTACATGAGCAACAATACCATACAGTTTCAAAACCTTACTAAAACTGCCTGGACAATAAAATATTTTAAACTAAAGTTTCATCATGAATAACCTGTGAGCTGATTCGAAACGGCAAGAGAATGGAACTGAAATATCAATGCAGACTGCCCTCTTAGTGTCCTCAGTATTTGTTACAGGGCCACATTTTGGTTATCTGCATGCATAAGACTTTATGGTCTTAGTGTCCCTGTGTGAAAATAGAACACAACTGGGAAGGAAGCTGTGAGGTGTGAAATGTACTTTTTGGTGATGGACAGCATTCAAGGTATCCTGTAGAACTTGATTTGTTTGTTGATACTGCACCTTAAAAATCTACAACTGCAGATAATTTGGTATTTCTGGTTAACACTCTTGTGATTTTACAAGAAAAAGATATTTTGGAATTGGTATTATTAAAAATTAACAGATATATAATTTTTATATTCAACGCTTTAAGAAAAAGAATACCTGTCTAAAAAAGTAGCTCATAAGGTAGGTAGCATCTAGATAGCATTTACATAGCTTACAGATGATGAAAAAAATGCTGTTTTCAGGATATTTGAAGACAGATGGTTAGTTAAAACAATATTTGAAAAGCGAAGTCCTGACTAAAGATACTATCTTAAAACTATGTGGACTTTTCAGTGTTTATTAAATATTCACAGTCAGCCTTAATGAATATTTCCTGCAAATGTTCCCTGCCCTACACAGTAGTATATTTTTCATATTTTCCAGCAGATAGGAACATTTTGTCATTGAAATTTTATTGTTTCATTTGTGAGTTATAAAGATTTATAGCTTCTCTCAGTTGGTCTCAGAAGCATCACTAACACAAGGATACTGCTCTCAGAAACAACTGAGAAACTGTAGATTAGAAAAGCATTTGCAGTGACCAGTTTTGTGGTTTTAACCTTTGCTAAGAACACTGAATCTGCTCTTAGCATTTGTCTGCATTAGTAGCCCTGTAATTGCAATAAAATAAGAATCTTGTCTGTTGAATGAAAAACTGTTCATCTCAGACATAGCAAAACAGGTCTGTAAGTAATGATCCAATAAAACACTTGAAAAGGTTTGGCCCTTTTCTTTTTACCTGGCCATTTAGACAAGGGACCTCGTTTCTAGAGCCAGCTGATTCTGTGGCTTCCACAGAAATCATTAAGAACACTGCACTTCAAAATATCAGCCACCCTTCTGTGCTCTATATAGCGTTCCAAGAAACTTCTCTTAATCCAAAACCACAGAAGCTCTGCTGCAGCTACTATTCAATACAAAAAAAGTCTAGTCACAACTGGCTTTGTCAGGAGCATGTTGCTAGGACCTCAGCTTTTTCCTTGGGCAGTACATGGGAGCTGGGTTCACCACATCCTTCATCTTTTCATGATGTTAGAAAATCAAGCCTATCCTATTCAAGGACAATTTCTTACCTGGCTGGTGCTGGGCTAGTCTGGAGATGAGATTGGGATAACTGCAACCAACTTCTCCAGCTTAAACTTGGGTCAATGTGAATTAAAGGTAAGGGGTATAAACATACTGTTACCCTAACCTGGTATTTCAAAGACCAGGCCTTAGGCCTGTCTGCCTTTCAAAGAGCAATACTGACCAAGACTTCAGTCTTTTTCTTTCCTTTGTCTTTTCAGAGAACCTTGAGTTTCTCATTACATCAGCTAGTCATGAGATGGGCATTTTCAGCATTTTACGACTTGTTTTGGAATGTTGGTTTGTTCTTGTCACAAGCTGGTTTTGAACTTTTTCCTTCACTTCCTAATAACTTATAGAGAATTCAAGTACACAAGCTAAACACAGATAAGAAAGAAGTTAATGGTACAACTTGGTTATCAGGACCTAAAAGTGGGTGAGAAAAACATCAAGGACATCAAGGGTGCCCTTGGTGCCCATAAAAAGGTGTTTCAAGAAGGGAGACCCTGGACTGCTTGTGCAAGTGCACACAAATCTTTCTCTGAATCATGCTTCAGGAATATGTAATAAGCAGAAAGAATAATTGTATCAGATAGGTGTGAGTTTGTGTATAAATAGCTGTGAGAACTTTTCATTTTGGCTCATGGGTTATGTAAGGATCCCCGAGAAAGCCCAGAACTGAGCACAGAAATGCTGCTGCTTGTGCACAATGATGTCTAAGAAAGGATTCAACTCTGGTGTTAATATAATTTCAGAAGAGAAGCTGTGTAGCCTTTGCCTTTCTAGCCTTCTGTAGCTCTCAGGTTGCTAAAGGGCAAGATTTGGCATACAAATCAATACCAGAGGGTGATTTTCCCACAATAATTACGGCTCATATCCAAATCTCATTTACCTCCTCCCCAAAGAGACAAGAACAAAAGACAATGTTGGGACACAGGGGAAAATAAAGAGAATAAAGTTCAGAACTTATATGAAGACACTGCTGCTGATTATAGGATTTGCAGAGTAAATTAACCTACATGCAATCACCACAACATCAGAGCTGTATTGCTACCAACACCTGAATACACCACCTCAGGGAAATGCCCCTGGTAATCAAGTCACTGTTGTTTGCTTCTGGTACTGCTTCAACTAGTTGCTTGGAGCCACTGGGCATAGAAAAATCACTTCTTTGTCCTAATTTAATTAGGTGGATTTCTTGAGAAGGAAAAGAATTATTTTTCCATTTTGTCTTTTTTATTGCAAATTTTCCTCATAAATTATAAAACCCAAGAAGCATGCTGAAAGCCAAATCTCATAAGAAGGATGAGGGGGGAAAAAAGCTGACTAAAATGTGCTTTTCCTCATCATTGGATCTTTCATATCCCAATAATCCATTTTTGGGACAGATTCTGATCTCAGATGCAGCATGGGTATCTCAGCGCACCTAAGAAAAATCTGTACATCATGTGTGATATTAGAATCTGGCCCTTGTGCTGTAGGTGGAACACCTGCATAAAGTTCTTCTGACTTTTTGTATTAGCCACATTTTCTGATACTCGAAACTATCCACGTTTTTGTCTGACTTGCCTTTCATTCCACAGGTGGCAAGTTACAAAAAGCCCTTACATTTGGCAACTACATAAAAGAATGCGTCTGAGGCTGTGAATCTACAGGTTCACCACAAAACCCAGCACTCTGAAGACAGTCCCTTTTCTGAGGACTTGGATCATGCTTTAGCACCTGCTTTTAAAGTTAAGTTAACCAGCAATGTCAGAAAGTTGTCAGACACAAAAGCTGTTAATTACTATGATTTACCCTCATTAATTTCTCAAGTTTGAGAGTGAATGAACTTTCCAAATGTTATCCATTTGGTTATATAACTTTACATAAAGTATTAACCCCAAGGAGACCTGCCACATCTCTACTTGGGACGGATCATCACCACTTTGTTCAGATTTCTCTTGTTTTTCTTTACAAGACAGTATGTGAGTACAGGAAGCATAATACGATCTGCAGAAGGTGGCCTTCTTGACCCAGGACATTCAGCTGCTTTTCCCTAAGTGCTGACGACAGGTCTAAGTTTTGACCCACCCTTGGTTGCCCTGTGCTTGTTGGCAGGTCTGCTCTGCAGCACACAGCTCTCCTACGTTCCCACAGGGCAGGCGGGGTCGGGGGCTATCACAGCAGGACCTGGCAGGGAGGGGCTGCCACAGAGACACACGGTATCTTACAACGGTAGTTATTCTTTACCAGTACATTTCCTCAATTATCTTGTGATGGTTTGGGAGTTCCCCCCCACACACACTTTGTAAAATGACCCAGACTAGAACTCAGCCGGCTGGAAGTTAAGGACTGAAGCTCTATTTACAGCTTTGCACAATGTACAAGCAGATATATACACTATATTACAGGAATAGTTACAGAAATATACAAGTTAAAGGTAATACAGCAACACAACACCCCTCCCAGAAACCAGAGACCCCAGGAGGGGCTCCCAACCACCCTTCCACCTTCTCCCCAGCCCTGTACCTTGCCACAAGGTTTGCCTTACGCGCAAGGTAAATTAGGAGGATCAGCCAGGGGAGTTAGAAGAAAAGTGGTTAGTGAGAATTAATCAGCAGAGGAGCCAGAGCCAGAAGCTGCTAGATTGCCCAAGGTGCTCTCCCAGCAAGCGACAGACAGAGACTCACTTATCTATATTTTGATTATTGTTCTCAAACAATTTTTTTCAGCAAGCGTATGAGTGAAGTAGACATCATGATGTTTTCCTTTCACAGCCTATAGGTTGTGAATTTTCTCTATTAAAGTATTCCAATTAGCCTCAAACCAGCACATATCTTTAAAACCATTTTTAATAGCACACTTAACCTTTCCTTCAGAAACACATCACCTGTTGCTTGCCGATTTATTCTCTTCAACACTCCAGTTAACCCAATTTCAAGTTCAAATACCAATTACTTCGTTTTCCAAGGGCTCTTCAATCCAATTTCCATGTATGCTATAATTTAGTAAATCCGGATAGAAAGCACTCAGTCCCTCTTACTTCCTTTATCCAAAATTCCTCATTCACAGTGTTTCTCTAATGCAGCTTCTCATAGCTATAGTCTCTAGAAATACAGCATGTCCTTTCTTTCTTTCCATGTTTCTGAGATCAATGCCAGTTTCTTAATTATTTAATGGTCATACAATTTAGAAATGTTAAGTGCTAGATAAATTGATGATATTATTTTGCCTCACTGTGATGTCCACATCACTTTCATTTTGATTTTTTACCTGTTATTGACTAAACTGTTATCCTATACCTGGCCTTAAGATTTACACTTATAGTTTACACAATAGTTTTCAGTGCTTCAGATTTGTGCTGGTTTGAGGTTAATTGGAATATTTTAATAGAGAAAATTATATTATAGGCTCTGAAAAGGAAGCAATGGTGATGTCTACTTCACTCATAGGCTTGCTGAGATGTTTAAGAGAAGAACCCAAAACATAGATAAATCAGTGTCTCTGGGGGTACAGCATCGCGGGCAGCCTAGCTTCTGGCTTCTCTTTGACGATTAATCCTCACTAACCACTTTCCTTCTAATTCCCCTGGCTGATCCTCCAAGCTCACCTTGCACATAAGGCAAACCTTGGGGTAAGGTATAGGGGTGGGGAGAAGGTGGAAGGGTGGTTGGGAGCCCCTCCTGGGGTCTCTGATTTCTGGGAGGGGTGTTGTGTTGCTGTATTACCTTTTACTTGTAGAGTTCTGTAAATATTCCTGTCTATAGTAAATAGAGTTTCAGTCCTTAACTTCCAGTCGGTTGAGTTCTAGTCTGGGTCATTTTACAAAGTGTGTGTGGGGGGGAACTCCCAAACCATCACAAGATAATTGAGGAAATGTACTGGTAAAGAATAACTACCGTTGTAAGATACCGTGTGTCTCTGTGGCAGCCCCTCCCTGCCAGGTCCTGGGAGGGGGGGGCAGTGGGGAACTCCCAAACCACCACAAGACTCAACTCCACACCACCTTTTATTTTTAGCAGGCATCCTGCTCCATGTCTTAAGGTGGTGGTTTTCTATTTATGTGGCAATTACTTCACTTTTTTATTGGCTTCATTTTCCTCCAAAATTTCTCAGACAGCCAAAACAGAAATCATTCCTGCAAAGACATTAGTGTTCTGGTGCATTTTCTTGGCGATTCTTTCAAGGCCATCATCTAGCTACATACTATTTGAGAAAAAACATACAGGGAAAAGGCTAAGTCCCAAACTTGCACTAGCAGAAATCTGCACAACTTCCTTGGAAACAATGACATTCTGTTAATCTCAAATACATCTAGAGTAGATGATAATTTAGCCTAAACATGTTAACCCTTCTACTTGTTTTCAGCACACTCCTATTAAAAAAAAAAAAACAAAACAAAACCAAACCAACCAACCAAACAAATAAAAACCCCAAAACAAAACAAAAAACAAACCACCAACCAGCTAAAGTCTGTCTAATTTATCAGTAGATCCTATGTTACTCCAGATAACCATTAGCAAATTGCAGCAACCTCATGTTTCTGGCTAGAATTTTAATGATTCATAGACTTCAGGAGTGCCTCATTTGTCTTTACTCAGTCACTAGAAAAGGTGTTCTCAATACTGAGTTTTTTTGTACTGCAGTATTTCTGTCCTACTAACTCGGTATCCCTTTGAACCTTCTAATCACCTCTGTGTCCACTTGTGGCTATCAGCCCTCTTTTTCCTCTTGCAGTTCTCATCAAGTATAGTAAAAGCTTTCAAGTCTCTAACTTAACTGACTTTTCTCAATAACATCAGGAGATCATGTTTGATCTAATTTACACCCCATGAAATCCTAGTTGATTCAGGCAGTTGCAGAGAATGTAAATCAACCCACAATGTAGCTCACAAGGAAATTTCTTGTTATGAGTCAATATAGGTGGCACTAGCTCTGCACTCTTTTCCCTCTTATTGTATCTGTCTTTTATTGAGGAATCAGTGTCTTCCATTCTAGTTCCCCCTTGTTTTCTCCTCTGAAAATAAACCTTTCTGTTCTTATAGTGATAGTGCAATTCACTTTTTGCCAAAGTCTTCTCTGGCTCTTTCCCTTTATCTGTACAATAATTTTCATGCTATTGAAAGACTAACAGCTTGCTTTGCCGTTCTGCCTTCTCATGCCTCATCAGAGCCTTCTCAACAGCTGCCTTGATACAATGTACATCCAAACCACTTTGCTGGCATTAATCTCATAAAAAAAAAACCCACAAAAACAACAAACAAACAAAAAACAAAAAAAAACACGAAACAACTCCACAACAACAAACAAAAACCAAACCCACCAATAATTTAGAACAGTTTGTTTTCAAATAAACAGAAAAAAAACAACACTATAAAATTCAACTGAGAGACTTATCTGGCCATATCCATCCATCTATCTCACTTATCTTCCTTGAAACACAATCATCCACATTCAGTGCATGTTCCAAGAAGCTTATTTTACATATCTGTCTCAAAATATAATCTTGCAATTGTTGTGTTTTAAGTATAGGCATGAGTTAACCATGAGAGAGTGCACAGAGTCAAAATAGCACTCACTGTATCAGGAAGGTTTTCCATACACCCAGGCAGCAGTTCTCACCTGGCATATGCTGGGAAGAATTGAAATTAGTGGCCTCTGAAGACTTGTCTATGGATAATATCAGCAGCCTAAAGCTGTATAGAGAAAAGTGCATTTTACTACACTACTGTGAACAACATTTTAAGTCAGACTCTAAGCACTCATGGAGAGGGACTTCCCCTGACCCAGTCCTAAGTGACAGGTGAAGAATAAAAGAGTTTTGATTGTACCTAAACTGAGTGTGTAGTGCAAATAGCATTGATAAATGTTGTTCTAACACTCTGCTTTAAACAACTGTCTTCAGAAAGAGTAAAGATCTCCTGTCTAGATGAAAACTCTCATTTTTCTGTCTGGGTAGAGAAACAATTTAAATAGCAATGAAGATTACAAAATAAAAAACCGGGGGGGAAAGGAAAAAAAGCAAAGAGAGGGTTTGTGTATTTACTGCTTCCTGAGTATGGAGAAAAGGAAAAAGCTTCCTAAATACATTTGGAGTACTGGAAGCATATAAAAATCAGATCCTATTGTAACCATGAGGCAACATTCATGTTTGTGTCCACCACCACCTGCATATTTGAACCAAACTCACACTGCTGTATCCAGCTTTCCCCTCACAATTGAAAAAGAAACAAAATTCAGGACAAGTAAAATTCATTGTATTCCTGCAAACTACAAGTCCCTTAACCCATTTTTCCAAGAGAAACATTTCATTCAATATTCTCTATTTCATTTATCTATTTGTAATGAGACATGAACTGGTGTTAATGGAACTTAATGCCTTACAAATGACAAAAATGCATTCGCTATCAAATGATCTATTGCAGTTGTTTCAGGGATGCTGTTTGTGTTGTTGTGTTTGCAAAACTTTCTCTGGTGGCACATTACCAGAGGTCTGACAGGCAGGATGCTGTGGAAAGTCATTCACATCATGGGCAGTGGTACTAGGATTCTTATAGTTGCAATATCTTTTGGGAATATATAAAATAAAGGTTCCTAAAATGGTCCTGTCATTGGACATTTGTCAGCTACAGCTGCCAGGACCATGCATGGACAAAGTCCAATCCTAATTGTTCCATAAGGCTGTTGGCTGCGTATGAGGCTTGCTGCTCATTTCATCTACTAGTGAAATTAATAGAGTATTACTGAACACCACAGTCTCACTAAAGTCAGGAAGTCAGCTTTCTCCAGGATGCTGTAGTGAAATAAACTGTAAAAAGTTTCTGCCATGTGTGAGAGAAGGAAGAAAGGATATCATAACAGCCATACTCACTGCAAGGCAGAATCTGAATTTTAAACACAGGGTGATTATTTGATTTATCCATTGAAATTCAGTATAACGGCAACTTAATGGGAGGTAGGACAACTGCTGGAACTTTTTTCCTGTTCTCTAAAGATGAGTTTTCTGAAGTTTCGCTCCAAAAGACAGTAAGATGAAGATGTGTGTGCATGCAGCATTCTCCTAACTGTGAACAGCTGAGTTGCTCACATGGTCAATGTAGCAGCAATTCAACTGCTCATATCACCATTTTTCTGTCTTGCAGGGAGATACCTAACTGCTTATTGTAGAGAAAGTATCACTCACTTTCTGCTTGTGCAGTCCTACACACAGCTACACACTGTTAGTAGTTACATATGAAAAGGGGACTTCCTCACATTCCTGTCTCCATGAGCACACAACATGGTAATTTTCATTTTCTATGAAGATTCCACTGCTTGTGCAAAAGCCATGACAACAAGGAGGAAATATACAACACTCAAGGTAATAATTGGGATGTGGGAGACAAGGACTGGGATCAGTGTTCTAATTCAGATGATAAGGTTTCAACAAGTTGGATGACACTCTTCATTCTAAAAATAGATTTGGAAAAATTCCCAAACTTCTTCAGATTACTTCTGGTTAGATTGATGACATGGGGGGGGAGGGGAGTAAAAAAAAAAAGGTACTGCATTACATATAGAAGGCACTGAAAACAAAGTGTTTTAAAACAGAGGGAGATGAGCAGCCCCTTGCCTATCAGCTAAGCTCTTCTTTTATTAGAATTAGATATTGTTGTACACACTATAACAGAATTCTTCAAAGTCCCTCTGAGATAGATCAATATCTAAACAACGATGGTTTGATATGCAGCAGTACCCAGCCAATAGCTTAATCATTTGCATCTTGGAAAGTTTGTTACAAAATTAGTTTATTTGTTTCTTTATTGAGTGGGGGAGGGCATGCTAGCAGACTCCCAAGAAAATAGAACACATTTGCTCAAAGCTTAAGTGTTTGTTCCCTGTCCGTTACAGGCTGTGCTCTCTCCTGGCTTTCCCAAGGCTTCTCAGTCTGGCTTCTGTGCTGGCAGGAGCTAAGCTACTGTATCAGAACATTGAGGAGGTAGAAATTATGGTACTTAACCAGGGAGGAGTGCTTCAAAAGCACATCCATGACATTTCCGTCTGTCTAGGACACCTGCAAGATGATTAGGATCAGTTAGAGTTTTTGACTCCAGATGGAGTTTTTGAGGCTACTGGATGCCCAAACAGGACAATACAGACAAACAAAATAGTCACTCAGCACCTCAATAGCTGTGCTTGCCTAAGACCACCTGGTCATGGTAAGCCATCTCTTTGTGAGTTCCAGCCTCAAAGATGATGGGTTAATACTTGGGAACTAAGCCACAGTTGACTGAAGTAGTCTAATCAGTATGAGAAGCAGCAGCCCATCTGCTCACTAACAGGGGCCGTGGAAACATACCACTTTTGCATACCTCACTGCCTTTCAGTGAAATCAATATCTCTGTCAGAGCACTGCGATCTGCTAGAATTTTGTGAAAGAGTGTAAGCAGTAGTAGTAAGATCATTGCTGTACTTCCACAGACTAAAATGTCGAAAGATAGTCTTTCAATTTCCATGTATCCAGACAGATGTAGTTTTGCTAGAGCAGCACAATTCTAAACAGAGATAGAGCAGTTTGAGTGAGGGCATTTGCTATTCTGTCATATTGTCCAGACTGTCAAGTACAGGTCATCCAGCTTTCCACAGTTAGAATCTTTACGAGATGCAAGTCAGAAAGACAGACAGTAATTCTGTACAGGAGGTCTTCAAAATCCAGGTCTGCAGGTAAATCTGAACTGTAACAAGGTTCACAGGCTACTGGTTTACAGAAAAAGGGAATGCAGTAAACCTTATATCTTAAAGTTAAAAAAGAAACGTGGTCACCAAAGACTAAGGTCAGTTCAGCAGCACTGCTCCTCTTGTCAGCTACTCAGCCAAACACTCCTGTTAAATGAATGGCTACAGCACACATACAATTCCTATTTTAATCTGTATACAGTAGCAGAGTTTGGTTGGTTTTTTTTTTTCCAACCACTGATGTAATGTGGCGATGTTTTACTGGTGACAGGACTCTGCTGTATTTGGTCAGATCTAAGGTCTATGCAGCACAGCACCATATCTCTGACACTGATGGTTTAGGGGAAGAACATGAGAAAACACAGCAAGTTTATTTGACCTTTCCTCTAGCAAATGCTTCAAAACTACCTGAGCCACATGTTGTAGCTTCATAATTTACATCGTCTTCCAGGATTTTCTTCCATGAACCTGTCTTCATGACACTGTACTTAATCTACCTAATTTTTTTTTATATCCATGATGCTTTTCAGCAGAATGACACACAGTTTAATTATGGGGTTGAGTTATAAAAAAAAAAGGACAAAACAAAAAAACTCCCACAATAACAAATAAACAAACAAACAAAAATTATTTCCTTTGGGTTTTAAATCTACTCCCACTAGGAAAAAAAAAACATTTACCAGTCCTTTCCTATTCACTGCATTCTCTACTCAGTAATTTACAGACTCCCCATGTCATACCACTTTAGTGATCTCTCTCCCAAGATGAAGATTCCTTGTCTGCTCTGTCATTCCTTGTACAGAACAGCTTAAAAAATGCAATATGCTTTCTTGGGCTTTTCATCTATCTTTCTGAGAGGCTGGAGGTGGCAGAATCTAATAGTCAGAATGTAGACACTGAGCACCAGACTGATAGAGTCACAGAATTATCCAAAACATCTCAGAAGTAACAAGAACTAGTTCAGCACCCTTCATGTTACACGTACAGATTAGGTTGGGTCCTCCAAAGTGCTGTGGTTTGCATTTGTCAACACTGGGCTTCACTTATCACCTAATTCCTTACTTGTTATTTTGAGATCCCTGTATACCTCTTCGCGGTCACTTTATTTATTATTGCAAATAATGGCATGGTCAGAAGACCATGATTAAGTTTCTTATAGATAGTTATATTGTAAATTAATAATTGGTGGGGTGCTTTAACACAGAACAATTTCTTCCCTTGAATGCTTTTGGAGAAACCCTCTCCCAAATAAGATCAGTTTTCCTTCTTTTCCTTCCCAACAGATACCCTTTAAAATCTCCTACAACAGGAAAAACAACAATACAGAATTTAAATGGCAGCCATAGCTTCTGGGAACTCTCCAAGCAATACCTCTTTTTATAAGGTAGGAAAATTACACAATAATACAGAAGAATGTGAGAAAGAAGTATCCCTCAAGCTCTCTGGAAAAACAAAGTATTTTCCACTTAAAAAGCAAGGAAGACAAAATTGCACAGCATTAAGTAAAAGCAAAAAACCTTCAGGAACAAAATATGTAACGCATGGCAGCCTGCCAAAGAGGCAGGCCTGGACAATAACACAAGATGAAAATGCTAACTAAAACACTCCCGTGGCAAATATTAGTCAGTTTTTAGACACAGATAAGAGAGTTGGACTATCAACTCTGGCAACATTTCCCTGCATTGTCATGCTGACAGTATAATGGGAAATGAAAGACTGATTAATTTAACTGCACATGGCTTGCCATGAGATGGACTGTTACTTACAGAATCCTGAATGAATTCTCTCTCCCTGCTTTGTAACTGGCTAGTGTTTTATTTTGAACCACTTTAGAACTGTACTGTGAAGATTAAATTGGATTTTACAGTTCTGCTTTGCTTTATTCTGTGTTTCAAACACTACTGTGTCACAGCACAATGTGTATCTAGGGGTTTGCAAACAAACTGGTGAAAGCCCTATGCAATAAAGTCCACATTTGGCTTTTAATTGTGTAAACCACTCTGAATGCACATCTTACTCGGCGCAGCAGTCTTACAGGGCAGGCAGATTTTATTGAGCTGGCTGTAAATGAACTCATAGTCTCATAGGACCCTGTAAAATATACAGGTCCTCATTCTGTTATGATGAGTAGTGTCTTCAGATGTTACTTGGAATTACAGGACAGTACAGGACAGGCAAAAATAGCATTCACTCTGCTACTTGCAAGATTGTGCAAAGCAGCAGATAATCACCTTTAAAATGAACAGATTCCCAAGAAGTGTGCTGAGTAACAGCAGTGTTCACTGAATATGTGCAACTGCCCTGGTATTATTCAAGGTTACCAAGTGAGTTAATAGATTCATTAGAATGGTTTGAGCTGGAAGCAACCTTAAAAATAATCCAGTTACAACCCTCTGCCATGGCCACCTGCCACTAGAACAGGTTGCTCAAAGCCTTGTCTGCCCTGGTGTTAAACGCTTTAATGGATGAGGTGTCCACTTCTCTGGGTAAGCCATTCCAGTGTCTCACCACCCTCATAGTAGAGAGCCTCTTCCTAATGTCCAATTTAAATCTACCCTGCTCCAGTTTAAAACCATTGCTCCTTGTCCTACCACCACATGCTCTTACAAAACATCCCTCTCCAGCTCTCCCTTCAGTCTCCTTTTCTCCAGGCTAAAAAATACTATTTCCTTCATCTGCTGCTCACCAGGCCTGTTCTCCAGGCCCTTCAACAGACTTGTTGCCCTTCTCTGAACATGCTCAATGTCCTTCTTGAAATGAGAAGCACAAAACTGAACCCCGTTTTTGAGGTGTGGCCTCACCAGTGCCCAGTAGAACAGCACAATCACTTCTCTACTTCTGCTGGCCACACTATTTCTGATACAGACCAGGATTCTATTGGCTTTCTTGGCCATCTAGACACTGCTGGCTCATGTTCAGTCAGCTGTCTACCAAGACCTCTATGTTTTTTTCTGCTTGGCGACTTTCCATCCACTTTGCCCCAAGCCTGTAGCATTAAATGGGGTTGTGACCCCCAAGTGCAGGACCCAGCACTTGGCTTTGTTAGACCTTGTATAATTGACCTCAAGCCACCCAGATCCCTTCAGAGAGCCTTACTACCCTCAAGCATATGAACACTGCCACCCCATTTTATGTCATCTGCAAACTTACTGAAATTGCACTCAGTAAGTGATGAGTGATCCAGATCACTCATTTCTGTGTGATCTGGTGGGACAATTTTTGTCTCGTTGATCACAGCCTGTGAATTACCTACAGACTGCTAATCTATCCAGCTGTCTACCTTTTCCATTTCCCTCATGCTATGCACCTTTTTCACTGTCTTCTACACCTCAGTAACCTTCTGCAGGAGGTCCTAAGCCCAAGTACGCCTTTTGTAGGCAGGTTCCACACCTATTCCTGCTCCAGGGAATGACTACCTACAGCCTGCACAGAAGTCTCTGTTCTCAGCAGCTCCATCTGGAGGCAGCGGACATCACCGGCACAGATGGTGCTGACTTCCCATCTGGAACTTCAGCCTTTACTCTCCAATGAATGCCCTCCGCTCTGCCTTGGGAGTTCGGCGGGATGTGCACCGTGGACTTGTGCAAAAGGAGTTACAATCACTCCATGTCACAGAGCAGGTCAGTTAGAGGCTTGTCTCCAAAGCGGTGCGGTCCTTGAGCCCCATTTCCATGCCAGCTGCCTCCTTCAGGATTCCCAAGCTCCAGGACCCCCTTGCCCACCTCGAACTAGAGCGTAACAGTAGAATGCACTGCTGCCTCACTCTATGTGGGGTGACCACCTCTACCTGCTCCTCCCAAGATAGCTCTCATTCATTGTTTGTTTGTTTGGTGGGCTTCCAAGGAGCTTCTTTTATTGGAGGAGAGGGAGGGAGTAGTCTTGGTGAATGGCCATTGTCACACCGACACCCTGTTTAGCTGTACCACCAGTGGTGGTAGTTCTGCCCAGGCCACCTTGGCAGCCTGCCCATAGCTGCCGGATCCCGGCACTGACTGGCCGCTTTCCCACCTTCAATAAGCCCAAGCAGAACTACTTGCCAACCCTTTCCACCGTGATTTCTTTCCTGAGTGCAGACTGAGAGAAGGGCCTAGGGAATGAGTCTTATGAAGAGCACCTGAGGGAATGGGGACTGTTTAGTTTGAGGAAGAGGAGACTGAGGTGAGACCTCACTGCCCTCTAGAACTACCTGAAAGAACAATATAGAGAGAGGTAGGTGCTGGTTTCTTCTCACAGGTAATTAGGGATAAAATTAGCCTCAAGTTGCATCTGGGAGGTCTAGGCTAGGCATCAGGAAAGTGGTCAAGAATTGGAACAGGCTGCCATGCAGGTGGTGGAGTCGCCATCCCTGGAAAGTGTTTAAATGTTGTTTAGATATGAAGCTTTGTGATACTGTTTAGTGATGTACTTGGTAGAGTAGGGTTAATGGTCAGACCTGATGATCTCAAGGGTCTTTTTCAACCTGAATAATTCTATGATTCTACCTGCACTGAAGGAAGCTGGTCCCTCCAGTGACTTGGTATATTCCAACATATTTTTTATATTAAAATGAGGGGAAACTACTTAAATATTGATGCATTCATTATGGAAACATCTTTTCAGAATTCGCTTCCTATTAATGCTTGTGCTTTAGCATGATCAGATTTCCTCATTTTATTCAAATGTGATGGCCATGTGAATGACCAAATATAATTATGGAAATGTTGGCTTGCATTCATTGTCAGTTGGAATTATTTGGAAATCTGTCAGGAGTTCAAGTACTTTTTAAAAAGGACATCTGTGTACTAGAAGCAATCAAAATCAACAGCATCTTCACACAGGCACATTGGATAACACAGTAGAGGTGCAGTTGGGGAGCATTATGTTGCATTAGCAATACATGGCTCAGCTATACAATTCTATTGCCAATCCTAGCTGTTTAGTTGTGAAAAGAGCGGATATCAAGTAACTAGTATGAACTTAAAGCTAAATCATGAGGTTGTGTCACAACTAGCTGGATATCAAAAAGGGAGTAATTTGCAGGAGCCAAAAGGCTAAACAGAAGATCTGTTATTGGAGACTGCAGTACCAAATCAAAGGCTTTCCTGGCTCAGACAACAGAAATCACAACCATGTCTATCATCTAAGAGGTTTGCTTGAGAAATAAATTCTATAAATTTTCAAAGAGCTATGCAGGACTTAGCCTCACATATCTATTAAAATAAATAAAGCATGAACACTGTCTGTCTGCTCATCTAGTTGGACTTTTCATGCTGTTTGCTGCATTTGATTTTTATTTGAACTGCTCTCATTAAACAGGTGGATTACAAATATTTCATTGTGAAAGGATAGAAGCATGTGTTCAAGGTTTGTAATAAGTTGTAGCCAGAATTCACATCTGATAATTAGCAATATCCTTTAAATTGTAATCCCAGCTAGTTTACCAATGCTGAGCTGCCCACTGGAACTAAAGAGTTTTCATAGCAGAGTTCATTTTGCCTTGAGTAGCTCACTGATATACTCCAACACAAGGGGCAATGATAGCCTACCTTTGCCCGTGGAACACAGGAGGATAATTTGTTGTTCTTCTATTGAAATAGCGTGATAATTCTCCCCAATATGTTGCTGCTGCTGACTGTAGTAAGAAGTCCTTCCTATTGAGGCCACAGTAAATTAATCTATTTAATTGAGCAGCACTAGATAAATCTCAAGATACGAAAATTTAAGAGCTTTTCTGTTATGGTTTGTGCTGCGCTCAACCTGTGACAAAATAGAGAAAATTGGCTTCTAAAATTGTAAACAACAGAACAAACAAAATCAAATAGAGAGAAAACAAACCTGTTTTAATGTTGGGATTGTTTCATGGGGTTTTTTGGGGTTGGATGTTTTGGGGGTTTTTTTGGTGCGGAGGGGCAGAGTTTAAACTATCAAGTTTTCATTGGTTCAGAAATCTATTTGGAATATACAGTACAGTTAGCTTCAAAAATAATACCTGAAATCTGATTCTAAAAAGTTTAAAGATTTGTGACCATCGGGGAAACAGATAATGAAAGTTTAAAGCTGTTTCTGCAGTGTTGGAAAGTGCAACAACATTTGAAACAGAACAAGTATTGCAGTTTGCAATGGTGCACCTACTGCAGTCAAAATAAAAGCTAAAACCCAAGAAAGATTCCTAGGACACATTACAGGGCCTCGATGAAGTCAATTTTTTTTTCCACAATGATCAACACTTAGCAAATTATACCATCTGTGAGATCAGACATTTGTATTATATAGAATGCCTAAATAAGTTAAACATGAAAAGACAGAAAAAGGAAAATAGACTGATTTGTATACCCAACCAAACTGTAAAGAGTTGAAATACCTGAAGTGAATAGAGGTTGATGTTGCAGAGTTCAGGTAGCAAACATGATTTAAGAAACCCAGACACAACTACCTCAATGTAGTCTTTGACAGATTGGTAGACAGGAGAAACAGAAGACTGTATAAACACAGAAATCATGTTTACAAGAACTCATTGATGCCAAAATAAAGTATAAAACATAAGAAGGTGAAGTGTACCTGTACTTGTTCTGACCACCAACAAAAGTGAGGCTCTACCACTGAATGCTAGCTTATGTGAATCAGGCTACTTTATCTCCACTCACAAGCTCATACTGAATCAACCATCAGGCTCTTCTCAGAATATTTTTGGTTGACTGGGTGTCAGGCATGTTTGGAGGTTTTTAATAGGAAGGTAACAGACTAAAAAATGTAGATATTCAAGCTTGTGTAAAGAGAGATTCTCCTTCAAGTTGTTTCCCAGTGCATTTCTATGACCTATAATCCACTGAGAGAAAACATGGGGCACATAAGTGGTAAACCTCACCACTGATCCCAGCTTGAACTACATCTTAATGAACCATGTTCTGCAGGATTTTATTATCTCTCATCAAGGCCGATGAAACTTCTGCAAATAGAAAGCTGATGCTTCCCATGTGATAGCTACAGACCTCATTTTATGGGCAATGTCTTTGGGACTCTGGAATTAAGCCATCTTCAATGCTTGGTTTGCTTCCAGTAGAGTAACTCTCAATACCAATGCACTCACATGAAAGGAATAACCACTATTCAACACATCCAGGTGCAGTTCTCTCCCATCAGGTGTTTATATTCAAAATCACAAGGCTTAAACAATCAGAAGAGTTTCATAAATAAGCTGTTTAGCACCTTGTCGTAATTTAAGAGTAGACATAGGAGAGCCACTTGCTAGGTTGTCATTGCAGGTACAAGGCAGATTACCAGAGACATGTTCAATGGCCCATAATTCTCTGGCCCAGATTCTGCCACAAGAATTAGCAATGCTTTGTGGAAACTAAATCTAGCAGATACATGTTTTTAGCTTGCAAAACAAGTGCTAGAAACAGACAAAAAGAACAAATCAAACCAAACAAACAAACAAAAAAAAAACAAAACCAAAACAAAACTTGTATTTACTGTCATGGTCAACCTGAGCTACAAGAAGGAAACATGGGTTAGTCAACTAGCTGGCACTGACAGGGTGAATTGAGAAAGGCAGCCACACCTAACTAGGAAGCTAAAAAGTTCTGAAGGTGTGAAGAATATACTGCACTGTGCAACAGACATAGCAATCAGTATCTCCTCAGGGAGGCTTGTGTTATGTGGACACAAAGTAAACCCTTCTTACTAAGTTAACACTTAACAGGCTAGCAGCCCCTATTATATAGACAGCAGGTCCTGAACTTGAGCTGAAAAAGATGTTCTTGAGAAACCCTCCTTACAAGAGCTACATACACTCTTGGGTCATGATCCTTAGCTACGAGTTGCAGCATTGTGTAATTCTCCCAGAAGCATGGCAGCCAGGTTTATGTAAAGTTCATGAAACTCAAACCAGATGAATGCTGATGGATGCAGAAAAGCTCAATGGGGGAAGTTAAATGAATTTATATGATAAGTAGCGTGGAAGCTAGAAACAGTCAAATAAGAAACGGTAAAGAAGAGCAATAATTCTACATGAGAGAAACAGTTATGCAGAGAAACAAAATTTAAAAAAAAAACAAAACAAACAAATAAACAAACGTGCAAAAACAGACAAAAACCCAACCAAACACACACCACCACCACCCCCCCAAATGTATATATGATTTTCTACAGCTACCTAAGCAGTAAGACGGGAAATGAGAATCACTATCTGACTAGCTTGCCACACTTTTGTTTCACAATATCACTTATGGGTATAATAAGCATACAGGACACCTAATGGAAAGAAAACAGCACCACTGTAACATGAAAAGTCAAAGAATATATAACAGCTGGGAGCTGGGCTTGTTCAGCCTAGAGGAGAGACGACTCTGGGGGAACCTAAGAGCTGCCTTCTAATACCTGAAGAGATCCTACAGAGAGGTTGGAGAGAGGCTTTTCATAATGTTATCTAGCAATAGGACAAGGGGGAATGGTTCAAAGCTGAGGGAGAGTAGGTTTATCCTGGATCTTAGGAAGAAGTACTTCAGTACAGGAGTGGTGAGACTCCAAAACAGGCTGCCCAGGGAGGTTGTGGATGCCTCCTCCCTGGGCATGTTCAAGGTCATGTTGGATGAGGCTTTGAATAGATGAGTCTAGTTGAGAGGTGTACCCAGAGCAGCACCCAGACCTGGCTTCTCTTAGATCACCATTTCCTGACTTCCTGCTCACTATCCTGAGCTGGGGAACACGGCAGCAGTTTGTTTTTTCCCTTGTGCTGCTAAAACATCACCTCTCCACAATTTTAGCCTCATGGAAGCTGTGTCTGAGACACTTTGATTTAGGCAGGTTTTTATTCGCATCAGACTTTACTGTGTGGTTCCACAACCAGACAGTGTCTTGCAGTTTCAGAGCCTGCAGGAGAGAAATTCAGCAGGGATTATCTCAAAAGTCTCATGTCACCTCCGTGAGTAAAATCTCTTGTTCCCTAGACTCCCTGCTCAGCCTGGTATGTAAGTGGGGTAAAGCTGTCTTGTATCTTAGCCTTTTCCATTTTCTGACTTTCCTAAATTACTAAACTTGCCCAATAAGCATCCTTGTGAAGATTTCCTGATCAAATCAGAACCTGTAAATAAACCTTAACTAGTTCTGTATCTGGTTTGGGGGTGTGGCTTTTACAGGAAAATAAAAATCATTCTACTTTTATAATTCCTGCCTTGGCCAATTAAACCCCAACCAAATCAACCACTGACTACTAAAGCCAGAAAATTGCATGAAATTGGTTCAAAGAACAGAACAATTGGCCTCATAGAGAAATACACTTGTTTGCCATGAAAGCACCAGGTTTCATGAAGGAATTTACACTTCATTATTTATCAAAACATTTCCTAAAGGCATCAGTAGGTATACTGGCAGCAGAAATTTAGGCTTTGTTTAGATACTCAGAGACATTTGACAAGTCCTTAGCCAAAAGATCAATAAAGTCTTCAAATGGATAAACAAGTGGTTAAAAAAGCATTAAAGAGAAGAAAAGGTTTAGAGCACAAGGACATGATGAAGGTGACAGATGTGATACAACAAGCAAAATAGATGAGCAGGGAAATGGAGACAAAGAGGTGACACAGTTCAGTTTTATCACCCCAGGGTCCCAGACAGGTTAACCTCTATACTTAGCTTTCCAGTGCTCAGTGTACAAGGTGTATTTTTTTCTGACAGCACATCTGTACAGATAGCTCACTTTCATCTTCAAAAGCAGAGCCTATGTAAACAGACCTGGGCTGCCTTTTTTTTTTTTTTTTTTTTTAGTGAAAGTTAAAGATATAAGCTATAAAGAACACCTGATGACAAAAAAACCTTTAAAACCTTTGCAAAGATATTTTTGCACCATAAAGATTTAAAATAGTTGGTTTGAGTAATCTGAAACACTACAGAAAGGTAGGTTTATATTTCAGTTCAACTATCCCCTTAATTTTATTCCATGCATTTCTATTAAAAAGAAGAAAAGTACTTTATTCACAAAGACGCTCTATATTTAGGTCTGAATGACCTTTCAGTTCTTCCATAGCTAATATTCACATCAGCTTTCAGAGAATTTAACTTAAGTGAGGAAAGTCATCCCTTTTTGATTCCTCCTATTCCCTCCACACATTCTTTCTCCACCAATTAGATTTATCAAAATTGTATGTTGCAATGTTCAGATTTTAAACATCCTGACAACTGCTGAGCCAACACAGACTTATTTTCCTTCAGTCCCCTATCAGAAGTCAGAACAACAGCTGAGTAGGTGCACGTAAGCATAGAGGGGACAGACACTACTAGTTCTGCCTAAGTGTTACAATAAGGCTAAGCCAGATACCAGAGGAACAGTTGATGTCATTCCACAGGCTCTCCTCTGCTATAAAACTAAACTTAGTAGCTGACAGCTCTGGGAATGAACAAGGTTATGTTCTCTCTTCCATCCATCCCTGAACTGACAAATTTCAATTTAACCCCTGTTGCTTAAAATATCTCAAGTTGCCTCTTCTGAAAAATTTTTAGGTTGCAATCAGATTAAATATAATGGATCCTAAAAGAGAATGGTGCTTCCTAGGGCTACTGCTGTAATCACAATGACTGCTTCCACCTTCTGCAGATCAGTACCCTAGCTTAAGTATTTAACTGCTCCTACTAGGTATGGTAGCCACATTGTAGAAGAGCATGAAGAATTGAGGCAGAGTGGTGGCTTCCTCACTGACATTTCATGAGAAATTATCTGGAACAACAGGGTGGGTTAGTCACATAAGGTAATAGGTAGTCTGTTGTGAAAACAATAGAAGAAAACTGAAATATCTAGCTTACATAAAAGCTTCAAAAGATTTTAAAAAATGAACATGGAACACTAAAATTAAGTGACTTCTGTTCTCTTTCAGAAAGAATATTCTTCTTGTATCAAAAAGATAGAAATTCCCCTCTGACTTTTCATTGATGCACTCTATATAGGTGAGAACAAAATATTAAACAAAAATTGAAAACATTTTCATACATTCCTTCTCAGGATGTACAGTGGGATCTCTCTACTGCTATTTGTAGAAGTATCCTAAGTATTCTGATAATTTATTTTCATCATGTTCTTTGATCATCAAAATGTTATTAATTTTAGAAAAATATGATTTCTGGAAATGAAAAGCAGATGTGCTTTAGTCAGTATTTCACATACCTTATGAAATTAATTGCCTGAAACTGTCCTCATTTAAGCCCCTCACATGGCTCATCCCACTTATCAAACACAAAGCTGTAGCTAAACAAAGAGTAGTGCCCATGAACTGTTATCAAGGAATCCACATTCTAAGACTACGTAGAAAATACTTGGTGAACAATAAATTAAACTACAACTGTTTTTGAAGAGATTTTCATGCAGTTCTGCCAGAGTTAAAGGGTTCTACAGCCACATGAAGTGATAAATTAAAAACAAACAAACACACACCCCCCCGCCCCAAAAAAAAAAAACCACCAAAAAACCCCAAATAATAAATTCTGTATTAATTTATGGTTGGACACAATGATCTTAAAGGTCTTTTTCCAACCTTAATGGACTTGGACTCTGATAGACTTGGGGAGGACATGGTGAATTTGAGGAGAACGTGATGGGCTTGGTTAGAAATGTTTCTTCTTCCATTGCATAGTCACTGTTGTCCCTTTTTGCATTATCATCTTTATGTGTTGTCCTCTTCTTGTGTGTCGTACCCTTCTTCTGCATTGTACCTTCTTTTCTTTCTCATCTTCCTCCTGCATTGTCCCCATTGCTTTGTGTACTGCTTCTTACAATTCTCTTTGAGCAGAACAAGGTGGAGCTTGAAGGAACATGGTGGGCTTTTGGGGAGAACAGGCTGGCTAGGGAGGTGCTGGAGTTGCCATCCCTGGTGGTGTTCAAGAAGTGAGTAGATGTGGTGTTTCAGGATATATAGTTTAGCGATCATGGTAATTGGGTTACAGTGGGACTCAATCTTAAAGGATTTTTCCATCCTTAGTGTTTCCATGATTCTACGTGGGAAAGTAGAAGACAACACTGAATTTACAGTATGCTGTTTTTCCCTATGGATCTGTCACATTCACAGTTAAAATAGCATAAAAACACACGTCTGCTCCTTCTTGCTATTCTTCTGTCATCTATATTTTTACTGGTGTTGAATAAGAATTAAGTAAATATTATTTTAATTTGGCAGTGGTTGGGAAGATGTTTACTGATCATATCAACAAGATCAATAAATCAAAACAGAAGTTAGAAGCAATTTAAGATATACAAGATATGCTCCTCAGATTAATATAGTGTTTATCTTATTTCTTGCTTTATGTTTTAAACATAGTAAACTTATTTATGAGAATTATTCTAACAAAGTAATTAGATAATAATTTAATATAATTATTATTAGGGGAGAGAAATCTTTATAAAACTCCTGGAGGCTACAGAAAGGCCCTATGAGAAGTGAGCGGAGCTGTTAGGAGGCCTTAACCATGATGTCAATTTATTTACATCCAGCTGTGTTTATTGAACAAAGATTTAAATGGAGAAAATAGCCTACAGATATTTGCTGGGTATGTAAATCAATACTCTTCACTGCTAGAAAGCTAGAGGGATGCTGGCCACAAAACAGTAGATTCAAGGCAATCTGAACACAGTGAAGATGAGAAGAGAAAGGTGCTTTAACAAGTGATACTAGCACCCTAAGCAGTGCACTTACAGCAGTCATGGAAATTATTGATGGGTAAAGGAGAGCCAAAGCACTTAAATACAAGTCTGCTGGGAAGAAATTAAGAATTCTATAGATCTGACAAATAGCAGTGAGAAAGTGAAATGACAGTCCTGGAAAGGAGATGATAGAAAGGTCCTGCTAGGATTTCATTTATTTAGCTGACTGCAGCAGCTGGTTATCTAAAACAGATAGCGATAGCATAAGAATTGCATTTCAGCTCTAAGGCAGTTGGGTGCCATATACAGAAGCTATACCTACATCACTGCCCTTTTAAGAGCTTTAACTCAGCTTCATTTGTGCTCAAGTCATTGCTGATTTCTGAACTGTTTTGATTTTCAAATAATCCTTATTTCTGTGATACTCGATTTGGAAACTGGCATTTGGAGTAGAGATTGTCCTGCTGTGTAATTTCTACAGCGTGGTAAAATCTGCATGAATCACAGCTGGCAATAGCTTTAATTTCTGTGTAACTCACACAGACACTAAGTTCTCCAATAAGACAAAACTACTCAAAGCATTCCTGTAGTCAGAGCAGCACAGAGTGTCAGGATTACCACTAGGCTAGTTACTATGCCCATGGAAACAGATCATTCTGTTGTACTACCTTATATGTCAGCCTCATGATACATTTTCCTCAATATATTCTTGAAATAGTTACACATCTCTACCTGCATATCAGCTATTCAGGAGCCATGATGTTTCATCATGGGGAAACAAGGCTTTCCTTGCTATATACTATCCACATCACTTTTTACACTGAGAGTGATAGGGTGGTAAGGACAATGGCTTCTCACTGAAATACTGTGTTTAATTTGATTAAACATATTTAGTACGACAATCAGTCTGACTGCAGAGGGTAATTACAATAAAGCTATTCCATGTCACTTGACTTCAAGTCCCAATTGTAGAACTTCAAATCTGTCTCTTAAGCTTGTCCAAACCTGAAGCATCTTTCAGAGGCACTCAACTCATTTTCAAAGAGTTTTTGGGAAAACCTGATATAAATCTGTGGGATGTGTCTGGATAGTTAATTTATATAGTTAATTGAGTGACAGCAATGAAACTCTTCATGAGACTTCTTAAGCTTTAGGTTAAAAAAAAAAAAAATTCTATTATGAAAAAGTACTTCCTGAACTGTTACAGTCTTAGGAAAGTTTAATTCAATCTACTGCTGTTAACAGTACTGGTATTAACAAAGAAAAATTATCACTGCAGTTAGATATATCTGCTATAAAAAGAGAAGCTGCATTCTAGTAAAATAGAAAGGTTGATCTCAGAGCCCCTAAAAGAAATAGAGACACTTTCCAGAGAGAGTCAGATTTAATGACAGTTCTGAGGAGACTGTCTAAAAGATCAGAATTTTTGTGAAATGTTTCTCTGTTGTCAAACGTACCCTATTGGGTGAATTTACTAAAGAATTGCTATCAAGCAAAAAATAATGATAACTGGGAGAGAATCACAACAGAGTCTTTTCCAGAATGAAAACTCTGGATATGAAGAAATTATTTTTGTCGAGGGAGGCTATAAAAAGTGTTTGGAGGCATTTAAAAAAAAATGGTAATGGATAGTAGCAGTCATATCCAAGTACAAAATAAGGGTATTACTAGATCAGCTCTGTTACTTCCTCTTAAACAAAAAGTGTACAAAGCAGGTGTGCTTTTATACGAGCAAAAAAGAGGGAGTTTATAGCTATGCCAACCAAAGTGCAACACAGAGGCAATAGTATTTATGCATTCTATAACAACAGTACTGATTATCATTACTATACGGCTATATCAATGACTGATTTTCAGTTACTGTGTTTCATAGTTATGGAATGGTTTGGTTTAGAAGGGACCTCAAAGAACATCTAGTTCCAACACCCTCCTCCATGGCCAGGAACACCTTCCATTTGACCAATCCAGCCTTGAACAGCTCCAGGGAGGAGGCACACACACCTTCCCCAGGCAACCTGTTCCTATGTCTCATCACCCTCACTATAAAGAGTTTCTTTCTAGTATACAGCTTAAATGTACCATCCTCCATCTACAATCCACTCCCTCTCATCCTATCATTACACGCTTTTCTGAACAGTCCCTCTTGAGCTTTCTGTAGCTCCCTTCAGGTACTGGAAGGCCACTATAAGGTCTCCCTACAGCCTTCTCTTCTGAGTATTTAAAGTACTTCCATCACTCCTGAATTTGGAAAATTCTGAAGGTCTGACTGCTAATTCTGCCTTCACTGCTCTGCTACAACATCACATTATTGAGCAAAGCTTTTTCGTCTGAAGCTCTTAACAGTCAGTAATTTTTATTTTACAGACAGAAACAACTGGGAAATCGTCTGTTGTTATTTAACGAGACTGGAACAAACTACACTGATTTCAGCATCATAATAGTGTTGAATACACTACTGGTCTGAGCAAACATTCTGTAGGGTCAGGATGTAGTTGAGCTGAACTCGAAAGGAACGTGTCATTTCTTGATAGTAGTTAGATGATCTGTTTCCTTCTTCTGCCCTGGTAATTCATATTTGCAAAAATAAGCATTCCTCCAAATACAGACAAGCAGAGATCAGACATACAGATACTGCACTGCTGCACAGCACTTTTGGCAACCTTTTCAATTTGCCAGCTTTTCCCAGAGTTTAGCTCTCTCCGGTACTGTCTTGTAGAGTATGTAACAAAACATTATAAGGGATTAATGTTAGGGCATAGTGAAGCCTGTTTCTCAGAGAAAAAAAAATTAAAAAAAAAAAAATCTACTGATCACTAGCTCAATAGATTCCATTGTGCTAATAGAGTGAATATTTTTACTTAACAGGTCTGCTTACAGATCAAGAAGAAATTGTCCCACACTGCTCTTTGTAATAATTCCAATTCATAATTCCAATGCTATTTCTTAAATAATCTATACATTCTTTAGAAATCTCTATAAAGGCATCCATCTGATTGCTCTCACTCACCAGCATGCTCATGTAATTTTATTTCTGTTTTTCCTGGATAATACAGCAGCACAGTCCTTGTGCTAGAGAGAGACAAGAATAATGTTGATCATGAACTATTTGGTAGAGCAAACAGGCTTCATAATGTTCATTGACTGCTATTCTGACACCTCAAGAACAGCGGCTAATGCTAAGCAGAGTACTTGGAAGCTGTTAAGTCTTGAGGTCACTATGGGATTTCTTGGCACAAGTAGATTATTTATTTGATCAACTTTCACTAAGGTATTTGTTCTCCAGAATTCATCATCATGTCACTCAAGAAAATTTGCTGACATTAAGTGGTGTTTAGATAATGCTCAACAATTCAGTCCATCAGCAAATACATTCCTTGTAGAGACATGAAAAACAATCTTGTTCAATTTCTGACTTTCCGACATGAGCTGTCTGATGAATATTCTATGCACAGAGAAGGCAAACTGAAAACACCCAACCAATTAGTGGGTAAACTCTAATTGTATAAATAAGGCTAATTATACAGATGGGAAATCTTTTCAGATCAGTAAAATCAGATGCTAAACATTCCTCCTATTCATAGAAAAAGCCTTCATACTGTGCAAACAAACATGAGCATGAAAACAAGTCAGCTAATCAAGCTGATTCTTTTATAAAGAACATTTCTGCTCTGTAAAGGAATAATAATTTAAAAAAAAAAGTTTTTGTACATTGGAGGCCCACATGAATGTTATTGGGTGCATGCATAGGACCTGTAATGAAGGATATGAGACAAGCAGAGAAGAGAGTAATTGCAACTTGCTGTACTCTAGATGTAGAGGGCGAAGGCAGTAAAAGCAGTTCTTAGCTTTGAAAACAGCAATTCCTGCTTCCACCAAGTTCTAAGGTGTGTTTGATCTGGTATGTTCCAATTTTTGGCAAAGTGCTATGAAGCAGTATAAATGACATTGGATTTCTAGAGAAGACTGCCAGTTGCTTGAGTTATTGAAAGCTGTTACCGAGTCGTGACAAGCAGCAGTTGTGGGAGGTTATGCAGAAGTTGGGCCACCCAGCATGGAAAACAGCAAAAAGGTCTCTTGATTTCCAGAGATACATGTGGGGTCAGGCACTGCTTAGTGTAAGCAAAGGTGACTGAAGTGTTATTTCTATCTCTGTAGAGATTCATCCAATTGTTACAGAGCTGAAAACAGTAATGATGATGGTTTATCCAGCATACAATAGTCAAGACTTTTTGCTTAACATAACAGCACTTTTCTTATCTGCTTTACACTAGTGATGACTCAAAACTATAAATGAACCAGCTTCATTTCCTACATAAGATGAAAAACATTCAAGGCACTAAGTAAAAAAAAAAAGAAAGAAAAAATAAATAAAATTTACACTATGGTTCAAATGTGATAACTTTTTTTTCCTGAAGGATTAGCTTTTTACCATAGAATTTCTCCCAGATAATGCCTCATCCAACCATATCAATATATCACTACACTTGAATTGGAATCATTTGCAGTTCTACAATTTACATGAAAACTTAAAACCTTTTTAGACTTTGTGTAGCATATAGCAGGTGATTTGGAAGAATTGGATCTACTTGCACAACAGATCAGCTTGATATGTTATGCTGTGGAGGCCTAGGAATATCACTCTTGCAGCATTTCTGCATTGACTTGGTACTGGAAGAGATGGTTGCTTTCCAATTACAGACACATCTGTTGATTATGTACAGACAGGTTCAAGACTCTGCAGACTACACGCAGTAACTGAGAGACAGCTTTGCTTAAATGTGCTAATAACTTACTAGGTATATTGCAGAGGTGACTAATGATTTCTTGCAACCTGCTGATAGTTTCTTAACCACCCAATTAGCTCACCCAGCTGCTTTTACAGAAAATGATGTGATCCTGCTGGGCACAAGCAAGGAGCTGGCAGAATGTCTATTCTGTTACATACTGTTCTTGAGCAGCTTAATTTATGGGCCTGTTTTAGGTCAGTGCCACTTAGAGACACAAAGGAATCTGTCAACAGCATTTTCCTGGGTTTTTGCAAGAACTTGCTTTCACTTAGGACATTTGTCTTCTACTGATCATAATTATATCCTCCCCTACCCTCTCATTTCCTCATCCAGCCTCTATCTGCTGCTTGCTTACAATGATAAATATTCACAAACTTAGGAACATGAAATGACTGATTTTTTATTAGATTGCAACCTGCATACATAAACTATATCCTTATGCATAACTTTCTGTTGGTGTTGGCACACCTCTGTGTACTTATTTTATCAGGAATGCAAATGCCTTTTTGATGACCAAGTAAAGACCACAGGGAGGTATGCAATGAATTATACAAAAACAAACAAACAAACAAACACCCCCCCCCCAAAAAAAAAAAAAAAAAAAAACACCCCCCCCCCCCCAAAAAAAAAAAAAAAAAGAGAGAGAGAGAGAGAGAGAACCCAAAATCTGGCCTGATGCAACCAAAGACTTCTGCAGCTGGGTTTTAATTTTTAATTGAAAGTTTTTAAAAAGTTAAGTGTCAGCCTGGTTTGTAAATAACAGAAATGAAACGAGATGTTCATGTAGCAAACAACTGATTTATTTACAACAAATAAAGGACTGCACCCAGCTGAAATACTTTTCCTTCCTTTGGTAATCTTGGTAGACCTGATAGCTGGTAGAACTGGCTCATGGGGTGTCACAATGAGGCCATTAAGATTGCACCTGAGAAAAGAGCCTAGTAGAAACTTGATTTAACCTCTCCTTTTCCCAAGGGAATTCTCTGGCCTCTAAGGTGCAGTAGCTAATAGGGGGATTTGGTTACATGCACAACAATCTTGTCCACTCTGCTCCACTATATTATACCATGTTTTTGTAACAAACTTCTAAAATCTGAATCTAATTATGCCACAGTGATGGTCCCAGAAAGGGAAAGATGGGAAAAGAGCAAGTAAATATCAAATGTGTTCAGTGCTCTTTAGTGAGGAGAAAAAAAACCCCAAACATACACATACACACACACACATACATACATATATATATATATATTAGCAGTGTATACAGGATTCTGTTCACAATGAAGTGCTACATTCAACAGTTTCTCATTAATGTGTATCTGGGGTTAAGCCCTACATATAATTGCAAAGTACCTGACTGATCATGTACATCACCTTGCAATGCAATTAAGAAGGCAAATTCTGTCCAACGGACAATCCTCAGGAATAAAAATGGAAATGGCTATATCCTAATGGTCTGTTCTCTTTACTTTATTCCTCAGAAATGCCCTCACAAGCTGAATCCCAAGACAGTAATACTGGCAGGAGATGTATTTTCTGTTTTGTGCAGTTTAGCAAACGAGAAGAAGAATTAATGTTTGCATATGAAGTAACAGGCCAGGTACTTTTGACAGGAAGTGGCCACACAGTGCCCAAGCAGTCACAGACTGCTATGAATATCCCCATCACTAATCTGATTGAAATTATAGTGCTGTAAAAAGAAAAGAGAGGAAACAGTTGAGATCTATACAGCGTAGAGCTGAATGAAGATTTGCCATCTGTTTGTACCGGATATTTCCCACTGTTTTAAAGACAAGCTACTCACTGGCAATATGTTCACCAATTCAAGAAGTCCCAGAAGCACTCTTTCTTTATTCTTCATGACTCCATTGAAGAGTGCAAGTTTTTCTAACCCTGGAAGAAGTGAAGGGTGCTAGGATGCTTATAGCAATGGTCAAGCACTTATGGATTCAAGGATCATACAGAAGCTTTGCCATTACTCATTGTAAGTAAGAACATGTAATATGTTACTGGGGATTTCCATAGATCCCTACAAACCATAACTCAGCCCCTGAACAAAAACAAGCAAACAAACAAAAACCCAACAAAACAAAACAAAAACATAGCATAGAAGGAATACAATGAGGCTAACTTGATCTAAAACTATTTTACTTTCTATGAGTCTTACAGCCTCTTATACCTCTTGCCCTACATCTAAAGCACAATGGTGGGACCAGAAAAAAAGTGAACTCTCCACAGTATCTCCTCTAAACAGCATGTTGGTGCTTCTGTCTTTGAATACATATTTGTAAATGACAGTGATTAGACAGTGATTACCTGGCAACAATTTGGCTTGAATTTTGCTTAGTCTATTGGACATGCTGCATTTCTCTCCATTAAAAAGTATTGCTTCCTAACTCACATACAAGTTTTATAGTCTTGGTCTGAAACACAATTTCTGTTCCAAACTTGTATAGCATCCACATCAGCAGCCTGATCAGTGGTATCAACAGTAGTATGACAATATTATCACCCTTCACTTCTGATAGTAAATACATGAGCATTGCCTGCAAGATGGAATTCCGCAGTGGGTTTTCATTTTTATTTGTACCACAAAAGGGAAAAGCTGACTGCATTTCAGGCCCTTTCTAACACTGTGAACAAAAAAAGTGCAGAAGGGAAAGCATATTTAAGGTTCTTCTTACTCAGTGAAACTGAACAGAATATGCTGACTTAAGAATTACTGTCATCCAGCAGTTGGTTTTTTCCTTATACATCAGGTTCTTAGGCAGAAAGCAGATTTTAAAAGAGGTCAAAGAAAGCATCAGTTGAATGTTTTCACAAAAGAATATAGTAAAACAGAAAAATCATAGCAAAGACTAACATTTTTATTTCTGCTGTTGCTTCAGAAAGTTTATTTTCCTTCTGTAGTGACGGAGTGTAAAAATTTTAATAAAAACTTACATACTCATGCTCTTTTGAAGGAGACTGATTCAATTCATGAGATGTGGATGAGGATGCATAAAGTTCATTTGATCAGCACCATAACTGCTGGTGTGAGCTTATTTGATCAGAGAGTCTCTAGGGGTTTAAAGTTTCTTACAACCAGCACAAAGTGATTTCTGTGACTCTTATAATGTATCAGTGACACGATGCATATCATAACAAACCTGTCAGAAGGATTTGAGAGAAAAATCAGTTAATGAAGAAGAGATAAATCTCACTACTGCTAAACTAGTAGAGAATATTTCAAGGCATTTTGCCAAAGGCAGTTAGAGGTATAATACCCTTGTATTTTGGAATGTAGTTTACCTGGGGAAATAAATACAACTTTAGATTTCTTTTAGGGAAATAGGTGGTGTTGGCCTTGTAAGTATCTTGATTACTCACTACCAAAAATATAGAATACCTTTTAGGTGCTCTATTATTAATTTTGTCTAAAAAAAAAAAAATTTAAATTTTTTTTTAAAAAATTACAGATAGTAAGATCTTGGCCAGCACCATGTTTATTTTAATATAGTTTTGTTTAAACAATAGCCATTCTTGAACCTGCTTTTGGTTTTTGAACTAAATAGCTGAAGAATTTATAATTTTCATCATAGTGAGGCTTGAGAGTTTGACTTGATTTTCCTGAACATTAATTTCTAATATTTCCTATTGCTTCTTTTCCTGGGCTTTCCAGATAGTGCCTCATGATTTATGCTCTTCAGGAACAGCATGATGAAGTGAAATTAGCAGGCTACATACTGTTTAATAAACCAACTTTTCGCTTTGCATTACAATCTGCATGTTGCTGAGGGAAACCATTTATACTCCTAAGACTTATTCCGTATTACCAGGAGACTGACTACTCTCACAGCCCGTTTTGGATCTAATCATGGAAATGCATACTTAGAGAAATTTGGGTTTACCAGAGATCCAGAGCTTTGCAACAACCAGTTCAGAATCTGTTCATGCAACCAAAGCAACTTTCTATCCACTTGCAAAAAGAAGTCAGAATATTACTGTTACAAGTATGGTTATATATTGACACCTCATTGCAAATCCACATAAGGGGTAGATCTGTGATCACTAACTGATGAAATAAATAGGCTATTAAAGTAATGTCTGTCTAAAAGCTTTTTAAACTAAATCAAATGTTTTTGGTGTTTTGAGTGTCAAACAACTAGAAGAGTGTCACTGGGAAGAATTCTCCCACTGTCACTTGTGCTTTTCAGAAATGCATACTTTTGGATACATAATTTCAGTAAACCTCTTTCCCAAATTGTGTATTGAGAACCAGTGTATGCTCAACTCTGAGTTCTGTGCAGTTTGTTTGGAATACTGGAAATACTTAAGTCAACTGAATAGTCTTATAATTGATGAACATATTTTTCTCAAAAATATTTAAACACCATTTTGCATACAGGAATCTGAAGATTTTTACAATTTCCTTTTTTTTTTCCTTCTTCTCCACCAAGCACTATTCAAAGTCGTCTTCAAAAATATGGATTCTCAGAAGTCTGAATCATATTTGATATGCTGGACAGACACTTGTCTGTGATAATTTTATTTGAGCCTATGAACATAATTTGCAGCATATTTTTACATTAGAAGTAGAGATTATTTAAAAGCAGAACTTCCCCAAAGCTTGATAAGGTCTTTAATAACATATTAATCCTTTTAGATCCTTTAGGGTTTTTTTACTGAACCATATCCCTGACCAAACCTCTGTCTTTTAATGATTTTTTCCCCCTTGTTTTTGGACTCTGTTACAGTTGTGCAAGGATTCCCTTTAGCACTCCACTGCATGCAATAATGACCTATATGCAGTCACCTCTATGCCATTGCTTGATTCCATTGTGTATTACTGAATGGTGGGTTTCCAAGTGAAAACATAGAATAAATTATCTATCAGGACTTCTGAAATGTTCTTCCTCTGTAAAAAACATCAAGATTTTTTAATCTCTGCCTAAGCACAAATCCCAACCATCACACAATAAATGTATCTCTCGAATCCTGTCCAATTATGTTACATCCCAATTTATGTTACTGTCAATTGATGGAGTTGGCAGAAGGCACATGGACACCAAGTTAAAGTAATCTTATCTTTTACTTATGTATAGAGCACTAAAAGATCAAACAAAATAATAATAATACAACAAAGGTAAAATACATCAAGGTGATGTACCTAATCATTACTACATAAGGTTAGCCACAGTGATTACAAAAAACCCATCCCTTATTACCCTAACACTTCACCATCATCTAGATCCACAGTTGCTGGGAAACCTCAGTTATAGTGAGGATTTGGAGAGCCTGTCCTTGACATTGGGAGGTCCTGTGCAGTGCATTCACTCACAGACAATCCTTCCAAAATTACTGCTAGAGGGTCTAGCTTTTATATTGTTGGACAAACAAGTTTACATGATTCTAAATTTGGAAACGTCTGACTTCACCCTCTTCTTGGATTCTCCCAGAGCTTGGCCAGAGCCCAGGGAGAAACCAAGGGAGTGTTTTCATGTTTGAGCTTACCTCCACACAAAGCCGGACAACTGACTGCATGGCCTGGACAGTTTGCCTCTAATGAAGGAAAGTTGAATACATTCTCATGGCATTTCATCCTCACTAATGATTCTATTCTGTCTAAGCTACATCTGTCACTAATAAACATATTTTGTTAACTGATAATAGATGTTAATAAGTATATATATATATGTATATATTTCACTAATGAGCAGGTATTAAGAATATCTAACATTTGGTTGGGATGTTTGTCTAGAGGCCAGCTTTGTTTCAGGGCCTATTGCTTAGGCCACTGCATTTTAAAACCTCTCAACAGGTGAAAGATTCATAGAAACTTAGGCTCAGATTTTTAAGTCAAACATTCACAGAAATTCACTGAATTGCACAGGTGTCAGCAGGTGAGATTAAAGGCACACAGATACAACACATGAGGCAACTGAGTGATGTTAGCAGTTACAAACTTGTATTAGGACAGGTTAACATGGCATATATTAGAACAGATTAACTGGAAATGGTCTGTTTCTGGCCCACAAATATCCTGCACTGTGTAGGCAGAACATGCTATTCCAAGATAAGGAACTGGCAGGAGGCAGTCTTGAAGGCAAGGGTGATTAGGAAAGTATGCAAGGATGGTTGGGAAAAACAGCAGTTGGAACTTTAGTAATGACCATTGCCCATTGCCTGTGATCACCCAAATCTAGCAGATGCACAGGAACTTCTCATTTTTATAGAAGTGGAGATGGGATTTGGCACCTCTCCCTGCACATTCTGGCCAAACATATAGGGACATGGGCTGGACCACCTGACAATAAAAAGGGGAGACTTCTCCCCAAGAGCTCAGGCAGCTGTGGTAGAGGGACGTGATGCCCCACGGGGATACCTGTGGAGAACTCATGCCTACTGACTTCTGACTAGTGCATCTGCAATGGGGAAAAGCAGTAGCACCTGGTTTTCACCTCTATACTTGCATTCGGGTGGGTATGTATGTAACTACTGGGGATTAATAAAAGGGACACACTGAATGCTTTACTTATTTGAATGTGTGTGTAAGAGTGCCTCTCTCTGCAGGTCTAGGGGGTCAGACCCACTTCAGAATGTAAGTAGAACAGAACTGGATCTCAGACTTTGTATCAGGTGAAACTCTCATTAGCTTCAGCAATAGTTTTGCCCTGGAGAGACTAAATACTGATTGCCAGTTTGGGCATGGCTCTTTATCCTTGCTAGGTATCTTCAAAAGCCCTGACATTAGATATGCAGACAATGTTGAGAAATAATTTATCATCTGCCAAATTATATCAATGAGCTGTCAAATCTCCCATTTCACCCCTAGAAATGTCCATGCACTGTACTTGCAAAGATCTATTCAGTATTAAAAGCTGAAAGCGTGGGAGCAAATATGAATATATTGAATGGAGTCAGGGAAAAAACTGAGATGGAAGTAACAAGAACATGCTTCCATATTATAGCCAGCACATTAAAATCTTAGACACATCTTTTCATTTAAATTGTAGACCTGCACAGTATTTGTTCTGTTGCAGATTTCAAGAATTTTAATTAATCTTATTGTAGAATAGCTATGACATTACTGCTGTTAATAACTCACAAGTGGCTATAGTTTGCAGAGGAGCAGAGTCCAATCCTCCTGTTTTATCATGGAAATATCAGAAATATTACTTCTAGTTCTAAATATCCCAGGCACTGTAAGAAGTATCTAAAAGCAATTCGCATTTAACTATGAAATAAGCATTAAAAAGCATAACTGTTCTCTTCTGGATACTATGAGAAATATAGAATGGTGCAAAAGTGATTGCCAGTAGTTCCTTGTTTTCAGAAAGCAACAGGAGAGCACAGATCTCTCTTCCCTACAGCAACACAGCCACCTTTGTTTTCAAAACTGAAAACATGCCTTTGACTATGGAGTATCCGTCTGCATCCTACAGTTAAGTCCACATAAAAAGGGAAAGAAAAATCAACAGCCTGAGTCACAACCTGATGGGTGCAATGAGCACAGAAACCTAGCTGATCTTTCAGAGTCACATACAGTGTCTCCTTTCCTAGGGATATATTTAAACCCTTTTCTGTTCTTCCTGGCATGTAAAAGTCTGCATTATACAGAAAGTATGAATAGACTGCTAGAGTACGTTGGCTTGAAAATAAATTAACGGCTCTGTACCCCTGGTTTTCTGTCTCCAAGGTTACCACTTGTCTCTTTCATGAATGCTACTGTTTACTTCCTTAATTTCCTTCTTGTTTATTTGTTTTGGATACATAAATTTGAGGTATTAAAAAAATACTCTTTAGAGAGAGTTACCATTTACAAATGAGTACAGCAGGTTAGCTGCTAGTGACAAATTTACCAAGTATCTTCTTTCTCCACACAATATGTGAAAAGGGCTCAGAAAGCTACATGGCACATGGCTGTTGATGTTTATGGTTCTAATTAAAGTCCTGGATCACAAAATTGTGCCAATGCCAGTTTTTCACACAACCTGGAGGAACAAAAAACTAGCAAGAAGTGTTTGGGGAAAGTAAAAAGGTGAAGATGAGACCCATGATTAAAAACATATAAAATCCAGAAAGAAAAATGTACCACAAATAGTATCATTTAGCATGAAGTGAGCAACAGAGAATCTCCTAATTTTGGACACTTCCACAGGGCCAAGCCTGTCTTTCTGACAGGTTTGTAGAATGTCTTGCAGAAGGGATTTTGGCCTCAGGACTGAAGCTACTTGGGGCCATCAAACGGAAGAAGTAATTGCTGTAAGAATTTGGAACATTTTAAAAGAAAGTTTGTATTTGTACATTGATAGTATTAAATAAGGCTTCCAAAACTCTCTTATCTTTCTTCTAACTGGAGGGGGGGGGGAGGAATAAAAAATTATAAATCCACTATAATCTTAGAAATCTTTTGCAGTAATGGTTTTTGAATAATGTTTTTTTTTGAACCAGACAGACACAGAGCAACTCAAGAAGCCTGCAATTCCACTCTTTTCAACTAAAAAAAATTTTTAACGTACCTGTCAAAAACCTAGCCATTTGGCATGAGGAACAAAGACCACACAAAGACTACATGTTTCAAATTTAAAGACGTGGCCATCAATCTTAGAGATATCCTGTAGGACAATATGATAATTTGAAACACCAGATGCTACACTCAAGAGGATGGTTTGCAGAAATGCTATAAAAATCAAGCCTGCTGTCTATATTAATAATATTATCTAACAGAACTAGGAAGTGGGGAAACTGGGAACAAATGTTCAGTGGGTAAGTACAAACATATTTTTCTAACATATGAATCACAAAATGGTATAAACACTCTTGAAAACATTGTGATTTGAAGTGAAGATGCTTAAGGACAGAAGAAAGATATTAGTTCAGGAACACAATATGACTCAGAGGAACCTGGTGGGAAGAGAGACTGGAAAGAAAAGGCAAGACTACAATCATCACTTTCCTAAGTGCACTGAAAAACAGAGGAGGTAAGTACAGAGAAAATTTGTTCTAAATAGAACTTGGTTTTACTCATGTTTTTCCCAATACGTAACTTAACCTACTGCTGTTCTGGATCCCATTTGTTCTCATTTGGGTATGCTCTTGGATGGTTTTGAGGAGACATAAAGCACACAGGCAAATAAATCAACAAAACCCCATGCACACACTCTTTAGGTGCATGTGACTTTGGCAGGCTAATTTAGAAATTTGGATCTATTTTCCACCAGTATGAAGTGTTATGAGGACTGGCACACATCAGGTCTCCAGGTGAGTTGTGTCCTGTATGTAGGACTAGAGGAAATGTCTGCAAGCTGTACCAGGGGAGGCTTAGGCTGGATGTTAGGAAATATTTCTTCATTAAAAGGGTTCTCAAACATTGGAATGGTCTACCCAGGGCAGTAGTGGAGTCACCATCCTTAGAGGTGTTCAAGCATCGTGTGGATCTAGTGTTTAGGGACATGGCTTAGTGTTGACCCTTCAGTGCTGGGTCAAAGGTTTGAGTGGATGATCTTGAAGGTCTTTTCCAACCAGATATATTCTGTGATTCTGCAAGGAAGAGGGGAAAGTTAGCAAGCAAAAAGCCAGCAAAGAACAGCTTGTCACCAACAGTGACTCAGAATTGCCATATCCTGTAAAAACAGGTCACTGAGATCCCTAAATGAACTCCCATCTTTTCAAAGAAAGGAATATTTCATATTCATCATAATTCTCCCTCTGAAGCTCACCACATAAATGTTATTCAATTTTAAGGGGGTTTTGGGGGTGGTGGTGGTGGTTTTGTTTCTTTGGGGTTTTTTTAAAAGTATTTTATTCCCAAGAACATCTGGGAAGACCAAATGGTTTTCAAATCAACATGCTTATTTAACCCAAATAACATAACATGATCATTTTTTAACCACTTGGGCCTTCTCTGAAAGGCAACAAAGCCCGTATGCTGCTCTAAGCAGTCCCAAGTTGTTTTAACTTAGGATCATAGAATTATTCAGGTTGGAACACACTCTTGCGATCAGGTCCAACCATTAAGCCTACTCTATCAAGTCTTTAAACCGTATCACTAAGTGCCACATCTAAATAGCCTTTAAACACCTCCAGGGAGGTGGAGGAGTCACCATCCCTGAGCAGCCTGTTCCAAAGCCTGACCACTATTTCAGTGAATTTTTTTTTCCTAATGTCCAGCCCAAACCTCCCCTGGTGCAGCTTGAGGCCATTCCCTCTCATTCTATCACTAATTGCCTGTGAGAAGAGACCAGCACTTATCTCTCTATATTGTCCTTTCAGATAGTTGTAGAGGGCAATAAGGTCTTCCCTCAACCTCCCTTTCCTCAAACTAAACAGTCCCAGTTCCCTCAGATGCCCTTCAGACTCATTTTGTAGGCCCTTCACCAGCTTAGTTGCTCTTAAAAACTTAAAACACACTTAATACATCTACACTCATATACTTCACTGACAAGGAATCAGGCAATTTTGATTTGCAGGTGAAAGGAAGGAATGTATCACACTTTCAGTCTGGAGGAAAGATTTAAAGTTTGGCATACAAAGCTTTTTTAAATATTATTTTATTTTTCAATCTTTATTATTTTCTTTTTTATAAATTTGTGGTTCTCACTTGAATGTAAAAATGGACAGTTTCCACAGGCCAGGTATGCTCCTCAATCTTCCTTCAGCTTCTTCAAAATAATTGCTTTGTGCTAAGTTTTATTTTGTTTCCCCTCCCTTTCTAAAGTCTGACATGATACAATATATGTATGTAGGGCTCACTGCTACCCAGAGGATATACTGGCAGAGAAGTATTGCAGTCGCCCTATCAAAATACCTCTATTTAGTATGAAATTGTACAACAAAATATTAAGTTCTGTCATCTTAAATAAAAAAAAACAGAAGAAAACCAAGCAGATGACTTGTAACTCTAAGAGGTAACTAATGTCTTTCACATTGATTTTATCATAGCCTTTGACAATGCACATGCTCTGTGAATCTACGATACTGATAAAATCTCTCTTTTGTCATGCAAAGATCACAAAACAGAACCAGGATGCTTTCTGTCATTATAGGAGGCAGGGCAGACATGAACCTGCATATGAAACTCTTTCGGTGTAGAAATTCTCTATTATAAGATATTTAACCATCTTAAGAACAAAATGCAACAACAAATTGAGCGCCATACTTTTTGTCTGACTGAGGGCTCAGGTTCAGAAAAAGATGCACTGAGATTTTTAGGACTCAGCATTGCTTGTCACCGACATGGTGGCATGTATCTCAGCTGCTAGAACTTCTTGTAACTGTCTCCTCATGGATTTCACCTACTACAAGGGCAACCTCAGTAATCCATGGCTGATTCACTAAGATGCACAAAATCACCATAATTATTGGTATTTCTATGCTCGATGTTACCAGAGGCTGAAAAAATATGCTATAATGGCATGGTATTGCAGAGCAGAATCTATATTTTGTGCTGTTGGTATGCTTAGAATTCAGCAGGACATATATTATCTCTTCTATTTACTCATTTATCCTAAATTCAGTGTTACATAGAATGTAATTTCTATTTTTCATCAATCGCATTCACTTAGTACTGCACTGTTTCATTTGAAATTACATATTGTTAAGAAAAATTAGATGAGCATATAAGGTTATTTCTTTTCTATCAGTGTGCATGGCTTTCTCATACTCTCTCTTAAATTTCCAATTATCCAAAGCACAACATTAAGTATATTCTAAAACCAGCAGGGACACATTTTTCACTTAGGAAAGCCAATTTCAAATGAGAATCACAAATACAGAACAAATAATTCCAAATAGCAAAATCTCCCCCTGCACCAACAATACTACCTCACCATGTTCTTATTATGTTTAGATACCCATGGATACACATTTTGCTTCTTGACGATTCCCTCCAAAACGTTCATCATTCATGAAATTGACTCTAGCAATACAGGGTCACATAGACAGTAAGAGACCGTCTGTATTAACTGGCAGTTTGAATAGATCTTGAATAATTAAACTCTTAATTTTGCAATCTTACAGCTCATAATTCACTTAAAAAAATTTATGCATCAAAAAAATTCTTGCCCTTTGCTTGACTCAAAACTGATGTCCTTGCATGATAGAACAGGATGCTTTACTATGTCACTTTGGGGACACATATTCGACTGAGGAGAATCAGTTTTCTGATACGGAGAATTTATCATTGTCATCACTTCTCCCACAGATGTTAAGTGTAGATTTTAAAATGAAATGACTAAGAAATTTTTCCCAAACTCATTGTGCCAAAGTTTAGTACACCCAAACACAAAAGCCTTTGCTTTTCTTTTTAATGAAGTATTAAATTGTAAATATTTTTAAAAAAAAACCCCATAAACATACAAACAACTCAATTCCTACAGCATGTTGGGAAATAATTGCACTAAATTATATTAAAACAATGAGACAGAAAGGTGAAAGAAGCTGGAATATTTTCATTATGTACAGAATTAATTTTAAAACTGTAACTGACATAGCTGAAAGACTAAACTTTTTTTTTTCCTCAATGCTTGACACAAATCTATTAAGCCCTCTCCCCCAAACACAATCAATAAAATGCTGATGTTATTAAGCTAAATGATTCAGTGTTAGGAAATAGTAAAATTCAAATCAAAATATCAAACTATTTGTGCAAATAATATAGCCATACAAATCCTGGACTATTTAGGGTTTCACCCAAAATAAAACCTTTACAATAAAGTAAACACTTTTGTTAGTATTGTACTGAGGAAAATAAACTATTTGAGACTCCAACCGAGTCACATAAAACACCTTTCATAAATTAGAAGGCTGACTAACACTGGAGGCAACTGCTGTTTTGAGATGTGTGCTCAAGACATGGGGTACAGAGTTTAGATGCCCCTGGTTGCCAACAAGCCATCGGCCTCACACATGTCCTATCTCAGGGCATGGGCTAGGTGCACCAGGCAAGGGGACCTCAAGGCAGCAACAGTCATAGAACCACATAGTCTCCCACAACAGCACTGTCCTCAGCCTCCAGAGATGTTCTTTGTCTCATTCATTAAATTATGTAATGCTACAGAAAAATGCTTGGGCTTCAGCACCATTTCTGTTGCAGGGTCAAATATTCTGCTCTCCAGTTTTTTTGCAAGAGAAATGCCTTTCAGTTGCACAAGCTCTGTTCATACTCATAAGGAATTCAGGGACAGTCTTAACACTCAACAGGGCTTTACTAAACACAAAGATATTGAACTAGTCCCATGGTTTATTGAACTGTAACAGAGATAGTTTCTATGTTAACTAACACAATTAAAATTCATTCTTTTTAGCCATTACACCACTTACAGTTGCACCATTTTTCATAACTTTAGAGTTCCCAAGTTTTCTATTCTTTGTATTGATGGCCGAAAAGTTTAGTATGTGCAAAAGAAAATTTAAGTCAGGAAAACGTTGGCCTGACAGTTAATAAGCCTACAGTAAACCAATTAAAGAAGTTAATTCTATTTAAAGTTCTTTCTAATATCTTCTGGAGATAGCACTGATTCACTGCCATCCAGTACACACACTGAAGATGTTTGAACTGTCGCTAAGTCCATTGTTTATCAGAAAGTGAGTAGCATTCCCCTGGAAGGCAGGCCAGAAAGCAGGCTGCCCACTATCTGGGACTTTTCTGAGTTCACAACTTGAATAGCACAGTGAATAAGCAAGTGATACAAAAATTTCTCAGGATGCACTAAAGAACCCTATTCAGGCTAGAGAAGAAGGCCAAAAATTACTTTGACACCACACAAAGCTATTTATTGATCACCTGAAGAAAAAACAAAATATCTATGTTTACAAGATCCAGCCCTCATTTTCTCTGCTCTAATTATCACACAGTTGCATGCCAAGTTTTGTGCAAGAGCCAGCATTACATCAAAATATCTGGATATTTATAGGAGGCTGTGACCGAGCAGACTAGAACAGATCAAAGTTCCGCACAGCCTCTACCAGACTACATGCTGGAAGAAGGCACCCTGGAATTGTCATGCATACACTGAGGTGGGCCACAGGTGTCCTATTGCTCCATTAGCAACAAAAGTCTGAATAAGGCAAACAAGAGCCAACTGGTGAATGAGATGGGTGGCTTAGTAACAGCAAACACAGATGAAGCAGAGCTACTCAACATCATCTTTCCCTTAGTTTTCTTCAACAAGATCTCTACAAATAGCCAAAGAGTTCAAAGAGAAGATGAAGTATGAGTAACATATGAGGATTAGGTAGAAATTACTTGGGAAAGATTGATCCTTACAAGTCACTGGGATCAAACAAATTGCATCTGAGGGTGTTGTGAAAATTGTGTGTCCTTGAAAGGCTGTTCCCTGTCATCCTTAGAAATCATGGAGATCATGAGGAACACCCAGAAACTGGACAAAGTGTCTTCAAAAAGTCAAAAGATTGATGTGGGGAATTACAGGCCAGACAGTCTAAGTCACTTGGAAAATCATGAAGCAAGTCTTCTTTGAACACTTTTAGGCACATAAAGGAGAATAAGGTGACTGGGACCAGTCAGGATAGATTTACTGAAGATAAATCATGCCTAACCAACCTGATTACCTTCTATGATAAAATGATCACATTTCTGGATGAGGAAAGAGCAATAGATCTCATTTGCTTTGACAAGGCTTGCAACACCATCTCCCACATTATTCTTGTTAGGTCATTACAGTTTGGAAGGATGGATTGAAGAAAAATGTCTGGATGATCAGGCTCAGAGGGTGATGGTAAATAGGTTGCACACTATCTGTGTGCTTCTGACAAGTGAAGCACTGCAGGGATTAATCCTGAGACCTGTCCTGTTTAACATCTTTATCAGTGCTGCAGAAGAGGTAACAGAACACACACTTTTCGAACTTACAGACAACACCAAAATGAGGGCAACTGCCTTTATACTTGAGGGCAGTGCTGTCATCAAGAAGACTTCCTCCCTGAGGGTGTTAACTCCTGCCTGGGGGTGTTCAAGGCCTGGCTGGATTCAGACTTGATCAGCACAGTCTATTTGAGAGGCATCCCTGCCTGTGACAGGAAGGTTGGAGTAGAAAACCTAAAAGTCTGACCTGAAAATTTTCACATTAATTTTTTAAAAAATTTTCAGTGCCATTCCCAGAGACAGAAACATGCAGCGTTATAATCTCAGACTTTACAAAACAGCAAGTATCAAACTAATTAAAAAAAAAACCCAACCCAAAACCTACATAACCAGTTGAATGTTAGTGATAAATAAGCAAGGCTGTAATTTTTTACAAAAGTAAAACTCCCCTAGAGAGTGGGCAGCCCATGATATTACAGCACAAAAAGTATTTGTTCTCTTTCGCTGGAAATTCCTACACCACAATACTGCATCAAAAAATATGTGAAAAGTGCAGACAGATGAAGAGGGTTTGAAAGAACTGGAACCATTTCATTCCAAGAGAGATATGAAAGACCATAAGATTTGTTTCCAAATACAATTTTTTAATAAAAGTTCAATGTTCAGGTTTATTGTATTTTAAAGTCATTACAAGAGTGATAAGAATCTGGAATAGGCTACCCAGGAAAGATTGTGGATGCCTTCTCCATGGGGGTGTTCAAGTTCAGGTTGGATGAGACCTTGAGCAGTCAAGTATAGCTGAGAGGTGTCCCTGCCCATGGCAGAGAGGTTGGAGCAGATGATCTCTGAGGTCCCTTCCAACTTCAGCCATTCTCTGATTATTTAAATGAAAATATTGAAATCAACAAAATTAAAAGGAGGTATTTCCAAATTTCTAATTACATTCTAAACACTTCTTTATAATTTAGGTATGGACTGAAATAGAATGTACTCTAAATACTGTAAATCAAATTAAGCATAATTTTTCCTCCACACAGAGCGACAGATTTTTATCAACTAAATGAATCATCTTTATTACTTTCCAAGAAAAAATTGCCTATGTGCTGTTTGGAAGGAGAACAAGAAAATGATCTTCCTCTCATCCTATAAAATTCCAATTATTTTATAATATAAGAAGAAATTAATCTCTTTCTCTTCCTTTCTGCTACATAAAGTTCATATCTTAACACATTATATATCTGTATTATTGAATCAATTTCAATAGAACAAGAATTACATGAAGGAAAATTGAAACCTCTCTAAAGCTGAATGCAGGTTACCTGACAGGCAGAAAATGAGCAGAGACAATGGAATAATGCACTTATTGAAGTCATTACCAGAAGTCAAAGACTGGATTGTCCAATAAAAAGGTCTGTAAAGATACTTATTACATCTGGGTCTGAAGTGTCTCCTTGGTGTAGTTAACTGTAAAAATAACATACCAACTGGAATTCCTGGGCCTGAGGACCCATTGAATTCCTTATTTGCCCAGACCTGCGGTACTTCTAGATTTCAGGTTTCATCAAAATATTAGCACCTAATGCAAACACTTGCCTTTTCTCATTGATTCAGACTTGCCTACTACTCACAAGTGAGTTACTTTGTCAGTCTAAGAGAAACTTTCTAATTCACAGTCGTTTTTTTACAGACAAAAAATGTAAAGATCAAACCTTAAGTACAGAGTTCAAAGCCTAAGAAAATTTAGGAAAGCTAAACCAACAGTTGGGCTTCACCAAGAACAAGATGGTGTTGTCAACAGAATGAAGATACTGCCCCTAACTACCTACTGTAAAAGATGATTCTATTCAAATCTCCATAAGCACCTAGTGAAATGAAAACAATTTAGTACTTTTTCCACTTAAAATATGATTTGGTATACAGTCTCCAAGCTACGGGTTGGCTAGAATATTGAGAAGATTAACATCTCATCTTCTGAATTCAGATTTCTGTGGCAATAGCATTTCATCATTGGAAAGAGACAAGCTGGTAAATTTAACCAGCTCTAAATACCACCAAGATGTCACTTCTTAATAACAATATTAGAGCTCATTAAGGTAGGAGCTAACTAAATTTCTATTTCAATTGCAAATTTTGATGGCAAAACCTCCTATATAAATGTATCTTGCACTGGTAAGAGTCAGCATACTACTCTGAACTATTTTCATAAATCATTACAGAGACTCATTGTAATCTTGAAGTGCTAAATAGAAAATTATTTTTAATGCTTTAAAATTTTATGGAAGTTGAGATGTGCATTTCTCTGAATTAGTCACTTGGTTAATTGACAAACAAATCTAGTTGCCTTTAGTGAAAAAAAAAAAAAATAACCCACCCACAAACAAACCTTAATAATTGGTTTGGTTTTCCTTTGAGAATTTCAGTTATTTTGAAAACAAAGCTTTCTGCCTCACTGTTCTAAATGAGCAGTAGTGGGCAACTGAAAACCTCTAAGAAAGGGGGGGAAAGAAAATTAAAAAGTGACCAAATGCAACCAGGACACTCCACCAAAAGAAGAGACACTTGAGACTAAAGATTGATTTTTGCTTAAAATTACTGTTAAAAAAGAAACTTGCAGCTGTAAATCATTCCTAGACCTTCTTGAGAACATCTGACTTGAAAGAAGGCCTCCTTCTCTCTAATACCATGGACTCTGCTGCTTGGTATTGAGGGATTCACAGCACAGATTCATGGAATATTTTGGGTTGGGAGGAACCTCAAAGATCATCCAGCCTCAATACCCTTGCTGTGGGCAGGGACACTCTGCACCTGCTCCATCAGGTTCATGTCTCTCTTGTGCTGGGGTCCTTAGAACTGAACAATAGGTGATGTCTCACCAGAGCAGAGTGGCAGAACCGCCACTCTCCACCTGCTGGCCACATTTCTTTTGATGAAGCCCAGGATGTCATTTGTCTTTTGGGCTGCAAGTGCATGCTGTCAGCTCATGTCCATATTTTCATTCACCAGCACCCTTAAGTCCTTTTCTGCAGGACTGAATTCTCCCAACCTGTACTGTATCTAGGAATGGCCCTAATAATGATCAGCCCATACTGATGAGTGACGGTTGTCAACTGTGCACAAATAAATTGCTGCAAATTCTCAAGCAGCAGTGGAATAAAGCTCCAAACTCCTCTGGAAACATTCCTGACAGGAATCTCAGAAATCCATGTGACGCTGCAGAAGAGCAAGCATTATCACATCTATGCACAGAATGACAGCTAGTCTGCTTCCTACCGTCAATCCCTTTCTCCAGATATTGGTCTGTCTAGACAGACGTAATGGATGATTACATTGCACCAGATTTTGAAGACAGACTTTATCCTGGTAAACAGCACAGCTCATACCCAATCCTCCTGGTGTTTTCTGCACTCCAAGTATAACAAGTTTATGGGTGCAATAAGGTCACCTCAGTGTAAATAGTACTGAAAGGCAAAACCGAATACTCATACTGTTGAATACTCATACTGTAACTTATTATTAGTTACTCTAATAATAACTTGGCAAAGACAACTAATTTTGTACACCCCAGATGGCATTTTCACAGCCTCTCAGTAGCCAAAAAACCCACAACTACATTTTGCCTGGTGGCAGATGCCTGTTTCATATATTGATAGTACATGGCAGGAGACAGCAGTCCCTGATCCAGAAAACTTCTATTGCAAGCATGTTTCAGTTGCGCATGGTTCCACTATTTACTTTTACATAGGTTTTATGCATTTCCATGTTTGTTTTCATGAGGGATCAAATCTCTGTGCTTATTTTACACTGCCTGATGCAGTCTTTTATGCTGTCTAGAGGGCTGTCTTTCCTCAGTCCTTTTCAAGTTTATTTTGGGGACAGTTTATTGCCCATTTAAATAGTCTTTAAGCATTTACCTCATTGCTTCTTTTAACAAGTTACATTTAACTAAGTCTAATTAAAAACAGTTGGGAAAGTGCTATCAGTTGTATGGCTAAATCTCCAGGCAGCATTCCCAATGAAGTCCATGGGACCTGAAAATTGTATTGTAATGGTCATAGCATAGCTCATCAGCACCTTGCACTGTAGCACCAGGTGCTACAAAAAGACTAAAAATCCCTTTAAAATCCAATCCTTGCTCTACAAGTGGCATAATTTATGAGATGGCAGGTAAGAATGGACTAATAGGGAAATACAATACAACACTGTACTAATGCTCTGTGCTGCAGACAATACCCTTAGTGTTTCTGCAGCCTCATCATCATCAAGTTGCTTTACAACCATCATCAAGGAAAGAAGCATAAAGAGGACCTCCTGAGAGAAAAGAAGAGCAGGGAAGAGGGATAAAGATGCATCCTCAAAATGCAGCATTCAAGTGGGGGCCTAGCATGAAAGGTTTATCTGATTTAGGAATCAGCATTTTGTATGCCACAGAAAGGTATCATTTTAATGAGGAAAAAAATACATAATTCACATTGATACAATAAAAACACCAAGAGAAGTGGTTAGACCAAATCACTGGGATAGGGAAAAATTAGCTAAGCAGAAGTTACCTACAGCAGTTCTAGAAAGACAAACCTAAATTCATTAAAAACTTACAGAAACAGTCTGAGAAAAATTTTTCCCTTATGGTAACAGGAATTCAGCTGTGAAAACTCTCTCTATACACATTGCACAGCTGCTATTTCTGCATGCTGAAATGGTGTTTTGGTTGAGAGACATAAAAAAAACTCCAAAAACATATAAACAGATGACACCTTTGTTTCCTTCCCAAGGTGGAATCATAAACCTGCAGGTTCAGTATGTCTGACCTGCAGCCATGCTCTTCATTATTCCTCTTCAAGGAGGAATCAAACAATTCAAGAGATACTCATGCAACCCAAAGCATGAAAAGGTCATTGGTTGTTTTAAATGACAGGGGAAGTCAGGTTTGCACCACTATTATGCAAGAAAAAGAAAGTTTCATGTGGATAACAGAAAATTAAATGGTTTTCTCCCTAAACTCCATAGGCACAAGAAAGCACAGCACAAACCCATCTTACTTTGTTCTGCTGTTAGTGGAGTGAATCTTTCTTTCCACTAAGAAAGCAGTACAATTGGATCTACTCTGACACTCATGCTCCAAAAAGGAAACCTGGCTCTCCCCACTGTGGGGATTTAGAAATAAGTCTGCATGTAATCAGGGATACTCTTGGGAAAGCAGATGAGCCTTTGTTTGTGCAATACATTAAATTCAATTCTTCAGAGCCCTCTAATTTCTAAAACTCATTTTCTTTTGAAAATAACATGCATAAGTGCCCCAGGTTGCTACTTCCTTACCCCACATTGCTTCCCAGCACTCACCTCAGGTAGCGAGAGGAGACAAAGGACTAATCCCACAAATCCAAAGCAGGCTGATTTAGTCTTTTGTTTATTTCTGAAGATGAGGACATTTTGCAAGTGCTCCAAGCATACTGATGTGACACACTCCTGCTGATTTGTTTCAAACAAGTCAGCCGCTGCTTTTATTCATGCAATCACACTTTCTTCCCACTTCAAACACTTCTCTAGATCCTCTCAGCCTCTAACAACATTTTGTAAAATGCTGACTCAGAGGTAATACTGAACTAGATGTGCAAACTTCCTAATATCACAACACCCTGACACCCCCACTCCCCTGTTTTTTCCATCGGTCCAGTTTTGTGGGTATGTCATCTTGAAAAGACTTGGAAACAGCCAAGGGTCAGGTTTTCTCTACCACATCTGAAACCACCCTTCAGCTACAGAACATAAACATCTTTTCTAGGTTGAAAAGTTCATTTAAGCCATTCTCTCAATGGAATATACTCCATCTTGGACCACACTTGCTACCTCCATCTGTACCACTTCTATAGAGTTTTACATCTTTCTGATGTAGTTTCACTGGAATTGTGCATGTTAGTCAGTGCCTGTGTATCACGGGTAAATGTAGCAACACAATGACTCTTTTTCGTTCTGTTTTCTATTTCCACCATAATCTTTAATGTTTCTATTTATGGTGATCATTACTGAGCAAAACTGGCATTTTCTCTAAACTATCAAAGAGAAACCTGTTTGTTAGTGCTTATGTACAAGTGAGAAAAAAAGCACTACCAAGGAAGTGGTATACTGGTTTGTGTTTCATGTACTTCCAACTTCTTTTGACATTTTCTCACTCAGTCACTCAGTATCACAAGATATTTTATTTCATGTTCACATTGAGGTCCTCATCATTATTACCTTGAATAACTTGATGTCATAAGCAAACCTTGTCATCACACTGTCTCCTAACTTTTGATTCCTGACTGGTCATTTATTCTTTTAACAAATGCACAATGGCTAAGTGATCATCCAGCAGCAGGCTTTACCTTGTCCACCTGCTTAGTTAATCCTTCAGAGAAATACAATCATAGAATCATAGAATGGTAAGGTTGGAAGGGACCTCAAGGATCATCTAGTTCCAACCCCCTGCCATAGGCAGGGGCACCTCCCACTAGTACAGGCCACTCAAGGCCTCATCCAATCTGGCCTTGAACACATCCAGGGAGGGAGCAGCCACAACCTCCCTGGGCAACCTGTTCCAGTGCCTCACCACCCTCACTGTAAAGAACTTCCTCCTAACATCCAGTCTAAATCTCCCCTCTGCCAGTTTAAACCCATTGCCCCTTGTCCTGTCATTGCAGGACCTTGTAAATAATCCCTCCCCAGCCTTCCTGTAGGCCCCCTTCAGATACTGGAAGGCTACTATCAGGTCCCCTCGAAGCCTTCTCTTCTCCAGGCTGAAGAGCCCCAACTCTCTCAGCCTGTCCTTATAGGAGAGCTGCTCCAACCCTCTGAGCATCTTTGTGGCCCTCCTCTGGACCCGCTCCAACACTTCCATGTCCTTCCTGTGCTGAGGGTTCCAGAACTGCACACAGTACTCCAGGTGGGGTCTGACGAGAGCAGAGTAAAGGGGCAGAATCCCCTCCCTTGCCCTGCTGGCCACGCTTCTCTTGATGTAGCCTAGGACTCGGTTGGCTGTCTGGGCTGCATGTGCACACTGCAGACTCATGTTGAGCTTTTCATCAACCCAGACTCCAAGGTCCTTTTCCTCAGGGCTGCTCTCCAGCCATTCACCACCCAGCCTGTATTTGTGCTTGGGATTGTGCCTACCCAGGTGCAATGGACTCATGGAGCTTGACTTTCCTTCAAAACTGTGCTGACTTCCTCCCAAGATACCATATTCACCTGTGCGCCTGTCCATCCTATTTTTTATGGGGTTTATATATATGGGTTTTTTTTTCCCCTTACCACAGGCATTTGGCCTCATGGCATTAGTATCTGGCATTCCCCAGGAATGTTTTAAGATGTGATTGAACACAGAACCCTCCTTGTTTGCTGCCTCTGTACATGACATTTCACTGGAGAAATCCTTCAGAAATCTTGGGTGGTAACATACATTCCTGGTATTTCTTACCATGTATTCCAGCATTTGTCTGACAATCTCATTAATGACAATTTCTCTGTGAAGACTGTCAACTCACATAATCCCTTTAAACACACTTCTAGCACAGGTATCTCTCCAGTCTTCTCATAAAGATGACACACGAGTTTTCGCCCATACCTTTTCATTAGGCTTCACATTGCTGTTGTGTTTTTAAAAATTGCAGGGATTTTGTACTACATGCAAGTTTTTTCAAGGGTTTGTTTATTATGGTGTGGTTTCTGGTCGATGGTTGGATTTTTGGCCTACAACATTGTACTGACCTTTTGCAGAAATAAAGAAAAAACTGAGTAGGAAGGGACGACTGTAGATCATCTATCTGAACCTTCTCTCAAAGCTGGAGTTAATTTACACTAGTTTATAATAATTTCTGATCTTCTGTTTGTCGGTATTTGAAATTTCTCAAAGGTTATTACATTACCTCTACCACGTACCCTGTCACTTGGCTAAGATGATTTGCCTTGGATATTCCTCAAGGTTGTTTTATTTGCAATAGAGATTTGGTCTAAGCCACTCCTGGGGTGATTACAAGATACACCATATACAATGGTCCTAGAGGACAGCAAGTTATCCATGGGACAACAATGTGTCCTTGTAGCCAAGATGGCTAATGGTATCCAGGCACGCGTTAAGAAAATTGCATCAATCAGGTCTAGGGAGGTTGTCCTCCCTCTCTACTCTGTCCTCCTGAGACCACATCTGGAATACTGTGTCCAGTTTTGGGCTCCTCAATTCAAGAGAGACAGGCATCTGCTGGAGAGAGTTCAACAGATGACTGGAGGAGTTGAAAACTTCTGCTATGAGAAAGACAGAGACTTAGGACTGTTTAGTCTGGAGAAGAGAAAGCTGAGAGTTCTATAAATATCTGAGGGGTGGGTGTCAAGATGAAGATGCCAGTCTCTTTTCAGTGGTGCCCAGTAGCGGGAAAAGGAACAATGGGTACAAGCTGGAAGACAGGAAGTTCTGCCTTAACACAAGGAGATGCTTCTTTACAGCAAGGATGATGGAGCCCTAGAACAGAGGTTGTGGAGTTGTCTCCTCCAGAGACTTTCAAAACTCATCTGGATGTGTTCCTATAAGACCTGCCCTAGGTGATCCTTGCTTTGACAGGGGCTTGGCCCGGATGATGCCTGGAGGTCCCTTCCAATCCCTAACATTCCATAGTTCTAATTCTGTGATGATGTATTAGCTCATTCTGACAGTATCATGTCATGGAGATCACCTGCCTCCATCAGCTGCAGGTATTCCTGTGATTTTTTTGGTCAAACTCATGCAATGTATGTCTGATCTCTCATCTTTGGAACATGGTGGTATCATTATTCTTCATTAGTCTGTTCATCTAGTAAGTCAAATTTGTAGACCTGCAGAACCATGTGCAGGGACTTGATTGACCAGTTTTGCAGCATCAGATAGGTGATACAACTCCCATGACCTCAGGTCTCATCTGTAATATTTTGGTTTGTGCAGTACTTTTACTTTTCTAGAACTCAGGCATAAATTTCTAGCACTATAGGTGCTCCAGTTCTAAATTTTCTGCTAAATGAAACATAACCTGATGACAGCCTGTGTTTCACTACTGACATCCTGTAATTAAGAAAGCTAAACATAGATCAGAAACTGTTTCCCAAGGATTTTTGTTCACCAGTTTTCCATTAGCATATTGAACAGAGGAATGGATACTTATTGCCACCTACTTAAAGCCAAACCACACTGCAGTCTGCTTTAACCTAAGTTAATTAGTAAGTAATTTCTTTTCAATTTTAAAGTCAATGTGTTATTGAAAAAGTAACTCTTTCTATAGAGGATGGATGTATTTTCTGGTCATCTTAGCATTTGTCCTGAGTTTCAAGCAATGGTATGCTCCACAGATAGTGAAGGGGAATAAATCCCTGAAACTAATACAAGTAGAACTTGTGATAATTCAGGATATTGATGTTTAGGTTTTATTAGCAGTTGTAACCTTTTAAGTCAGTTTATATCATCCCTATGAAGCAGCTGTAGCAACGCCCATATGAAATACATAATCTGACCTGGAATAAGTTGTTACACAATTTGAAAATTACTAGGCCTTTTAAACAGCTTTTAATCAATTTTCACAATATTCAAAATGAACAGTTTAAAACTGGAAAACATTTCTTTAGGAAGCTTTTCCATAAAGTAAATGGGAAATATCTTTTTGAAGTGTCCAATTACATGTTTTTGTTTCGTAATCAAACATGAGAAAGTCCTTCCACAGCTTATAAGAAGAGATTCTCAAACATTTCGTGGTACATGTCCTCCCTTTGCTATTAGATGAACATCAAAGACATGGAGTTCATTGAGAAGTCTGGAAGATGTGGGGACTTCTAAGGATGTAGTGTTTGGAATATGATTTGCTATACAGGGTCTAAATCAGTGGAGTCTGTACACCCCAAGGAATGGACAAAGTTATCCACTGTACTGTGGGGAGATTTTGACCATTAATAAAATAAGTATTAATTTTATAATAGTGGTTATTTTAGCACTACTTAATCTTTGTTTTAATTTCTTTTTTTTGCATTTTTTTTTTTTTTTTGCAATACACATAATACATTTGTATGGTAGCACTAATAAATACATGAATACTTATTTAGAGTGTGCAATCAGAAAGTTTGGAGACCACTGATGTAAACATGAAGTTAGATTAATAATCCATTTTCATTGTAATGCTTGTCTCCAATATTGTACAACTCTTACTGAAAATAACAAATGAGTGAAGGTTCAGAGGTCACCAAATAGAAAAATGGAAGAACTATTAGTTGTTTGGTGTGCTCCTGTGCAGCAGACCAATTCTGCAACAGAGAAACTGTATCTACAGCAGGGAAAAAAAACAATAACCCATGTGCCACCACTAGACTCTGTAGAAAACACCCTTTACAAGATGCAGGAAATTACATTTTTTTGTCCTTACAGGTATGTTTTGCTGACCAAAAATAGCATCTGTAATCCATCTATATTCCATTTTTACTCAACTTTTTATGAAGTCAGAAAAATTCCATGCTTTAAAATAAAGTTGCTTGAGTAAGACCTACGATTCTGACTTCCTATTAATACAGTAAGCTTTACTCCACTTATGGACTTCAGTGGCTCCATAATCATTCTTCCAGAAACCTTGGAAAGTTGGTAGTGAGAAGACAGGCTTTTCTTCCTATGAGCAGAATTGCAGCCAGCAAGGAAAAGAATTAGAAGATAATTTTGCCATTTCTAATGGGGATAATATAAACACAATTTTTCTCCTCAAATAGATTAGACAGTCCTGAACAACCACTTTCAGTTACGCTGAGTGCGGCAGATTAGCTGTTTGTCATAGCACCTTTGTGTCATCTTTTACGCAGAGCAAAATATTTGTTATACTTGAAAACACCCATAAGGAAACTTTGTTGGCTAATACCATACCACCAACTAAAGACTAACTTCTGAAATAATTTTTGAACTCCTCAAAGATGCAGAGGATAAGAAGATGATAACAACGGATTATTAAATAGAACTCTCTTCCTGTTGATTTCTGTTTGTTTTAAGCAGAACTATTTTTTGTACACTGTCATTACACTCATCTTATAAAGGGCAATTACAAAAATCCTTTTAAAGGAAATCAATGTCTTGGGTTCTTGTACAACTGCTGCTGACATTTGACATGAGTTGACTTTTGTGTCACAAGGTATAATTTCTTCCACTAGGCCCTTCAATAAATTTCCTGCAGATGGGGTCTAATTCATACATTTATAACTTGATCATTAGCTCCTGTTTCTATTTAAAAAAAAAGCACAGTAGGACGCATTATGAAACATATTTGTAATCATTCAGTGCCCCATGCAGAAATTCATTTAAGTAATCTGAACAGACTGCTTGAGTGCATACTTCTGATTTATGTTTTCATTACATAGAAATCAGCTTTGAAACTAATAAAAAACCTTCCCTCTACACATCCCATATCTGCTGACACGTGTATAAATGTACCACGTGGTATTATCTGAAATTACATGAGACACTGATTGACTTGAGGGGACAGCAACATGTCCTTGTGGCCAAGACGGCTAACAGTATCCAGGCACGCATTAAGAAAAGTGTGTAAAGTANTAAGTAATCTGAACAGACTGCTTGAGTGCATACTTCTGATTTATGTTTTCATTACATAGAAATCAGCTTTGAAACTAATAAAAAACCTTCCCTCTACACATCCCATATCTGCTGACACGTGTATAAATGTACCACGTGGTATTATCTGAAATTACATGAGACACTGATTGACTTGAGGGGACAGCAACATGTCCTTGTGGCCAAGACGGCTAACAGTATCCAGGCACGCATTAAGAAAAGTGTGTAAAGTAGGTCTAGGGAGGTTCTCCTCCCTCTCTACTCTGTCCTCCTGAGACCACACCTGGAATACTGCGTCCAGTTTTGGGCTCCTCAATTCAAGAGAGACAGGGATCTGCTGGAGAGCGTTCAATGGATGACTGGGGGAATGGAACACCTCTGCTATGAGGAAAGACAGAGACTTTGGACCATTTAGTCTGGAAAAGAGAAAGCTGAGAGGAGGTCTTACCAGCATCTATAAATACCTGAGGAGTGGGTGTGAAGATGAAGGTACCAGCCTCTTTTCAGTGGTGCACAGTGACAGGACAAGGAACAGTGGGTATAAGCTGGAACACAGGAGGTTCCACTTCAACATGAGGAAACACTTCTTTACAGTGAGGGTAACAGAGCCCTGGAACAGGCTGCCCAGAGGTTGTGGAGTTGTCTCCTCTGGAGACTTTCAAAACCCACCTGGATGTGTTTATATATGGTCCTAGGCAATCCTGCTTTGGCAGAGGGGTTGGATGATTTCTGGAGGTTCCTTCCAGCTCCAAGCATTTTGTGATTCTGGGATGTTTTAGACTAACAGGCTGTTATAGCAATCAAGACAAATTAATTATTGAGCTATTATGTCCATTTTATACATAGAAAGGGGATATAAATCCAGAGAGACATGTTTCTGTCAAATAATCCTTAAAAAGATAAAGCTCTCTCTACCTTTCATTTGTACAAACTCAGTTAGAACTGCTTTTAACATGATGCACCTGGCTGCACACATACAGCTGATGTCCAGTTACTGCTGTTCATCCCTGCACAATAATAACCTGCACCTCAGACTTTCATCTAGGTCTATCGCTGTGTAACTTGGTCACTGGCCGAGGAAATGCAGAACCACCTCATGACAGCAGAGAATAGGAATTTCAGACTTCCTCAGCTGACACTAGACAGTCACAGACAAAGCTCTCCTAATCACAGAAATTTTAAGATAGCAGTTGCTGACAGACCTTCCCCAAGAAAGAAAGAAGGCAAAACAATCCTTCTGCCATTCAAAGACTGATGAAAAGGAAGTCCTGCCTTATTTCTCACCTAGCAATCTCAGTCCTAGATGACTTAGAGTACATTCCTAGAGATTGCAGAGCAACATATGCTTATATAGATAAATTCCATTCAGGTAAGTTCTAGTTTCTGGATCATTTTTCATTTGAATGTAGTATTAGCAGACAAAGAGTCAACCTCTTCTTAGCATCATTGCCCTAACAATGTCCTTACAGAAAAGCTATGGCCTCATGTTGCATTCAGGTGGCAGTTAAATGCCTGAGTATGACTTAAAAAACAACAGCCCTGAAAAACTGATTGCTTAAGATTCCCTGGAAACTGGTAGAGGGTAGAAGGACTATTCAAGCCTCTCTGACACAGTCTAGGTTCAAGTAAAACTGCTTGGTCCTCTGAGATGTAGTTTGTGTTAGCTCTCAATTGCAAAATGTTTTCCTTCCATCCCCTCCTCTTGGTGGTACGTAAATTATATGCAAGAATAACATTCTCCATTAAGCTCCTGTGACCAGCTCTTACAAGGCTATTTTATTTATTAAAAAAGGGTGTTCCCCAAAGCCCACACCTTTCTTTATCAAGAATTTATGAACTACCTTTAAGCACCATTGACAGCCTGATACATGGGTCACTTGCAAATCAGTTTTTCTTGCTGAATTATTACACTATTAACTCCACAGCTTTCTCAGTTTTACAAAGTGTACTTCTGCAGTGTGTGAAGGATGAATAGGCTCAATAAATTCCATTATACAAAGGAACAATGAGGATAGCATATTGCTGACTTTAGGATAATTAAAGCAACAGTGGATTTCAGATTGTTTTGATGTGATTAGAATTGTGTTCTCATTTCTCTAGGTGAATGATTTTTAGGGCTCTCATTTTCTAGATGCACATATGAGAAGGGAATTTGGGAGATGAGACAGGGTCTTACTATTTATTACAGCATTATCGGTATAGTCGCATCCATATGAACCAACTCATAAAAGGCATCACCATGCTTTATGCTTGATAAGCATAAGACTCCCCCTACCTCTGACAGTTTGCCAAAAGCACACAAAATAGGAAGAAGGAATCACGGGTCCCATCTTTGCCAAACTTCAACCACTTGCCTGAGAGCCACAGGATAAAGCAAGATCAAGAAAGTGTCTTAAGTTACATTGCTTAACAGTAGTTTATTCTAGACTGGATGGGCCAATCTCAGACCTGCACATCATTAATGACACTGCAAATATTAGCTGTTTGAGAAGTCACTGCTGTTAAATTTTCTAGATACATGCTTAGGACTTCACACTAGGGCATACAAGTTGTCAAATCACTGCTATCAAATAAAGCTTGAGCAAAGAAACATGGAGCCTTTAATTTCTCCAAGTTCCTATTTCAGTTCAGTTCTCATGGTCTTAAGGGTTGCTTCTCCATAAGTGTTAAAACTCCTTGGTTAATACCATGTTGAAAAGAAAAGAAAAAAACCCAAAAACCTCTAGCATATTTTTTTTTTGAGTCTCAGCAGAAAGACAAGAGAAAATTCATGCCTGCAGACCATAGTTTGGTGATCATTTAACTTTAGGTCTCTTCACAAAAATTATTAAGCCACAATCAGAGAAAATTTTTAACAGGCATAAGCTTCTCTGGCTCATTGATCAACACAACTGAGATTACTTTAACAGCTTCTGTAAGTGTCTCAGACACATGTCCTCAGAAACATTGGGAAACAAAACTTCAAATAAATCAAGCAAGGGGGTTTTTCCCTATAGGCTGGAAAGTAAGAAACTGACAATACAATACTTGGAAAATATCAGGAGCAATGTAACAGAGTTCACACTGTAAAGTTACAAAGTTATGCAAATTAAAGTCCCAGGGGGAAAACACGAAGCACAGTTTAGAAGAAAAATTCCTCCTTTTCTCAAAATCTGCCCCACGACTAAGTGACATTAATCATCAGATAGGCACCTAAGACAAAAAAGAAAAGAAGGACAATAACTTCTCCCATGCACACATCTCCTCTTAATTCCTAGCACTTTTGTTATGTTTGGTGATGCCTCCACTGAGCCAATGAAGCTTGTAAAGCTCACAGAAACCTTTTCGCTCTATTCTTTTCCCAGGTTGAATTGAGTCAGGAAAAGAATCACTTAGGACTGGACCCAGTACAAAGAAAGAAGGGATGAACAGGCAGCCAGCAGCAGCAATGCATGAGTGTGTGCTGGGAGGAATAGGGAACAGGATGTGTTCTTTTGGTAAGGGTGAGGGTGTAGTTTGGCTTAGCTGTCCTTTCAGTTTTTCCTGTAAGAGATTAATATGAAGTTCCTTTGGACAGAGCAGGTCTCTCACCAATCTGCCAGTCAGTAATATTGGTAATTGCATGAAGTAGTCATGACACTTGTTCAATGTTCAGCAGAAAACCAACATACCATGAATGTATCAGGTTAATATTGCAGTCAACAGTTTTAAAGCTCTGTAAATACCCTGAGGAAAGCAGCACAGAAGGCTGTCACTCTGCCTGTCACTGTCTTCAAATATTTGAGTATATGAACAACAAATGTTTCAGATACGCAAGACAATAAAATATTGGTTTCAACTCTAAAATGCTCCAGATGTTTCCTATCAACATCTAGAAAGAGTAGTATTCTGACTGCTGTAAAAAGTACTGATAGGCTACTCAGCATATGTAAATCAAGATAGCTTCAGTCTAATCAACTTGCATGCTGTTTAAAAGAAAATTGCATGGTGTAAAACCTAAGACAAGAAGTAAACAGTCACATCAATGAGAGGAAAAAAAACAGAGCCTGGGACCAAGGAGCTGCCTTAGGATAAGGGTTATCATAGCTACATGGCTAGTGGTACTTGAGATGGGCTGTTTGAAACTAGGTAGGGTACACTTTCCTGATCTGTGCTTGCAGTAGAGGCTGCAGGGCCAAGACTGTATATCTCAGGCTGGCTCCAGGTTGAACAGTCTCTGCTATAATCAAGGCAACTCCAGCAGAGCAAGAGCAAACAGTCATTTTGGAGTAGGACTGCAGATACACTGAATCCACTTTCAAGAGAGGAAACTGCAAAGTCTTCCAGTTTCCAAACAAAAGCACACAAATGTTTCCCCATTCACATGTACCCTCACAGTCTTACATCTGAAGTCACTTTCCCCAGACAGAGCAGCATCAGCATAGAGCTTAGCGGAGACCCCAAGCACCTCTGCAACCACAGATGACAGAGCAGAGACTCTGGCATAACCTGCAGCTTACATATTATTATCTAACTATACTATCAGAAGTCAGTAGCTGAAATCTTTAATTCTGAAATAAAACAGCCTCAGTTACTTCCAGAGTGTCTTAAAAATAAACAGGGAAGAAGAGACTTTTATAGCATTCTCCTGAAAATAACAAAATGCAAACTCTCCTGCAACCACAAGCCCACAGACAGATCCCAGCTTTCCAGTTGTGAAAGACTGATAAATATTTTGACCATCATGTCTCAAAAAAACAAGCAACAGCCAAACCAAAACGTGTCAAGGAGGCTTGGTAGTGAACTGTTTCTGTCAAGTTATCTATGGTTGTGTCGTAAACAAGGTCCATGCCCAAACATGTTATGGGGTAACAGGGCACCTGTTGATTCCCAAAAACTTTCAAAACAACCCCCACAAAGCACATGCAGGGACAAAGACACAAAAGCAAGACAGGGGGGAAGAGACAAGCACCAAGGTACACACCTGCTGCTGAAGGAATCCAGATAGTTTCTGTTATGTCTGTCTCTCCTTTTTCTTTTCCATTTCTACTCTTCCTCTTACTTCAATGTTAAATGTTAAGCTTTTATTTACTTCATTCTCAGATAATTTTTGTCTGGATCAGCTACCACATCCAAAATAGCCACATCTCTGTGTTAGGGCAAACATTGAATAAAGCATTTACCAGCCATTTGGGAGTCATTGTTTGACTCCCAAGCCGAGGTCTGCCACACCCCTAGGCTCTGGATCACCTGGAGCAGACAGCTGTAGCTCATGAAGGTAAGAGAGAAAGCTTTCAGTTATTTCACGTCTCCTCTTTGAGGGCTTCTTAGGCCCACGCTGCCTAGGGAGACAAAATCACATCCTCACTACTTCTGAAATTATCTGAATGATGCTTTCTTTAATAGCGCAAAAAAACCCCAAAAACCAACCAAAAAACCAAACCAAAACAAAAAAAACCCCACAAACCCCAAAACAGGAAAAAAGAGCAAGCCTCTGACCTCCATCCACCTCATAGATTAATAAACTCAGAAAGCTTTCAGCATACCCCAATTACAAGCTGAAGTGGCTTTCAAACTAGAGAGCAGCCCACCTCACGTTCATGTTAAAAATCACCATCAGGTTCCCGGGCAAACTAAAGAGAACAGGATCTTGAACTGTCAGTGCAGCCAACTCACACAGAGACCGTGGCTTGCGCCTTTTATATTGACAATGGGGAGCAGCCACTGCAATCAAGAAAATGCAGTAACCCTGCATTTATAGGACATTTATCCCAGGAACATAAGCAGATCTTCCTTCAGCAAACCTAACGTGTTTAGTTGTACTGTATGTATAGATGCAATATTCAGGTACTGAGAGATATCAATTAATTTCAGGTTGGGGTTTTTTTTCCTAGAAAAGTAACAAAAATACTCAATTTCTAATCATCTTATGTTGTATCAGAATAATACATTTTAATAAGACTGCCTATAGTAGTTCCCTCAGAATCATATGGATACAGTACTAAATCCTTGTTTCCCAAGGATATTGCCCTATGGCAACTATATTTGATATTTACACTTTCTCCTTCTGTTCTGGCTCCCTGGAGGAACACCTTTCCCACAGGACTCTGCAGCTCTTAAGTCCAACAAGTCCCATAAGCTCAGGCCAGGGGGTTTCACAGTCAGAGTAATTTCTTGGTATAGAGCATGTAGGCAGAATGTGTGTTCAGGGATTAGCATGACTGAGGAGAATTTGTTTCGCTCACTATTTTGCACAGTGCTTAGCACAGAAGAGAAGTGGCCTCAGCAGGGATTCTAGATGTTACTGTAACACAGACATGAATAATAATGATGTTTATAAAAGCAATGAGGCTTTCAGATTAAATGCACTACATCGATGTAATCTATTATGAGAATTTAGTATTTTCTATGGAAAAATTTCTAAGCCTGCACTTAAGAAATGTGAAAAATGATGCAGCTTCTGCAAATGGAATGTGTCTTCCTTTACCACAAATGCATCCTATAATTTGAGAATGTGAACAATCAAACGATAATTGGACTCTAACAACTATTTTTCATAACTAAAATTCTTAACCCATTTGTTGTATGAACAGAATATAGAATTAGTTTTGGAATCCTCCAACTGTGCACAAACAGCACAGAAATCATTAATTCTTAAGAAAACATACAATTGTGATGGCAGCAAAACCCTTAGTAAAACATGCAGTCAAATATATTATATTACATGAACACAGCTGCACACAACATGAAACTTGTATATAATTGAATCAAAGTATTAAAAGAGGTCAGCATGTGTAGGGTGGTGTTTGTAGATTTGTAATGCAAAATGTGTGTGTGGGGGGGTTGGTTTGGTTTTTTGGTGTGTTGTATGTCATTGCTGTGGTGTTTAGTTTTTTATTTTTGTTTTTGTTGGGGCTTTTTTTGTTGGCTCTGGGTTTGGTTTTTTTCCCAAAATATTCTTTATGAGTCTGGTCATAAAAAAAAATGTAAAGTAATGTGTCTTTAGTTTTCTCTGAACTTCAGCAAAAGAATCTTATGAAGAAATTTAAGCCACCTTCCATCCCCAGAACATTTCAAGCTCCATTTGCTGCAGAATGCTGATACCCACCATTACCTGACCTAATTGAGAATCATTATGTGCAGCTCTAACTAAAGGTCCCCTGTGATCTCTAAACCTCCTCTAACATCTTCATGAGGAGCAGCACCCAGAGAGAGGGTTTGTGTGCAGACCTGATTACTAAAATGGAGGCCCGGGAGAGATTTCCCTTTATCGTTTTGAAATAACATGTGTGGACAACTAATGACTCTTCTTTAATAAGTATATGGAGACTACTGAAACAGAAGTGAGTTTCAGGTTTTTTGTTTGCATGTTTTTCTGTGAATATTCATAGTTTACATTTAAATATTTTACACCTTTTATTCTATTTTTGTCTGATTATTCTTACAGAAGTTTGAGCTATGTTGAACTTAATGCACAAAAGCAAACTTTATTTTGTTGTTACAATGTTAGACTATTAAAAATTACCTGCAGGAAAATGTAAAAAATCCGATGTTTCTGTAATTTCAATAAAGAAAAAAAACATTAATAATCACAAATTTAAAGAGGAATACATTGAATTTATGATTAAATTATATTCATAGAATTATAGAATAGCTTAGTTTGGAAGAGACCTTAGAGATCCTCTACTCCAAACTCCCGGCCATGGGCAGGGACACCTCCCAATTAGACTCTGCTGCTCATGAACTCATCCAACCTGGCCTTGGAACATCCCCAGGGAGGAGGCATCCACAATCTTCCTGGGCAGCCTATTCCAGAGTCTCATCACCCTCGTACTGAAGAACTTCTTCCTAAGATCCAGTTTAGAGCTACTCTCACTCAACTTAAAACCATTTCCCCTTGTCCTATTGCTAAACACCCATATGGAACGTTGCGGGAATAGAAGAAAGAGAAATGCAAAAAAAAAAAAATAGAGAGCTGTATAGAGAATGAAGAGTGCTGATTCCAAGAGTTACAGGATACCTCTGTCAAGGGCGAGAAGCAGGCTCAGTAAAGTTGAAGATAAGAGGAGCAGATGTCTCAGATAAAACCAAGATCAAGGAAAAAAGTACATTCAAAACAAAACTATAAATAATTTGTGTTATGTTAATGCTATGTTCATATTATGGTATAAGGGTAGCAGTAGCTGTAATAAAGTTGATTCTGTTTGCCCTGGCAGAGTACATGCATGCTTCTCCACAGAAAGTCCCTCTGCAGCCTTCCTGTAGGATCCCCTCAGGTATTGGAAGGCAGCTCTAAGGTCCCCCTGGAGTCCTCTCTTCTCTAGGCTAAACAAACCCAGCTCCCTCAGCTTGTCCTCATAGCAGAGGTGTTCCAGCCCCCTGATCATCTTTGTGGTCATCCTCTGGAATCACCCCAACAGTTCTGTATCCTTCATATGATGGGGACATCAGAACTGGACATGGTATTCAAGATGGGCGTCTCACGAGAGCAAAAGGGCAGAATCACCTCTCTTGCACTGCTGGCTGCACACCTCTTGATAGTCTATGACATGTCTATTTTATTATCTTTTTAATCTTTCCATATAATTATTTCGGTAGACATAAGAAAAAGAATAATAGAAACAAATATTGTGAATATTATCAATACAGTAGATAGCAGTGTTATTTAAGATGTAAAAAAAACCCACATGAAATTGAGAAAACTATGAGCAAGTTTTTTGTCTTCAAACAAGAGAAAACTGCTCCAATTTAAAATAAGAACCTTGATGTACAAGTAGCTTTTCCAGAATACTTATTGAGAAAAAATAGAAGGCATTTTAATAATATTTTTAGAGAGAAAAGGTTCTCTTTTTATATATATATATATATAAATAGGCTTTTGAAGGAATTGGATATTTCACTCCAAATATTAGTCAAAACAAGGCTCAAGACATTGGATTTAAATAGAGAAGAGAGGCAATAGAACCAAGACCCTTAAAAAAACAGTAAAACTCTGTAAATAAAGCAGCTGTTTCATAGGCAGTCAACAACAGAATTTATCTTGAGTGTAATGAACCCTTTTCAAGCCCCATAAGTATCAACTGAAAGACTCCCACTGACAGAAGGGCTCAAATCAGTCAGCAATCATGCTACTTCACTCAAAGTACCAAACAATGAGGTAGCCCAACTGAGATAAAGGCATAACTAAATATTCAATTTTCAAACAAATCCAACAGAGTGAGGCACTGCAGGAAAATCTTCAGTCAAAAAGCAGTGCTGATATTTACAGTCTCATTCCGCACATCAAAACAGATCAACTCCTTCCAGTAAGGGAACAGACAGAGTGCTTCCATCAAACAAACAAACTTTTTATTCCCAGGTTAAGTTTTGGTTCAGGACCAGCAAAAATGAATACAGCTTTTGCTTTTCCTCCCAAATACAGTAGAGTGGATGGGTTTGAGATTGACACTGTTCCAGTTTTGGGTAGAAAACTATCTCAAGTCCTAGAACCATTTAAATCACATACTGATGAAGCCCTAATGTCAACTAGCAATTTGTCTAGAACTACTGGACAACAGTCTCGGTCTTATCGGGCAGGCAACCATGCCCCAGCACACCTTCATCAAAACACTGATGATTCACAATGTGCCTTGACACAGCCCCTACCTCCCAGCTATCAGGAGGCACTCACATGTCTAGCATAAGAAAGAGCTCTACACAACCATGTATTGCAAAGAGAAGTTACCAGCATCACTAATGGTGGCACGTTAAGAACTGCCATGCCTGCAATTATTTGATTGGCTTTTTTCACAGTATATGAAGAGTCCTAGCCCTGCACTTCTGCTGTTGGTGCCGTAAAAATGGGGTAGCACCAGTAGGTGAGCCTCTGACAGCAGAGAAACACAGTGATCTCTCTGACAGAGACAGAACTAAAGTCTCTGAAAGAGCACAGAACATCTGTGAAACCAGCACAGGTTTATTACTGCCACCTGCTACTCCAGTCATTCAGCACCTACACAAAGAGGTTACCTAGACTCTGTGACTGGTATAAAAGTACTAAATAAGTACTCATCTTTGCCTTATGTTACAGTTTAGGGCCATGAGCTAACCAGAACAGGAGGTCAGAAATTATATTTACTCCTTTTGGGGAGTAAAAGTGAAAATGTTGCACATTGATTGGAAATTCAAAGGGAGATTCTATTTACAAGTAGATATGAACAGAAGGCATTCAGGTAGAATGAATACATTCACAAGCTAGACCCGGTCTATCTGACTAAAGCCATCTAGAATCCTACACCCATTTGTGATGGTTTGTGAGTTATCCACCCTCCCCCCACCCCCCAATTCACCGCACTGGACACAGTCAGCTGGAATTAAGGAAGTTATAGCTACAGCTTAGCACAATTTACAAGCATATATATATACACAAATATTTACAGTTATATAAAAGTTAAAAGTAATACAGAAACACAAAATCCCTCCTAAAACAGTCAGACTGTCAGCAGGATCCCGACCCAGACCTCCTCCCCCCTTTCCCTCCCTTCAGAAATAACCAGGTCGATCCCTGTTTATCTCACATGATAAATACAGAGAGATCTGAGGTGAGATCTCAAAAAGGTGACAAGGAGGTTAGAGCAAAAAGGGTTAGGTTGGATTAAAGAGTTAAGGCACTGAGAAGTGTGTGAGAAGTGTCTTACCTATATTTTGACTAGTTGTATTTCTCAGCAGAAGAATGAGTGATATAGGTCACTGTTTTCTCCTCACAGCCAAGGATTTAATTTATCTCAGTAACATATTCCAATTAGCCTCAAACCAGCACACCCTTCCACCCCTCGGCAGGCCTGAGAGCAGGCCTAAACTGCCCTCCGCACCTCAGGCCTACAAGCCTTGGTAGGCCGCACGACACATCTCAAAACTCCCTGTCAGCTAGAAGCTGTCCCCCACACACAAACCATGAGATGTGCTCAATCACACACACACACACACACAGAATCACACACAAAAACACTGAGGCTGGAAAAGACCCTCAGGATCACCAAGTCCAACTGATATCCCTACTCTACAAGGTGCACCCTAAACCATGTCCCCAAGCACCACATCCAAACGACTTTTAAACACAACCAGGGTTGGTGACTCAACCACCTCCCTGGGCAACCCATTCCAATGCCTGACCACTCTTTCTGTGAAAAAAAAGTCTCCTAATGTCCAGTCTAAACCTACCCAGTTGCAGCTTGTGGCCATTCGCTCTTGTTCTATCACTATTTACCTGTGAGAAGAGACCAGCAGTAGCCTCTCCACAACATCCTTTTAAGTACCTGTAGACAGCAATGAGGTCTCCCCTCAGACTCCTCTTCTTCAAACTAAGCAGCCCCAGCTCCCTCAGTTGCTTTTCATAAGATTTATTCTCCAAGCCCTTCACCAGTTTCATTGTCCTCCTCTGCACTCGCTCCAGCACCTCCACATCCCTCTTGTAATGAGGTGCCCAAAACTGAGGTGTGGCCTCACCAGAGCTGAGTACAAGGAGACAATCACCTCCCCACTCCTGGCCACGGCATTTCTCATACAAGCCAGGATGCCATTGGCTTGCTTTGCCACTTGGGAACACTGCTTGCTCATATTCAGCAGCTTGTTGATTACAACCCCAAGACCTCTTTCTGCCAGACAGCTCTTCAGCCACACTTCCCCAGGCCTATAGTATTGCTTGGGATTGTTGTGAAACAAGTGCAGAACCTGGCATTTGGCCTTGTTGAAGCTCATGCCATTAACACTGGCCCATTGATGTCCCTCTGTAGAGCCTTCCTAACCTCATGATGATCAACAATGCCACCTAATTTGGTGTCATCTGCAAGCATACTGATGACACACTCTATGTCTTCATCAAGGTCATCAATAAAGATGCTAAGTAGAAGTGGCCCCAACACTGAGCCCTAAGGGACACCACTTGTGATCAGCCACAAGCCGGATTTAACTCCATTGACCACCACCCTCTGGGTCCTTTCATGTAGAAGTGCTTTATCCAGCAGAGCTGTGCTCATCCAAGCCATGAGGAGCCAGTTTGTCCACAGGAATTCTGTGTGGAACAGTGTTAAAGGCTTTTTAGAAGTCTAGGCAGAAAATATCCACAGCCTTTCCCTCATCCAGTAGCCAGGTCATTCTGTCATAGAAGATCAGGTTTGTCAGGTAGGACCTGCCCTTCATAAACCTGTGCTGACTGGGTCTGATCCCCTGGTTGTTCTCTATACGGTGTGTAATGGCACTTGGGATGACCTGATCCATATCCTTTCCTGGTACCGAGGTCAGACTGACAGGTCTATAGTTTCCCAGATCCTCCTTTCTTCCTTTCCTGTAGACAGGTATCACATTTGCTACCCTCCAGTCCACTGGCACCTCCCCAGTTAGCCAGGACATGACATAAGTAATGGAGAACGGCTTGATGAGCACATCTGCCAGCTCCTTCAGCACCCTTAGCTGTAGCACATCTGGCCCCACAGACTTGTGTGGGTCTAAACGGCATAGCAGATCTCTGACCACTTCCTCATTTATTGTGGTGACCTCAAGAAGAAGTGAAGGGAGGAGAAGCAGGGAGGAGAAGAAAGTGATACAGCTAGGCACTGCTTTAAATAAACTATGATACTGGAAAATGGAATAGAATAACAGGGTTACAATACCCTGGGATGACCAGGTCCATCCCTTGGGATTCTCTGTCTCTTTTTGGATGACTTTGTCTCTGTGGTCTTATTAAGGAAACCTGGGCCCCAAAACCCATATTCTATTACCAAAAAGAAGACATACACAGGAGTAAATTATGGATTACAGTGAAATCCAACAAACACATTAAACCAGACAAATAACTCCCCTGAACTCTCCTTTCTGTAAAGTGTTATGATAGAGGTGCATTGTCATGAATGATAGGAATAGGAATAGAGGGAAGATTTACCAATGCTTTTTGGAACTCTACCTGGTCACACTGGCATTAGCTACAGTGGAATAAATACAAAGATATTTCAAAGTAGGAGGATGGAAAAGGTCATGATAAGTAGTTAAGCAATAGGGCAGTAGGGATCACATTTATACTGGATAAGAAAAACAAAACCAAAAAACCCACGAAAAACCTAAACCAAAATGAAACAAAAAGCCAGCCCTAGAAACAGGAAAAGAATTGTTTTAGGCAGAGAACTTAAGTTTTGTTCAATGTCAGATGAGAGAGAACAGACTTCAAAGGAATAAACCTAGAAAATTGCTCTTAAAATAGTACTAGAGATAGTCTGTGACGAACAAGAGATAACCAAGTGTCTTGTGTCTGGTCACAGACTGAGCAAACAGCAAAGTGAAAGCATAAATCCGATCCTAAAGTCTTTATCACTCCACATTTGCTTTGAAATACACACTATACATTTAAAGTACAATATTTCAACTCTCTGCAGGTATATTTGTGAGGAGTTAGAATCCATTTATTACTTGCCAGCACCAGGGCATGTTGGACTGTAGTCACCAACCTTCTGCTGTTTGTGGGTTGTGTTTGGACTCTATGATCTTAAAACTCTTTCCACCTACGTGATTCTATGATTCTAAGTCCAAGCCTTACTGATTTTCTTTTTCCTGTATTAGACCTCAAAGTATAGTTAAAAAAAACAAAAACAAACAAACCCATCTTTGTGCAGCACAACAGAAATTACAATGCTTTTCCACCAGATCACTGAGCAGCATCTATGGAGGCAAAGCAGCCAGCCAGGTTTTTCCATAAGCTTTATGCATTATGTATAAAATCTATGCTATGTAACTCTATTCATCATTTTCATAAGCAGTTATTTCAATGCAGCAAGGCACAAGGTTGATTAATTATATTACTTATACTTCTTTAAAAAAAATACAAATTAATTCAACAAACCTCACTATAAAATGGTGCCAGGAAAAAGTTTTTCACTTCTTCTACAGGGTTTTGACCCTCACAGTGTTCAGCTTGTTTATGATCTGTTCTTTCAGAGTTCTTCCTACTTTCATGAAAGCGAAACCATGTGATTCAGTGTGGTACATTACTCTTTGACCTTCAATTTACCTACTCTATCGGGACACAATTTACAGTTCTGCTAGATGAAAGTGGAATTCAGAAGAAAAAGGATGGAGTTTTTAGCAAAAACTGCTAGGCTAATTTTTGCCTGCAGAAACATTCATAAATTTACTGCAAAGTCTTAACTCTTTCACCTGGAAAACTAAGGAAGAAAACTATTTTCCAGTCACACTCAAAGCATATTAATAACATTCACTGTCAATTGTCTCAGAAATTCAGTTTATAAAAGACCTTGCAATAGTAAATGAAATTTACCAAATGTCTTAGCTAAATAGACAGCTCTAAACTCACACCTAACATGAAAATATTTCTGCAACAAGAAAATATTTCTGCAACAAGAAAAAATGAAAAGTAACTGCAACCAAGTGACTTCTTTCTGCACTACAGTGAATATGCTAGATGTAATAATGAGCATCATGATAAGTGGAAACAATTAATCAGAAATCTTGGTCTTTATTGACACAGAGAGCATGTGGATTGTATGACCCAGTCCTCCTCATCCCACACCAAACCATATCAAGGCACCTTTTTTTTTTCTATTGCTCATTCATCTCTAAAAATTGTTGATTTACTGTTCTTTTGACTAACATGGAGCAAGAAAAAACTGCCTTAATCACATGTTCTAAAATAGTTTCAGTGAGGCCTTTTACCATTAAAGCATTGGTTTATCTTTTGTAATTACACACAAGTCTCTGAAGACTGCTAATTGTTTTGTATAGGTTTGATTGTGGGCAAAGCCTGAAGAAAGTATCATATGACTTTGATAAGTAGTTCATATTCTGGGCATGGTCTAGTTTAATATGATAATATTTTTATAACTCATAGCCCATACAAATCTAAAATCCCAAGAAGGTCACCAGGCTGCTGGATGATGAAGATTTTAATACAGAAGCACCCTGAAAGGAAATCACTACATCTCTATAATGTCTTTGTGATGGTATTGGAAGAAGGAAGGCTTCTATGCAATTGCTTCTCATACCTTGGAATTGTAAAGGCCAAAGAGTAAAGAACTTTAGAAGAAAAAGAATTTTCAGATTTTCAAGTCTGGATCATTTCTAGTTACCTTCATTATCTGAAGAAAAAGTAAATACAAGGTATAAACATGGAAGTGGCTTTGAAATACAGTTTGAACTTTTTTGCTCTAAGAATATGAGAAATTATTCAAATTATAGGAAACTGAACTTTAAGTTTCTTCTACTAACCTTTCTTGGTTTTTCCTGTGCTTTACAGGTCACCAGTGTACCAAATACTGTCATCCTGATCTGCCTGACTGCTCTAAACTGATTGCCTGTCAAAATCACCCGGATGAACCAAAACAAGACCTTCCCATACTATCTTTGCCTCTAGTGCCCTCACTCAATGGCACTTCCTTCTGTATTCATCTGTACCTTCCCAGTTGCTAACAGGGGTGTAATTTCAAACAGGCTGCAAAGACCTCTCTACTTGTTCTTTCATACAAACACAGGAGAATGGTGATGACCGTCACAATAGCATAAGATTCAATTTACATCTAGACAAATGAAAAGCCAGTCAAAATCAAGACAGACATTTTAAACTCAGCTTCACTAAGCCTTTCTCAGTACATTTTTAACCTTCTGTGCCAGCCTTTCTTCATTCACCCACTCCTTGCCAAATATGAAAATTACTTTGGTCAGACTCCTTTTTATCACTGAATTGTCCTTTATTATAATCTATCTGGAAACAGTCCCAATGGTTATAAATGGCCTCATGTTTTGTTATAAGAAGCTAAGATACACTTTGAGTTGAAGTTTTGCATTTTTTTTTCCTTGGGAGAGGTGGAATGGTTCTTTGAATTGGCTTTAAACTGAAAAGACCAACTCTTTTTCTGTGACCCTCAAGGCAACCTGGGACATGGAAACTGACTTTGATTCCTCTCCTGGGTTATTTCCATCAAATTGAGAAGTATTTTAAAAGTTGCTACTATGGGTTTTCTAAAGGAGCAGAATTATATTGTACAGTCAATGATAAATCAGATACTGATACTTACACTGAGCTTGAGGAGGTCAAGCAGGCAAAAGAACAATTGCCAGAGGCATCATTGTAGCATCATGACAGAGCAGTGCTACTTCTGCACAATGTTCTCTTGCAGAGACACAAAGACAGACAAATTTAGAAAACTATGGCCCTCAGTCAGACATTATCTGTGTGTCATTGAACTGTCTTTGATTTGTCCATCCCTTGAAATTGAGGGTACTTAGCTGCATTCACTCTCCTGGTATTCAGCTGCTTTGTCAGGGAAGGAAAAATATTACTGCATGTTCTGGTTGGCAAACACAAAATCAGTGAAAGACTTACAGCTATTGTTTGAAGAGCAGGAACAAAAAAACCCCATCTTATCGGTGTTTGCAGATTGAGTGGTTTTTAAGATTTTGATCTGTAACTTAATTCTAATTAATTTCTTTATCTACCTCAAAGCTATCCGGGTAGTACAACTTTCAGGTTGGTTGGTTAGCAGGGACTGTTAACTATTGAAAAGATTTTGATGTATTCTATTTCCAGTTAAATTTCCATCCTCCAACTACAAATGAGGAGTATGCAAACAAATTGCTTGAGTCTACCACTGATTTTGATGACTGCAGGCCAGAGGTGCTGAAATAAGAAACTGACTTAATTCCACTCATCTCAGAGGAAGCCCCTTGTCAACCTTCATGGGTTTTCAACAGTCCTTGAAACAATTCAATTTAGATGAATTGGGCAATGCTTCCTTTTTGTTCTGATCTAAATCCAGCTTCTAATAAACTACATATATTGTGTGTTCTCAAATAAGACAAAGTTGAAGGGTAGGACAAATTTAATGGAACATCTAAACCAGGCTTAGCCAGATGTACCTCTGAAACCACTCTTTAGTGTGATTGCAGGTAACCAACTATTACCCAGCGAAGAAATGTCATTCAAGTCAATTTCTATCTAGGTACCAAATTCAGGATTCTGCAGGAATAGCTTGTAGGCATTTCTCCTCTATAACTGAAATAAATCTGGGCTGACACCTAAGAAAAGTCTACCATCTGCTGGGAGCCAGTGAACCCTTATTATTCCCTGCCTATGATGTGTAGGCATTTAAAGGTCATTTTCCCCTGAATGTTCTTTAGGTTCCTTTACTTAGATATGAAAGCAAAGTCCATGTCAGTGAGAAGGTCAAGAACAGTCAAGTGAACACATTTTAATAGTACCAGAATAATTGGACAGAGAGCATAGAATATAATAAAAATGCCTGGCACTGACACACACACACAAAAAAAAAAAAAAAAAAAAAAAAAAAAAAAAGAGTGAAATGAAAAGAACAATTTCAAGGAAAAAAAAAAAAACACTCTATAACTTTTCTTTACCACATGTGAAAGTCTCGAAGATGTTAAAAGTTAAGAAATTAGGCAATTGAATACAATGAAATACCACTTTTTTTGGCTTTCAACTTGAAGTTACCATTTGTGGGGAAACGAACTGTTTGGCTTGAGTTTTGATCCACTTCATGAACCCAAACACACCCAAGAGGACACTTAAATGAACATTCACACAGAAATATTCTGTGGTCACTTTAATGTGAAAATATCTTCCTGTAACTTTTGGGTTTGATTGCACTGGTTTCAGATGTGCTAATTAAGAGGGCATAGCTCCTGTCTTAGCAAACTATCAAGTAGCTGTCTGTACTTTGTACTACTCTATCCTTTGTGTCCTTATTCTGGATATCCTTAGTTTCCATCAACAAAGTGGCTCCATCTGTTTACAGTTTATTTGCCTTTACTTAGGAGGGTGATGTTACTATTGTTTGACACAAACTCTGTCCTAAGGGAACTCAGTTTCTTGTTACAACAACAAAAAAATTTAGATTTGTTCTTGCATCATAAATGTCTCCAAAACTGCACCGAGTTATGCAGTATGTGCTTAAGTGACTAGGAGACACAGAGCACTAGCTAAGCTTTGTTCTCTTGCATTAACACTTCATAGCACTGATATTATGAGGCAGATGAACCCAAGCAACGAATCCAAAGGTGAAGCACTACCAAAAGGTAGATGTGAGGAAGTCAGAGCTGCCTTCTCATCTAGGTCTAGGTAACAGTGAGAAATGGAACCTTTCTTATGGGTTCCATGAAGTTACCTATCATCACAGTTTTGCAGAGTTTGTTCCCTTCTCAAGTCAATGTTGAAAACTACAGTGTAGAGCATGCATTAAAATGTTTAACAACAATGCCAAGACCTCTGATTCTTAGCAGTTCTGATAAAAAATAGGGACTTTGGCCAACCCGAAAAATGCATGGGCAACTCTTCATGTTTGGACAACCTGAATCAATCTTACAATAGTTAAGATCTGTTTCATGTTCTGCTAATGCAGGTAATATTTCCTAATTGTTCTTGCTGATCTGAATAATTAGGATCTCATTCTTTCTACGAAAAGTTCCCTAATATGCGTGAGCAAACGAAGTTACTGCTAATTAACCTACCCTTGAAGTGTCCTATTATCAAAGCACATGCTTTCAACACATTTTTGAGATGCAGTCTCTTCCTGCATACATTTATTGACTCACATTCCATGAAAAGGCTATATTCAACAACAGGGAGGCTCAGACAGCATTAGCTGGCAGCAGTCACTGAATAATGATACTCTGAACTGTATTGGTTTTACTTATCTGTTAGTCTCAGTGGCTTGTAATCCTCTCTAGTCGTTGTTTAATGTGCAGGTTAAAAGAATCAGTCCTTCTCCTGAATGTAAATGTTTCATTGAGGCACAGGTACTTCACCACATTCCAGCCACATGGATGAGATATCACTTCCTATTGCAGCAGAACTGGCCAAGAACAGCAGTTACTAGGTACATGGCAGTTCATCAGACAACCCAGCTGAGCACTTGACCCAGTTCACCATGATTCAGTATCCCATACTCAAGTAATTTGATAGTAGATACTATGGGAATCCTTGACTTTACTTTTCCATTAAAATAGTGATAGATTTTTCATTCTGATTATGCAAATTACATCTCAACCAAAAGTGAGAAAACACTTGACTGTTACAGCTCATAATGAGTTACTGTTCACATTACCTACAGTTAATGTTCATGAGACTGTGATTGGGTTCAGCTGAATTATAGAATGGCTTACACTGGAAGGGATCTCAGAGATCATCTATTCCAACCACCCTGCCATCGGCAGGGATGCCTCTCAACTAGATTTGACTGCTCAGGGCCTCATCCAACTCAGCCTTGAACACCCTCAGAGAAAGGGCATCCACATTCCCCTGGACAGTGTATTCCAGAGTCTTACCATCCTTGTACTGAAGAACTTCTTCCTAAGATCCAGTCTAAACCTACTCTTCCTCAGCTTCAAACCACTGTCCCTTGTCCTTTTGCTAGACACCCTTACGAAAAGTCTCTCTTCAGGCTTTCTGTAGATCTCTTCAGGCATTTGAACAACCCCCTGGAGTCTTTTCTCCAGGCTGAACAACCCCAGCTCCCTCAGTCTATTCCCATAGCAGAGGTGTTCAAGCCCTTGGATCATCTTTGTGGCCTACCTCTGGACTTGCTCCAACAGCTCTGTGTCCTTCTTATGATGGGGACACCAGAACTGGATGAAGTATTCAAGGTGGGGTCTCACCAGAGCAGAGTAAAGAGACAGAATGACCTCTATTGCACTGCTGACCACACTTCTTTTGATGAAGCCTAGGTTATTATCATCCTAGGCTTCTCATCAATCGATACACCCAAGTCACTTTAGAGCTGCTCTCAACCCACTCTTCACCAAGAGTGCCTGGGATTAACCCAACCGAGGTGCAGGACCTCACACTTGGAAATGAAGTACTGAAAAGTAGAACTGCATGATAGGAAAGGCTATAAAGAAGAATAAACTAAATTATGCAAGTGTAAAGACAGCTTTTGTCATGGAGAAAACAATACACTCAGGTCTCAGTGGAATACCACTCCACTTTAGCCTCATCCCTACAGTGCACTTCAGCATTCAATGTGTGCTAGAAGCACCAAAATTCAGTTGTTTGGTGTGGAAAAGTAATTGGAATAATTTTCAAAACAGTAAAAATCTAGCTTGAAGTAATATGTGAATTTTCCAATACAGAAAATATTTGCAAAATAATGCAGAAAATCTTTAAGGAAGATTTAAATTATTCTTTATACTGGTAGGAGAATAATCCTCTCCCTCGGTTTCAATACTTTTTGGGATGAGTGTTGCTGGTTTCGACAGAGGAGTAATGACACAGTACAAGCAGGAGATATTTAAGCGTTGGCACTATACAGTGCCACTCTATGGAAATTAAACAGTGTGTGGAAGACTGGGAATAAGACTTGATGTGTCACTGAGTTTCAACCATGTTGTTGAAGCAAGGGTCATCTGCATGAGAGTGCAAAGAAGGCCCAGAGTAGAAGTACTGGTACCTAGAGTCTGTACAGTCAAATTCAAGTTAGGCAGAAAAGAAGGTGGAAATGTTTTCTGTACATTCATTTGCTCCATTTCCTTCCAACACAAATACAAGATTTACTTAGTCACAAATAGCAGTGTGTAATCATTGCAAAGTCTACAAACTCATTTGGGCTCATGACTGCAGTAGCAGATTTTACTATCATGGTCTGTAACAACACATAATACTTATTAAAAGTATTTCAAATGAAAATATTTTGTTTTCAGATCATTCACTACACAGCAACAATATTCCCTAACCATGACTTACTGAAGCAAAAGGGAGTATCTTTTCATACACCGAACTTGAAAGAAGCAGAAACTTGTTTTCCTTCCAGCTGAATTTTTTTTTCCTTTTCTTTAAAAAATATTTCTGAGCATGCTGGTACCCTCGGAATGTTTCAAAAGAGAAAAGGCACAAACTCTTGCCATTATAGAGTCTCCAGGATTCTGGCTAAAGATGACACTTCCAGGTGCTGACAGTGATCTGCCAGTTTTTACAGTTGTTTCTAGACCTGATCTGTGTATCATGTGCCATGTGTTGCCTCAGAGTGAATTCTAACTTTGATTTCCTGCCTAATTCCTCAATTCAGCATTCATTTGCTAGTGGAGTCTCTCCTCTGCCAGGTTACCATGTGTCTTTCCATTCTTTTGCTTTGCTGTTAAAATGGGTTGAACAAACAATAATCCATAATTCACTCACATTTCCACATCTAAAATGCCAACTTTGATCCACAGTCATATATAAAGAGCCTAATAACAACAGTAATGCCCTGGATGATGGGATGGGCTGCACTTTTAGAGCACTCTCCACCATACACCTGCAGATGATACAGAAGTGGGAAGAATGGCTGAGGCACCAGATGGTTGTGTTGACATACAAGGCAGAAGACCTTGACAGAGAAACGGGACAATGAAAACTGTGAAATTCAGCAAAATTGCCTGTACCTGAGGAAGTATAACTTCAAACACTAGCACAGGCCAGGATCCAAATGGCTGGAAAGTAGCTTTGTAGAAATACATGCACAGCAGAGAGAGTTCAGCAAAGGGCCATGAAGATGATCAGGGATTTGGAGCACTGACCATATGAAGAGACACTAAGAAAGCTCCAGTCCTCAGAAGAGAAGGCTCTGGGGAGATCTTATCAACACCACAGATGGGAGACAGGGAAGACAGAAATAAGATAGTTCTTAGGGGACAGGACAAGAGGCGATTTCCATAATTTTTTATTAAAAGCATAGGAAAAAAGCTCTTCTATTGCAAGGTTAACTGAATGCTAGAAAAGGTTGCCCAGAGACAGTTGCCCTGTCCTTGGAGATAATAAAAACCTAAACAACACAGCCTTGAATAACATTGCTTGAACAGGGTGGTCTCTTCCAGTCCAAATAGTTCTGTGAAAAACAAGGCAACGGAATAGACCGTTCAGCTTCATCAGTCAGAGAATGGCTGGTAGAAGAGACAGACCTGAACACACCAACAGGAAGCTGATCTCCAAACTACATTTGTTCTGGTTGACACAAGGCTGGCATAGCTGCATTGCAGTCTGACAGTACAAACAGCAGCCAAACCTTCCTCTCCTTCCGGCTGTTCTGTCAGAAGCAGAAAAGTTTCCAACTAACTGAAAATACATCAGTGAACTGAAGTTCTTCCCTTCCAAACAACAAAGGGTGTTGTACAGAAAAGGAGGTGTCAAATATTTCATCTTTATCAAAAGTCTCCATTAGCTTTTAGTGAAATCCCCAAACAAGAAGTTTCAAAATAATTATATTTTAGTTGTCAGCATTATTCTCAGGAGCATCCTAAACCATCAAAAAAGCCAGCCTCTGGCATGGGATTTCCAGTGTCTCTCCATCACCAGCTAAACAGTATTTAAAGTCTGATATCATATGCAATCTTTAGTGCTATTTAGTGAAAAGTATTCCTTAATTGTTCCTTAATTCTTTCAACATGTGTTCATTGAAAATAAATACGACTGGTCCTCCAGACGACTGCTGAAAGTTGACTCCAGAGGAGCAAGTGGACTGATGCCCCTCATTAAACACACAATTGCAGCCTTGAACAGGGGTTGCAGTGGAAGTTCAAAGCAAGATTTTAAAGTTTCATATAAAATGTTGAAACTGTCTAAAATCAGAAGTCTGATCACATCAAATATTCAAACGACTCTGCACTATGACACAGAGAATGAGAGGAAGGTTAAAAAGTATTTTGTCATCTTAATCTGAATTTGAAGATGTTGAGATATCCCTTCTATCTTAAGCTCAGGAAGGTGAAAAGAACAAGGAAAGGAGCAAAGAAATTGAAGACATAATTGAAATCTGTCTGAAGATTTTTTTTTTTTCTCTTAGGATTTCTATTACCTTAGTAACTTATTCTCTTGTTTTGGCTGTTGTTGTTTCTTTTTGCAAATTCACTACTTTCCAAATACTAAGCTGTTTCTTTATGTGATACTAAAATCGTTAAACCTTCAAATTTAGATTTACACGTTTTGCACATTTGCAAAAATTTTATGCAGCAGTAAATGGGCTGGTGAATTTTCCAAGCCAACACAAGGAATTTCTGAACCTGCTGGTGCCAGTGGCAGGGTTAGAGTGCAGAAGGAGGTGAGGAGATTCCATAGGTAAGTGGCAAGAATTTGTATGCATATTCTGGCAGATTTTTCTAAAACATTATATAATTTGGGACCACCCCTCAATCATAGAATCATAGAATCATAGAATGGTAAGGTTGGAAGGGACCTCAAGGATCATCTAGTTCCAACCCCCTGCCATAGGCAGGGACACCTCCCACTAGTACAGGTTACTCAAGGCCTCATCCAATCTGGCCTTGAACACATCCAGGGAGGGAGCATCCACAACCTCCCTGGGCAACCTGTTCCAGTGCCTCACCACCCTCACTGTAAAGAACTTCCTCCTAACATCTAGTCTAATAGAATCATAGAATGGTAAGGTTGGAAGGGACCTCAAGGAAATTTATGATTTGATTATGACCTCAATGAAATTTATGATCCTAAATCCCACAGGTAGATTTTAATACCCCTTGTTTTGTGGTATTTAGACCTTGCTTACTTTGCTTATAGATACAGCTCTAGATAAATACATAGAATTAATGACAAGGGGAAAAATACTCTTAAATATGTTCTGCTATCTGAAATTCATCTACAACAGTTAAATTAGATATGATACAAAATTATTACTTCAAACTATAGATAAGGTTTAATATCAGCTGGCTAATGAAGTTTGGCTTAATCTTAAAAATAGATGTAAAGCATTTTCAGCTGAGGATCTGAGAGGGTAGGGAAGCAGTACTGGCAGCTGCAAGGCAGGGCAAATTTTGTGCTGCAATTCTACCCTTTTGCTCCCTTCCCACTGCTTCATTTCTCTGCATCTCTCTGGGTGTACATCTCTCATCCTAAGCATCAATTCTTACTCTACTTCAACACATTAGTTCTGAATTCCCTAAAAAACTGAGCCCTCAATATAACCAAAGTAAATCCCAAAGCAAAAACACTACATCAACAAACAAAAAACCATACACAAAGCTTTGCAACAAGTATCAGCATGCTGCACCTATAAATATATGCTTATTACAGAATGGTAGGTTGGAAGTGACCTCAAAAGATAATCCAGTCCAACCTCCCTGCCAGAGCGGGATCACCTAGAATAGGTCACACAGGAATGCATACAGGTGGGATTTCAATGTTTCCAGAGAAGGAGACTCCACAACCTCTCTGGGCAGCCTGTTCCAGGGCTCTGACACTGTCACAAAATTTTTCCTTATGTTCACATGAAACCTCCTATGCTCCAGCTTGCACTAGCTACCCCACAGGACATCACTGAGAAGAGCCTATTCTGTCCTCCCAATGCTCACCCTTCACATCTTTATAAATATGAATGAGTCTCCTCCAAGCCAGAGAGACCCATCTACCTCATCCTTTCCTCATAAGCGAGATGCTCCACTCCCTTCAGCATCTTTGTGGCTCTGTGCCGCACTCTTTCAAGCAGTTCCCTGCCCTCTCCTTATCCACAAAAATTAATTTGGGTGAAGTGGGCAGGCCTTAACAGACCAGATCTTTTCAAAACCCATCACAGGTATCAGTTAAATTTACAGCTAGCCTTACCTTCATCTTGACCCATCTCTGAACACAGTGTGTCATTAAAATTGATAGACCTATCTCCATATGGAGATTAATTCAAACAGGTGAAAAGTCGATTACAGAATTGATTAAGCATATGACAATTGGCAGTATCTTGGGATAAATGCCATGATGCATTTGGAGACAAGTGGGCACAACCATCTGTGATGGTTGACTACAGTATGGGAACACATCCAACACACAAATATAGAAAGGTTTCAAAAGCCTGATGGTGGTGTGCAGCATCACATACCAAAAGCTTGCTGGTTGAGACCAGCATGTTCTCAGACCATATGTCTGCTCCAGAGAGGACTCTGAAGTAGTGTTTCACTCACTGGTTTATGGCTTACTCACTCCTAGTTACTTCTCTCCCCTTAATGGAAGAGGCACTGCTTGTTCACAGATGTCAGATTCCTATATGCCAACAGTGCCCCATTTTTGGAGTATGGAAAGAACAGCTTAAACAGCAGAACCCAGAAGGTACAAGAATGGTAGGGCATTTTGCAGAGCACAGTGTCTGGGTAGAGAGGGGTCTTGGCAACAAGTTCTTGCATGATTCATGGATAGGTATTTGGAAACTGTGTACTACTTTGGGCTGTTTCAGTTCAGACTCACCATTAAAATTTGCACATCTTCCCGCAGTCACACAACAGAATACTTCAAAACCCCAGAGAACAAGGAGACCTAGTGCTAGAACACACACAGCTCTTAACAAATGTCTAATTTTCCATGGAAAAAGGTCAAGCTGGACTTCACTAATATAGTAAATACGTTACACTACCATGGTATAGCTCTTTACATTTCCAGTTTCTGAAGTATAGTAATGGCACTGGTAAATCTGCTGAAAGTTCATTTAATTCTAATGGATGTCCTAGAGCAAACCAGGCAAAAATAAGTTAATTGCTTTCACCTCTGAGTCAAGCAGAAAGCAGGTCTGCTGCTTCTCTCTTGTGGTGCCTCTCAGTCACCAGGGTCCACCAAACCTAGCCTGGCACTGCAGGGAGCTACCTGGATCCTGTGGCTTGCAAAATGCACAGTCTAGATACTCATCTAGATACTCTAGATACAATGTTGATCACAGTCTAGAAGGGACAGGGAATGTCACCACAGTGAATATATGGACACTTTGGTATTGTCCCAGTGAATCCTAAAATCCTGCTTTTCTATGGTACAACCTAGAAAGTGTTGTGCAATTCACAACTGTCAGATGTGTTCTGCTTGGAATGGAACTTTGTTGTCCCTCCTGAACGTTGTGAAACCATCACAAGCCTTCTACACACATAATGCAGTGCTGTGCTGAAGCTACAGAAATGCTTATTTGCAAATAAAATGACACACACACTTCAATATCTCAGTATGTTATTTTGACTTTGTTACTCTGCCCTTTCTTCTGCTCTTCTTGTTCTCTCTGGACCATACAACTACATATAAAGTGTCAAGCATAGTATGCTAACGTCTTACATACAGCACTGGTTCCTTTCATACCTACTGTTCATGAGCTTTAGCTTGCCTCAGTGGAGTAGTGCTGTTATTCTAAGGGTCACTGTCTTCCTTCACAGCTAACCACAGGTTTAACAGAGGAAAATTACATACACTTCTGTTAAACAACTATATTTAAGATTTTCATTAATAAGTGTATATTGCCATATGCCAGAGGCTATTTATGAGGTAATAAATGTAAGAAGTGTAAGAAAAAATATCCAAAAATCCCCCATAAAATCCACATTTTGATATTTTGACAGTTGGATAACCTATAAAAAATGTTTCAGTAGAGAAGCCTCTTACTGTGTATCCAGTGAAGCACAGCTGAATCCTTCTTTTCTGAATAGCTTGACAAAAGTGGGTTGTGAAGTTCACTATTTACATTAGGATGCCTGTTGCTTTATGCTTCATTAAATGTGAAGTCTGAATTACTGCTTGAATGATCTCAAGTAAAGCAGATCACTAAAAATCTTTCTAGTAGATTAATAATTGTAAATAACTTTTTTAATTTTCCAGTACTACAAAGGAAAAAAAAACAACAAAAAAACCTCCCATGTTCATACTACAGACCACAAAAGGAAATATTAACACATGAAGGAGTAAGTGGGATAAAAGGTAGGTCTTGTAGAATTCCAACACACCAACACAAGATTAATTTTGCTTAACAGAGGTGATATGGCTGGAGAAATTTCAGAAACTGCACAGCTAAGGTAGATGTCATGAAAACCAAAAGCTATCAACCCCTGCCGTGATTTCTGCAAACTCTTGCAAAATACAATGCAGTTAATACTCCTACTCACTTCCACACTTTTCTGCAAAGCCCTGCAAAATATCTACTCATCTTCAACAAACCATACAATAAAACTGAACTCAAGTTTAATGGAGGACTTCAAACATTATGTCAAGCCTGACTTTACTCCAGAGCAAAAAGTCATCATGTTCAACCATCCTCTCTAGCTGTGTTATCAGTCATCAGTCTGATATAGTTGGCAGAGTTCATTAGACACAAAAAATCATGTGTGACATCCTGGGTTTCTTGTATTACACAAGTAAAAGAAAACATTACCTGAGCCAGGTAATACAGATGTGAAATATGGACATGACAAACAGACTATACTCTACAACATATACCTTTAGATGATTTGGAGTTTGTTCTACTTCCAATGGTGCACATGCTGTGTTTCAGTGTTAATTGCCCACTCTTCCTCTCCAGTTTCTTCCTGTTCAAGCATTCTACCTGCTGCTGTAGTTCCAGGTCTCCCAGGAGGTTCCCCGCAGGCTCTCTACTGTCTTATCACATAAATAAATAAGAATCAAAACCTGTATTTCTTGATGTTACTCTGTACAGCTTCCATCAAGTTAAGAAATCAAAGTAAAAGAGAGCTGATTTAGAATCATAGAATGGTAAGGTTGGAAGGGACCTCAAGGATCATCTAGTTCCAACCCCCTGCCATAGGCAGGGACACCTCCCACTAGTACAGGTCACTCAAGGTCTCATCCAACCTGGTCTTGAACACCTCCAGGGAGGGAGCAGCCACAACCTCCCTGGGCAACCTGTTCCAGTGCCTCACCACTCTCACTGTAAAGAACTTCCTCCTGACATCTAGTCTAAATCTTCCCTCTGCCAGTTTAAACCCATTAGGATTAATGCAAAAGTCCTTTTAACTCTTTTTCTATTTATTTCTTTTAATCAAGTGTGAGAATAGAAGGGACCCAAAAGGAGGAGTCAAGCCTTAACATGAAGACCTCTTCCAGAGGTATATTTCCAATGTCACTCATTGTTTGGCCTCTAGGACCAAAGACACAGGACTTCCTTAACAAGTCCTTCCAAGTAAGTGGAAAAGCTTGCAATCAGCAATATTTTTCATGAGGCACAACCGCATTGACAGTAGTGTTACACTATTTTTTTCAAGGGAACTTTGCATTTTTATAGTTCATTTTCTGATTGTCATGTAATTATTTAGACTTCAGTAGATTAATTTCCTTCACAAAAAAACCAAATATTGCACTACTGACATGTAAAGAAGATTTTAGGTGCTTGGGGCATCTAAGAAAACTTTACTGGTCTTACTGAACAGCCTTCACATACTGTTTTGTATTTTACCTTTCTTCTCACTGTAGATAAACCAACTGTTCCATTATAAATCATCTTACCTTTTTTTTATTACTGCAGTTAAACCATGTACTGTTCCTGCACTTCATACTGCAGCAGAGTTCCATGTGTTTTCACTAAGAACTTAGCTTGAATGACTCAAATCACCAGTGGCCCAACGACACATAAATTTTCAACTTTCTGGGGGAGTTTCTTATGTGCATTTACCTCTGTGTGACTTGCCAAATTCTCTGGTTTTGTTTTGTTTGGGTTTTTTATTCATTTTTTCAAATGATCTTTAAAAAGCTGCATTTTCTAACCTTAGATCACTTCTGTGTTGCAATAATTTTTCAATTTTAGCTTTGGTGTTGCTGAATATTTTGTTAGTTCAGTATAGTGGTGAAGGTATGGAATCCTCATAGGGCATTTCCTCAGTATATTTAATGACCCAATTCAAATCTCTTTCCAAATAATAATTACTGAATTCCTACCATCTCCTTCCTCAAACAGGCCAGAGTTTCCTTTTTTTATTGCACTCTATTCTATGTCACTCCAAATTTACTCTTCACTGTAAGAGCACTTCATTGCTCTGCAGCCATCACTGAATCATCAGCCCAACAGTATGTAGGGCCTTCCACATCATATTAAGCTTATCAGTCATTGTTCACATCTTACAAGGGATTTATATCTAAAGGCTTTGGTTTATATGTCACTGCTCTGAAGTTGATTGAAGTTCTGTGTGGCTTTCTTCTGTTATTTGTATGTGTGTGAAGCGCTGTGTGTTGAATACAGTTTGTTTAATTATGGGAGGAGCTGCAAAAGCAAACTTGGTGATAATATCATTTCATAGAGTGCAGTTACAGTCCCTAACAGTTAAGGCATCCTGGCAAAGATTCCTCTCACAGAGAACTACAGAGAATAAAACAGTGTCCTGTTTTGTTCCTGTACAAGAAGGAGAAATGAAATGTTAAGGTGTTGACACATGGAATAAAAAAAAAAAAACAAACAGTAAAAAGTGGTTGCAATATCAAAATCAATTACCGTTCTGCTTCACCCATTACATTTGTTTTTAGTTGCTTTACAGAAGTTAATTACATCCATTTTACAATTACCTCTATTGTGTTGCTTTATAATAACCCTTAGAAAGGCCAAGTGACTTTTCTAAATTCCTATGCAAGAAACTGAGACAAGAGTTTCATACATTGCATTGTGGACAAAACCAAGGAGTTTCAATTCAGAACCTTATTATTCTTTGTATAGTCTTAGTAACTTTAAAATATTAGATGTGGACAGAGCACACACATGCACATGATACATTCATTCAAATGTCTCTCTCCTCCAGCAGTATTAAACTGAGTGAATAAAAATTGCAGGTTTGCTGCTGTACTGCCATGTTAGTACAAAAATCTATTTCTTTTGCCTTGGAGATGCCAGATGCCTTCTGAATATGGTACTTAGAGATCCTTCTAAGACAGTTAAAAAATAAAAGAGATGTCAAGACAAAATGCATCTTTAGAAGAAAAATCGGTGGGTTTAACTGATTTCAATTCCTCATTTTACAAATTTCATCACACTCCATTCTGTTATAAAAATTCATTCTATATTGCAACCATTTTTAAGAAGGAAGTTCAATTTGGCTTAAGAACTCATTTATCTGAGTCTTCAAATGTTTCCATTTTCTTCAATAAAATATAACAAAATTATGGAAGATGATACTATCAGTGCAGATAAAGTCTTGCAGGTAAAAGATTTATTCAAATAATTAATTGTTTTGGCTGTATTTTGTTTATTCATACCAAATGAGTTTATCACCACCAAAACACAGCAATTTAAATAGTTGCAGGAGTTTATACAGTTATAGTATATTTAGAGTCTAGCTGTTCCTCATCAGTTCCTCTGAGTAATGCATGCTATGCTAGAGAAAGTCATCACTGCTGAGGAAGCAAGACATGGTATGCTTAGGTGGCCCAGAAAAACACAAAGTAAAAGTATCTTCGTTTTGAAACAGAAGATGTAAATCCTGGCTTTGTTTTGTTGCATGCATTTAATACAAATTCTTGTTATATTAATAGAATGGCTCAGGTTGGAAGGGACCTCAGAAATCACCTACTCCAACCTTCCAACCACAGGCACAGATGCCTCTCAACTAGACTCATCTGCTCAAGGATTCATCCAACCTGGCCTTGAATGCCCCTAGGGAGGAGGCATCCACAACCTCCCTGTACAGCATGTTCCAGAGTCCCACCACCCTTGTACTGAAGACCTTCTTCCTAGGATCCAGTCTAAACCTACTCTCCCTCAGCTGCAAACCATTCCCCCTTCTTATACTAATAGATACCCTTATGAAAAGTCCCTCTGCAGCCTTCCTGTAGAGTCCCCTCAGGTATTGGTCCACCTGAGAACCTTCTCTAGGCTGAACAACCTCATCTCCCTCAGCCTATCCTCACAGCAGAGGTGTCCCAGTTCTTGTTCAATTCTACTCTCCTGCAATGAAATGTCCACAGCTGCTCCATTCACGTTCAGTTTTTCAATTCCTGGAATGTAATACAGAGTTATTTTGGAGAGCATACTGGGAGGATGACAGCCTTCTTGGGTGGCTAGCCCATGTTGGCCAACCTCTGGTGAATTTTGCAGTTGTGGCTTTGTAAATTCTTCATTTCTAACCCATAGGAGACTCCCATACCCACAGAAGGAGGCATTCTTTCTCTCCTTCTCCTGCTCACTTCACGCAGCCAGTAACATTTTTGGAAGTTCCTTTCAGGTTAAATACTCTTCCTAAACTTGTGATGACAAAGCATGATAACATTCTAATGTATCTGAGTCTTCTAGAGGAGCATCTTTCCTCACATAAAACAAACTGCATCTGCTCACAGTAGACTGCTTGGCACAAAAGATCTTGGGAAGATTGCCTAAAACCTGTTACCATTTTGATGGAAGGCAATAAGAAATGGTCTGTTTTTCCATGGCAGATGTTTCTTGAAATTGCACTGAAGTGTTTCATATTCATTAAACTTCTTAGTTACCTGGCTAACACAAGTGAAATGGCTCCCTCTGAGGTGCAGAAAGAATTAAAAATAATAAAAATCTGATGGCGACTCTGCTTCTGGGAAGAGCTAGACTTCAGTGGCCACAGAATATTGAAAACAGCTTGCTGATATTATTGCCTTTTAAAATGTAGTTCTTGGAAGATAGTTGATTTGCTTGAGACGCTATCAGACAAGGTTATGTAAAAACAGACTGCAATACAGTGGTTTCAGGAATCCAGTGAAGAATTCCTGTTTCTAAAGGAGAAAACTTTTTTTTGTCTCTCTTGTCATAAAACAAAAAATATTTTTTTGTTTTATGACGTTTTGTTTGTCATCTGTTCCCAGAGCAGACAAATTTAGGGATAGGAGTTTTGAAAAAAATAAAGTAATCTATTCCTAAACAAGGAAATCCTATTGCTGTTGATAAATCATGTTGCGCTTTGCATGTACAGCCTGCTCTGTTTGCAGATTAAAGTTTTGAGTTTTCTGTAAGCTTTTCTCTGTTTGATACATTAATTCTTTAGTATTTTGCTACTAGTTCCTCTTTTATCCCCCCTTTAGGTGTCAGAACCTTTGACCATTACACTGGGCGTTTAACACAGCTTGCCACTTGGTAAAAAGAAAGTTGTAGTCTTACTGACTGGGAGGAAGTGTTGTAAATTATTACAATGAGGTTGAGGCTCAGGTAGAATCTGGTCAATATATCTGTTATTTATTTATGGAGATCCATAAGAGTTGTGTTGAAAAAATGTGGAGAATTTATCTGCAAGGTTAGAAAACTGGGAGGGCATGGGCAGGGGGATGAGATCACATACTTTTGACAGTAGAGGGAGAGACCTTTCATGCCAGAGGTAAAGTTACTGTTCAGAAAAATGTTGGGCTTGTCTAAATAACATCAGTATAAATCCAACTGCACAATGATCTGACTGCTGTCCCAGCTCATCTGCTTCTGGCAGGTTGGCCCATTAGGGTAGTTGTTACTTATAGATATGTTGAAGAGTCTTAAATTTGTCCTTATCCTTGGTAAGTCACTGGTAGTGGATGCAGTCCATGCAATGCACAGCTTGAGCCTAAACACAGGAGTAGTAGTAACTCACTTTCTCTCCTTTGATAACCTGAGAGAAACAAAGTACCTGGATCTCTTTTAGCACATTCAGACTCTCAGAATTCATTTAGTAGTGGGAAGGATAAATGTACAGCTGCTCAGGAACTGAAATATATTTGTGCAAAACAGGACTGTCAGGGCTCAGGAAAAGGTTTCTGCATCTTTTGATTCATCTTTTCAGATGTGTTATTTCCTGTTGTTACTATTTTAGGAGGTGATGGGAAGGTTTGTACATGCACTTCTTTAGCTTACACTGGACTCATGTATTATTACCTGTCAGCTTTGGTCCTCAGGTGCTGGTGATGCAGAAAATGAATGGAGTCTTCAGCCTAGGCATTATGATAATAGAGTGCTTGGGGATTTGTCATCACCACCCACAAGACTATAGCTCATACCACCAATAAGCTCTTTGCCCTTTGGATGGTTGTAATAATAATCTCTGTGCTTTGGTATTTTAAAGTTGGCCCCAACATGCTCAAATAAAGATAAGTTGTTTGAACTGCAGCAAGAGGAAAGGACAAGGAAGACATATTTTCTTTTGGGGAGCATATCTCTTTACTGGTGGCATGTTTTCTACCTGTTCAAAAGAAAATTTCAAGGTGACTGATCACTCTTAGGCAACCTGAATGAAGGATAACAGTTTTTGAGAGCTGCTACAGGGGAAGGACTACAGTAACTACTGTCAAGGGGATATTTTATCATTGGACTTGTAATAGCTGGGCTGATTTAGCCTGGCTGCTGAGCTGGCCACACACCATTTCTCCTTGTTCTTTTGTTGTAGTGTTTTGAGAAGAAATGAAAAAGGATCCTGGGAAATAGAGGTGGATGTGCTGGAAAATTCTGTGCTATCCTTTTGATTAAACAAGTTGCAGTGTCCAGGACAGAAGACAAGGAACATCATGGTGAGGAACTGCATAAACATCAAAATTATATAAAAACAGAATAGATGGAAATTAAAGCATGGATCAGTAGGGAACAGGACAGGTGGGTTACTTGGTCACTGCATACAAATAAAGCTAGGAAGTTGGTGTAAGTGAGTCAGTGATTCACACAGTATCACCAGGGTTGGAAGAGACCTCAAAGATCATCAAGTCCAACCCGATACCACAGACCCCAAGACTAGACCATGGCACCAAGTGCCACGTCCAAACCTGCCTTGAACACCTCCAGGGATGGTGACTCCACCACCTCCCTGGGCAGCCCATTCCAGTAGCCAATGACTCTCTCAGTGAAGAACTTTCTCCTCACCTCAAGCCTAAACTTCGCCTGGCGTAGCTTGAGACTATGTCCTCTTGTTCTGGTGCTGGTTGCCTGAGAGAAGAAAGCAACCTCCTCCTGGCTACAACCACCCTTCAGGTAGCTGTAGACAGCAATAAGGTCCCCCCTGAGCCTCCTCTTCTCCAGGCTAAACAATCCCAGCTCCCTCAGCCTCACTTCATAGGGCTGTGCTCGAGGCCTCTCACCAGCCTCGTTGCCCTTCTCTAGACATGTTCAAGCACCTCAATGTCCTTCTTAAATTGAGGGGCCCAGAACTGGACACAGTACTCAAGGTGTGGCCTAACCAGTGCAGAGTACAGGGGGAGAATGACCTCCCTGCTCCTGCTGGCCACACTATTGCTGATGCAGGCCAGGATGCCATTGACCTTCTTGGCCACCTGGGCACACTGCTGGCTCATGTTTAGGCTTTTTTGATTTACCTTGCAGACAAACAAGCCAAGCCCTTCCAAGTCACTCACTCCCAATTACATTCCTGAATATCATCTGAACTGTGACTCCTCCGAAAGACACAGAATCTGCACACTGTGGTTGTGGTGTGTCAGATAGTGAAAAAAAATAAAAGGAGTCCAAGAAAGCTCATTCCCATGCCTGACAGTAAAGAGCAAAATCAGAAAGCTGTGAAGCAGCCATATATCAAATTTGCAGGACCTGTAGATGCTGGTGTTTGAATAGGTAGCCTGCCATGACAGCTTGAATCTTAATGGTGACTAGGTACCATCTACATACAAAGTTATACCTCTAGTCCTGTTCCCTTTCCTCTAGAGAAGGGCTTAGCTACTGACCATGCAGCAGTCCCTACAGGGCAGAGGAATATGACACAAACCACAGAGTGTTTTTGCACACAAAATACTTACACAAGTAGCACTAGGAAATATTTGTTGCCTGCTTTTCCTGGTTCCTGCCTGTTCAAGCACTGAGAGACGTCGCTGAGGATTTGGGCTTAGCAGCTTGCTGAGTTAGGTCCTTAATACCTCAAATAAAAAAAACGAGCACAAGCTACTGTTAGGAAGGGCTCATGCATCATTTGCTGTGAAATAACACCTGGGTGAACAATGCAACATTTATACTTAGGTAATCTGCAATTAGGAACAAGTTTGAGACAGGGTAAAGAGAAGACTATACTGGTTCATAGAGAGGGTGGAAAGCATAAAAGATCTTCTTTATGTGTTTTCCATGATCCTTGTAAATACTTGACTTCAGGGAAAATTCTGCTTTCCTGGAGAACACATTCCTTTGAATGATGGCCTTCCTCCTTCTGCAAAGCTGAAAACAACAAACACAAAAAAAGTCAGCTTTCTTCCTTTGTCCTTAGCCATGATGGCTAGTTGGAAAAACAGATCTTTATTTTGAAAGCTTGAGAATGAATTCCCTATCATGTATCCATCTAATAAGGGAACTCAGGGAAACAAGCAGACAAACTGTCTCCCAGCAGGCTTGCTGGATCAGTGAGCACCAGCCTTCTTAACGTCCTGCCCACCTGCCTCTCAGAAAGAGCTGCACCAGAGGCACAGTCTGCCCCACAGCTAATGAGCTCCATGACTGTTCTCAGTTGCAGTGAAATCGTTTGTGGTGTTCTTTAAAAGGAGTTGAAAACTGCAGCAGGAAAGTCAATAGCTATAGAACAGCCAGGCTGATAGAAGACTGGGAGCTGAGGAATGCTATGCTATCCTGGACCCTGTAGTCTCCGGTCTGCTTAGCAGCAGTCATTTTCTCCATCAGGAAGCAGAACATGAATATTTCCTATATCCTGTAAAAACCTCTGTAAAAATAAAATTGCTAGTACCATCTCTGGTACTGCAAGCTTTCATCCAAACTATTTCTTGTATGCTGGAGAGAAACATTAGCCCCTCAGTTTTCAATTCCTGTGACCATAGCAGTAAGTTTCTCCTGTTGATGGTAGACATTAGGGGATTTGAAGCATTTTCCTGTTTTGCCTTTTTTGGTTTTTTTTTTTAATATAACTCTTAAGCCATTTCTGGTTTGGGTTTATTTTGTTTCTCTTTATCCCAAGGAAGTTTCCACAAAGTTGTGGTCTATTAATTGAAAGGAGACATTTTTCATTGCAGCAACACAACATTTGATGTGCAACACAAAATCTCTTAAGACTTCAGTATTTTCTTTGTTTTAAGAAGTAGTTTGCAAAAAGAACAACCCAAGCCTGAAGAGAAAGAGTCAGGCAGTTCTCATGATCTCCCAGGGAAAACAAAACCGAAGTGTATATAGCATCATCTGCTTGGCCTTTCATTATTAATTACTCTAATATACTCTTAAATTGCACCCTGCTGGACAATATCAGATCACTGCTTTTGGAGTGTTAACATTTTCTCCCCAGCACCATTCTAGTGCTTTTAGCACGCTGTTAGAGAGGAAGTGGTTTATGAACAGTTTTGTGTAGCCAGAGCTACCTCAGTGTTACACTGGAGAGTAAGAATGAAGGCAGGAGCCCAGAAGAGCGCTGGGGTGAGTCAGTTGTGCCTGAAGTGACAGGCAAGAGCTGTTGGCAAGGCCTGGGAGGATTAGGGAGGTGAACGGTGTTTTGCAAAGTTGTTGGGATTTAGGGGATTGCAAATGCTGCAAGGCAGAAAACAGGCACCAGGCACCTGCTGGAGCTGAAGCGTTGGTCTCAGTCACAAGCTCAAGATGTCCAGCACCATTTTAACAAGTCCTTCTATCTCTGCAGTTTCAACAACTTCCACATCCTCTGCCAAATGTGCCACCCCTTCTCACCACTCTCACTTGTTTCTTCATTCCAGGGCCCACAACTTCTTTCCTGTGCATACATACATACCAGTCCCTCTCTGTTTCTTCAAATGCAGGGCATTTGCTTTGGTTTGGGCTTTAATCCAACCTGAGGGTGCAGAGGTTTATTTATCTCCTTATTTCCTGAGCCAAATATACAGGCTAGTCCTCAGAATTTGACTAAGAGTAGTACACAAGGAAGAAGGAGTATCTGGAAGCAAAAATAGCAGGTATGATCACAGAATTTTACTACTACTAGTAAAGACTTCTAAAAGCTCATTAAAGAACTTGTTGTATAAATACATTATACTTAAATGATTCAGTTGTGAAAATAATCACAAAAAACATCTTTTCAAAAGCTGTGATGACCTTACAAAACCATCTGGAACATGAGACCTTCATCACATCAAGTTTCTTAGTCATCTTCAGTAGTTAAACAGCAGATCTTCCCAAGTGATACTAGATTAAATTGGGGGGAAAAGTACATTGATGTAAGTGCAGAGAGGGTTACCACATCTGCTCCCCACAGCCCTCTCCAAACATAAAGCCAATTAGTTATGTCAAAAGGTTTTACTGAAGGCCCAAGAGATGAGAGAGGACTTTCATTACCACAGGAAATGACACCAAGTCAAGGCAATAAGGAAGTAATAGGGACAAACTGCAAACTGTTCAGCACAATCTACAGTGACAGAAAATGCTGGTTACAAATTAAAATTGATAAATGCTAAAGGAAACAACATCAGCAGTGAGAGCAGTGACACAACCAAGGTGTTTACTAAAAAAAAATAAATAAAAATCAACCGCTTTGGGATTCATGGAAACGGCAAGAATGTGTACTCTTGTATTAATGTGCTTTAACAATGAAAAATCCAATCTATCTGATTTTCTTGTTAAGTTAGAAGGTTAATTTTCACCTAATAAATCACAAGTAACAGCAACAGTATTGGCAAAGTGGCTCGAGTATGGCCAGGTAATGTAATGCCCCTCCTGCAGGAAGGAGCATTCCATTAAACAACAAACTTAGTGATGGCAGCGCTGGATAAACCTCTCACTTCAATCAGCCGAATAGCACACATGAGAAGGTTGGCACTCCTATAAACACAACTGCAGGCTTTTCAACTGAGTGTTCACTAGTGTTGGAGGCCAATAAGGAAACACATTGAATAACTGAATAAATAAATCCCACAACACAAAAAGACATTTTCTGAGTGGTCTACACGCCTTTTATTAATAATGTGATAAAAAGACATTAGGTTACAAACATTTGATGTCACAGTGACCTATACTGAAGGTGTAACCCAGAGACGTGAGAATTTCTGAGGAGAGTAACACCAAATTTCCCCTTTTGTTTCATTTAACAGATAGGGAAGGTAAGAAAAGTGAAACAGAGATCTGCACAGTTTTCAAATCATGGTCACTGTAGATTTCATGTGGTTTCTTAACCAACAGCCCAGAAATTACATTGCTCCATCATCCTCACATTAGAAACAGAGGTCCCCTTACTTTTGCTGCCTGTACTAGGTAGGTGAACCGCATATTGTGCTAGGTAGGTGAACTGCTGTGCAAACTACAGTAAATGGCATGGAGCAGCAGTGTGTAGTCTGGAGCTCATAGTGGCAGTTGATGATGCATCATGAAGGTCTGGAATTTGAGGGAGCCCTTTCACCCTAGCAAATATATAAAACTTACCATAGGATCTACTTAATTGCCAGGTAACGGCAGCTTGACTCACAAGTGGTGTTGGGAAAAGTTAGTGAAATGACAGCGAAGTTAGACTCTTTTTAAAAAAATATCAGTCCAAGTGGATTTTGGATTCGAACAGAAGTAGAAAATGTTTCTTTCACTGTCTTAAGAAGCTACGTGGTAGGTGATCACTGACAAATAGTTATTTCATTACATACTTTGAGATATAATGTAGCCATTTATCAAGTTATTTTCTGGCATAACTCTGCATTTAGGGGTCTAGAGTCATAAGAAAAGTAATTTAAATCACGTTACCTTGCAAAAATCTCCTAATTACTAAGATTCAAGACAAGTGTGTGTGTCACACACTGATCTCAGAATAATGATGTATTTCATAGTTGTTCTTTTGTGCAGTGGTTAGAAAAGTTTTCTGTTGTTAGTAGTTGATTCCTCTGAACTTCCAAATGTAAGTGCAGATTTACCAGGATTCACAGAAGAGAGAAGGAAACAGAACACAATCAATGTTAATGTTTCAAAAACCTTTTAGAGAGAGCTATCATTATTGCTTATGTTGTAGTCAGTGTTTTTTTACTACCTTATGTTGTTAATCCGCTTTTTTTGTTTCATAAAACATTTTCAAACTTCCATTTCCAAGGCTGGACCTTTGATGAGTGAAGATGTTTAGGCCTTTCGATCTACATAAAACATAAGGGCTCAGACTCTCAGCTGGCCTGAAGGAATACAGCTGACTCAATCACAATGTAATGATGCAAGGATCTGACCCAATAAACACAATGCTTATAATGTTCTATGTCATAAAATACCTGCAGCTTAGTACTGGCCACATAAGCTCAGGTCTTGGAGCAGGTTGGCACTTTGCATCCTCCTTTCCAACCACAGCACAGTCCTGTAATGTATCACTCACACTGCTCTGCTGAAAACATGCCAGTATGAAGACACCACAGTTTGCTACTACAAGAGAATGGGTGTTTTCAGTGACGTGCTGCTCATAAATCCAACACTGTTTTCAAATAATTTAAACAAGTTGTTGTCTTGCACATTTAGAGAAAAGCAAAATATTAATATATATAAATATCAAATCAATGGGCAGAAATCATCAGAAATTCAAGATATGAAAGCAAGAAGTATCAGAATATTAAACTATTTCTCTCCCTCTAAATTCACTCATTACTTGAACAGGATGGATCCTCTTCTTTGCAGAACCCTTTCTGACAGCTGCATAGATTTCTTCTGGCTTCTCTCTTTTAATGAGGGGTTTCTTCTCTGGAGCCCTCATTCTCCACATCACAACAGGGTGTCGTGGGCCACTAGGACTCTGAATCTTGATAATCTTTGTGGATGCAATATAAGACATCTTCACTGTTTGCACCACAGCATTCATTAAATTTTTGGCTGCCTGAATGAGTGAGGTGACACTATCCAGCTGTAATAAGAAAGAGAAACATCCTAGGAAGTTGGTCAGCTTTTAACCACAAAATGCTCAGGAATAAAGAAGGATTAAAAAGACAAACTAACATACTAAATCTCAATTTCTTTGTTTCCCTTGGTGTGTTTGATTATTGTATTCATCAGAGTGATGTACAGAAATTTGTGCTGGTAGAATATAAATGCTGATGCAGATATTGGTTGTTAGTTTCTTTTCTTAAACCTGAACTCTTGGTGCTTGACTGCACACTCTCACTGCAGTTACTACTCCTGGGCAATGAAACCAGCTCAAAGAAGGGTCAGGAAAATTAAGCCCATTTCTTCCTTTGTATCATCACCAGGCAGTCTCCAGCTGGTCCTGTCATGTTCTGGGCTCCTACAAGAGCTCCTGAACAATGTTAGGATACTAAGGAATGTCTGGTTTTGTCAGAGCTGATAAATGCAGTCTCATAACCAATGTTATTAAGGGTAAATAAGAGTGGGATAGCACACAGACCTTGCAGTGATGGTGTGGCTTCTCAAACTGTTTAAGGAGTACCAACCCAAGAGGCAGAATGCATAACAAACTAACTCCTGTCGCCTAACACCATTTTCAACAGCATACTACACAGACATACAAGCACTACAGTGGAGGCATTTTCCATTAGTACTTAAGGAACTAGTAAGAAATAGTGCATTTAATTCCCACTGAAAAGCTGCTAACTGGAACAAAAACGACAGCTTGAAGCAAGTCAGATCTGCCATACTGCTCTGAAGTGCAGTACAAGCAAACTGAGACTGCACTTCTATGGATGCCTATACCCTGCAGGTCTGAAAGTATATAGGTATTTGAGATCTGCAGGTTGCAGACCATCTATAGGCTGAAAGCAGAGAATCCTGGTGACACTTCAACTGTCTTACTTCCTCAGCCTCAAAGACTATGGCAGCCTAGCTGGAGGCTAGCTGCACTGTGCAAACAGCAAATATGATCCTATGGTATGTGTTAAACTCCCCAGTGAATCCAAATCTCAAACTCTAGGCAGACATCTGGTCCAACACATGCCAGAAAGAGCTTTGAAGTAGGCTATATGCAGAGCAGAGTTCCTACTGTGTTGTCACAAAATGTTCAAGATCGAATGAATTGGTTGAATGTATTGATCAGGTGAGAGAAGATGATTACATTATATTTTACACACACTTTATACACACCAATGCAAATAAAGCAATAGTGCAAATGCTGCCAAGGTGCTGGATTTTGTTGCATTTTGGAATCATCTCTGAACTAGCAGAAAAACTCCTCCAGCTATTATCACATGTATTGCTTCTCTCTTTAAGTAAATGTCTCCAGCCCTCTAGGCCTAGTTAAATGCACACATAGCACAATGGCAGCCTGAAAATTCTCTCTATACACTAAGTGTCAAATTTCCACTACATCCTTTGAAGTGCATTTCTTGTTGCAGCATGCGAGCTTTTTAGAAAGTATTTCAGTTTCTAATAGTCATATAATCTTTGCATGGCAGCATTTCAGCATAAGCTGGTGTGGGTATTTGATGCCTAAGGTGTAAAACCTTCACTTCAGGGAGGCAGGTTGCCCTGCCACTCCCCCAGCTTTAGCAGCAAACACAGTTTTAGTGATATAATTTGACGTGAAGTTCCAAGCATATGGTGGCCTCCAAGCCTAAAACTTCAAAAGCTGCTTTTAAACCAAACATTTTATGAACTTCCAGGCTGTCAGTAAGGTGTTCTGCTCAGAGGCCCTGGCATGACACTCCTGCTAAGTTCTCAGTCCCCAGTGTATCCCTTTTCTAAAGAGGCTGTCTGCTGCTGTAGCATTAGCTCGCTGCCGGATGACCTGATGTCCTGTCCAAATTTCAAGCTGTTGTCACAATCTATCATGTGGTTAGAAGGAATGAGGAGAGAGAGACAGTGTCATAAATTTTTTTTTTCCTTTCATGATAACTGGAGGACTAACCACACAAACCACAGACACCCAGACACAGCATTCTGCATATCTCTTCTTTTCTAGAGTAGCTGACAAACCATGATCCCACAGATTCTTTAGAGCTTTGAATCATCTTTTCTTTTCTGCTGTGGTCAATGTTAGTGGAATCTTGGTGGCAGAATCAGATGCGCTCATTTTTCTAGCATTGGTTGTGTGATGCCACCGCAATGACACTGCTATGTGCCAAACAGGGAAAAAGCAAAGAAAGTTTTGGTTCTATGGCGAAAGGGGCATGGACTTAAGGGGCAAGTTTGGTTCTTTGTTTGCTTGGTTTGTTTTGGATTTTGTTTGCTTGGTTGTGTTGATTGCTTTTTTTCTTCCCTCATGATATTTGTCTGTGATTTAAGTGTCTGTAATCCTTCTACATTTTTTTGAAGTTGCATTTTTTAAAGTAACTAGAGTAGGAGGCTGTCAGGCTGGAGTGTCAATGTCTAGTGCCTGCTGCTCTTGGAATGGGGAAGTTTTGCAAGGAAGGAAGGGGAAAAGCTCTGAGAACAAATTGGTAACAGCATCCAGGCTTTCCAAAAACTGTGTGTGCTTTCCGTGTGACTCTAGTCTATACTGTGAAATAATGATGAGGAATCCTTACAGAAGACTGTTGCAACTTCCCTTTACTCTCCTGTAGTTAGCTATAACCTTGTTCTGGCACCTGTAGCTCTGTTCACAAAATGGCTGTGAAACAGTCCACATCTGCTTCGCTACACTGCTGTGATGGGTGAAACTGTATGTTTATTTCTTAAAGTCTAATAATACAGCTCTACTATAAAGGAATAATAAATCCATTTCACTGGTCTCTAATTTTGATGAGGTTGTAAATACAACGCAACATGCGGTGTGCTTGTTAGCCTCCTAGTCCGGCACAAGCTCTGGTGAATATCTGTCAAAATTAGAACTTTAAACGTCAAAAATCCAAAGCCTGAATTTTAACTCAATTGTACAATTGTACCTAATGAAGGTGTCTGAATTCCACTGCAGCCTTGCCAGGCCAGACAAACTGAACCTCCACCATGTTACTTAAGATGCCCTGAGATACATACAACAGGTATTTAAACCAAAAAAAGAGCTGTTTTATGCCCCCCTGTTGCAAAGCAGGTGACCTATCTGCCACTAATGTTGCTTAAAAATAGGAGAGTTGCTGCAGACACCGTAGTGGTGTGTGTCAGAAGTAACTGCCATTAATTTTACTTTGTCCTTGGCATCTCTCAATTGGCAATTAAATAAAAGGATGCTTACTTAAAGCTGCCCTTTAGGCTATCCATGTCACTTGAAGTGTCTCATCATGCACATGGCCCTTCAGATTTCTGGATGCATCTCACACTGGTCTTACTTTTATGCAAAAAGTATGGATGTTGTGAAGGGGAAAAACAAACAAGAGAGTTATTAACTCCATTCAGAATTTTGGAAAAGCTTTTAGAAGATGTTCTTGGACATGTGCTACAGATAGTAAGATTCAGGTCACACATTTAATCTTTTCCTTGTCACTAGACAGCAGTTGTTTTTATACTTCAGTGCCAATAACATAGAGTTTGGTGTAAATCTACTGTTCTTCTATAAATACAATGTACTCAATGACTGTCTTCACTTGGATACTTTTATCTGAGATATTCAGCAAGCTCTTCAAGGTGTCATACCTAGGAAAAGTGATGAAATTAAATTTGGCATAAATGAAAGACTGATAAAATATTCATTGAGAATTTAAGTTCATTTCATTTAGAGAGATGTAGCTGGAAATTCTTCAATGTGCAGCAAGTGGTACACGAAGATTCATTGGCAAAACAAACAAATCAACCAAGCTCAAGCTTAAGCTCTTTGATTTCTTCATGATTCTCATTTTTGTTCTTTATGGCATTTTCCAAGCATACACAATGTTCCAGCCTTCCCCCATGTTCCTGAAGATGGTAATTGATTAAAAGATTTAGGAAAAGCATCCTTTGCTGTATCTTTCCTCATTTTACAGAATCACAGAATGTTAGGGCAGTACTTCTGCTGAAATGGCCTCTCTTGTATGCAGTACTTGTGCTCCTCTTCCTTAATGAACCCTGTGTGCACCAAATTAAAAAAGCTTAAGGAAAGGGAGTTCAGAAAAAAAAATTGGAAATCTCATTTTCAATCACATTTTTGAAAAATAATTCAACACCTTAGCAGTATCACAGAATGACAGGAGTTGGAAGTGACCTCAAAAGATCATCCACAGTCCAACCCACCTGCCAGGGCCGGATCACCTAGAGCAGGTCACGCAGGAATGCATCCAGGTGGGTTCTGAATGTCTCCAGAGAAGCAGATTCCACAGTCTCTCTAGGCTCCCTGTTCCACGGTTCTGTCACCCTCACAGTGAAAAAGTTTTTCCTTATTCTCACATAGAACCTCCTGTGCCCCAGCTTGCACCTGTCCTTTCATTGGACATCACTGAGAAGAGCCTGGTCCCATCCTCCTGACACTTGCCCTTCACATCTTTATAAACATCAATGAGGTCACTCCTCAGTCTCCTCCAAACTAAACAGACCCAGGTCCCTCAGCCTTTCCTCATAAGAGAGATGTTTCAGTACTGTAAGAAGTTCAACAGCATAATAACTCCTACGGTCTGATATTTTTATTTAATACTCAGAGCGATTCTCATTACTTAAGACTTTAAATAAACTCTTTCACTACCCAAGTATTTTCTGTTCAGTGTACTAAGAGCTGCTTGCCTTGTCATGTTGTTTCTGTAGCTGTTACACAAATACAGAATTTTATTTCCTCAAAGCATCTAAGTCAGTAAACATTCTTTGCAGGTGCTGTCTCTGACATAAGTGGGAGAGAGCTGCCCTCCAGAACAAAACTGCAAGAGATTTTGTGAAACAGCCATCACAGAACACTCTTGACATGTAGTGTGCCAGTCTGCTAGAGCCCCAGTTGTGAGGCTCTTGGCTGGTCTGCTGTTATCATTAAATTATTTGGCAGAGAACTGAAGTTTACTATTTGATCACAGAGTTAATATTTGGCTGTTTGCAGTCCTGTTTACAGCTCAAGCAGACTTTCATTTTCATACAGGTGAAAACTAAGAACTGGGTTATCAAATACACAGTTTTTAATCACGATCTGAAGTCTGGACTGAAAATTCCTTTGCAAACAAGGTCAGCTACTAAACATTAAACTTAATTGGACTGCTACGTTTAAATACTTTCCTATAAGTATACTAAGAGACTAAGATTGAATTTTTACTTCTTTGAAAAATACTTCTGAATATAACACAAATTCTTGGTTTCTGTGAAGAGTCATAAGCTCCTGAGTAATGCTGCACTGAAGGTAAGGAGTGCTTTTCATTTTCTACCCATTTTTTTACAATATGGAATAATCTCCTCTTGTGAATACATCTATGGTTCTTTCACTAAGTATAATGCTTATATAATGTAGTCATTTAGTCCTTTAAGATTAGAAGTAGCAGAACAATCCAAAGAGGCTAATTATTGATAGTGAAATCCTACCTAAGACACTGGGAGTTTTACTTGGCCTGGGCCAGGATTTTAACACTAGTTACTCACCTCATTTTCTGAGGTGAGGACAAACAGATTTCCATAGTTTATCTCTCCACCCAGCATAGTGATAATTTCATTTTAATGTGAATGGAGATCTTAGTGTATCAGTGACCCCAAAAGATGGGTGTTCAAGAAAACACAGGAAAATGGTCAGGAGCTGGAAACACTTCATTATGTTTCTTCCTCTAACTACCAGATGATATATCAAATCTACTACGGATGAAATCCCAATACAGGTTATACATCAAATAAAACAAAAGGAGAATTGTCATTCTGATTTTTCATCCCATTACTGGAGCACTTTTCTCATCTCTGCTTTGCCATGCTCTCCCTTTTGGATACGAGGGAGATTTCATCCCAGTTGTGAAACTGGCCTTGGGAAATCTTGCCTTACCATTTCAGCGGGCAATTCCTAAACATCTGGCTATTCCAGTAGTCTGCCTGTCCATCCAGTAATTACCTGATACACATCAGGGGTAACTGGGGTATGTTCTGTGTTTTACTCACTTTTCAGGTGGAGAAATAGAATCTAATGAACTAAATGACTAACCCTTACCAGAATCTGCTTCAGGCTATGTAGAAGTCAAAGAACTGATTCTTGTAATTAGTCCAGGTCCAACTTAAATGATCAGCAACTTATGTAAAGAACTCTGAAACTGTTTCCCTGAACCATCATAAGGGAACACATGCTTAGACAGGTGGTGAGCCCAATCCCTCCCAAGTACTGCTGCTTATATTTGCAGGAATGTTTTAAAAAAGGAAACTTTTTTTTTTTTTTTTAAACAGGTCCTTGAGATAAACAGGATTTAAAAGAAAAAAAAAAAAATCCTGTCCTTGCTATGTCTATCTTTAGACGCAGTGAGACTAAGAACTGTAAAATACATCCTGATTTTGCTAATGAGCAAATCAATTATTGTTAGGAAAAAAATAACTGTCTTGTAGTGTACATTACCAGTATTGCTTCTTGCTGCTTTAAATCAGTTCTCAGTAGATGCAGTTCAGAAAGCAATAGCAACTGAGCTGTCTGTAATTAACGGGAAAACTATCTTCCTTGCTTTGTTTATGACGGCCAGGAGTCCCATATACCTAGCGGTGCACACTAATGAAGGATATGGTGTTATTACATTAAAAACCCCAACCAAACAGTGAAATATTTCTGTCAGTTCTCAGTAAATTTTACAATATTGCATCAGTTTATAGAGGTTAACATCAACTTTTAGAAAATGAGAGGTTTAGTATGTTCAGAACCAAATACTGATATAAGAAGTAACTTTATGCATAGTGTAAGGCCCTGTCAGTAGCCTTCCACCATTAGTTCAAACAAACTGAATTACAAGTTCATAATGTCCTGGAGAAATAGCAGCAAGGAGAAATAAACTGGCCAAAGAAGCAGTAGCTGTGCCTCTGGCACTTGCAGGCATCACTTTTATCAGAACTGTGGACTGAAAGCAAGGCAAAAGGAATAATTTCTTCAGTGAAGCTTGCAGGACAGTAGTACTGAAGTCAGTGGAACAATCTAGCTTATAGTGAAGCAGGTGGGTTGTTACAGCAGCCTGCTGCTTAGCTCTTTGATGCCATTTCTCAGTTCTAGAGAGGCTGCAAGGAAAGAAGCCATTCTGACAATCTTTGACTTCTCTTTTAGGAGGAAAAATCAACCCCCAAAAGAAATTCTTAAAAAGAGTTGAAATTTGCTACTCCTCATCTCTTCCTCTTCCTGTTCCAGAGAGGCAACTCTTGAAGAGCTACTCTGGCTGCCTGGCTCCTCTCTAGTAGTAACTGAAAACCTCTACATTGTAATAAAGGTGCTGAGCAGCTTGCCAGATGCCACAATAATTTCATGTTGGCTGAGACATGATTTTGCTGGGGTATGGTTATCCAAGGATTAGGACTGTGTCAGCCAAAGGCCTGGTGGCAGCAAGAGATATCCTACCTGGTAGTTTTCTAGTTTTGCCTCTGCCTGGATTTACTTAGGAGTCAGCTTTCAAAGCTGAAACATGTTCATGGCAAAGTGCAGGCAACTTCTGATTTAACTGGCACATGAACTCAGTGGTAACTCCTAAGTGAAACAGGCTTTTAAATACAGCCTTGACACATGAAGTTAGAAGTATTAAAGCACCTCTATTTGGAAGTTGTCTTATGTCACTTTTTAGGTAAGCCTGGTTCTTGAGATACCAACAGGAAGAACCAGAGCTAAATCAAATAAGATATTTACAAAAAAAAAAAAAAAAAAAAAAAAAAAAAAAAAAAGAGTTAATGTTAATTTTCTGCCCTGTGATATAATTCTGTTTATTGCCACTGTTGGAAAAAACCCCAAGCTAGCAATGTGCAAGTACTTGTAAATGAATTATCATACAATCTACATAAATTAATGCAATTAATTATCATCTTATCCATATAAATTAACACAATTACTGTCAGTCTGCATACTTGGAATTATTATCTTACTATTTTGTGCCTGAAGAGGCACAAATGTATTTTAATTAATAGAAAGAATTGTCCATTTCCTGTTCAATTTCACCTAGGAAAGGCTTAGTGAATCATTGCCATTTTTACCTGTGTGGTTTACATATTGCCAGTACCAGGTGCATTATTTAAAAATGTAAGCATTTTATGGGAGCATAAAAGATTAAATACTGACTAAGGAGATTTTAATGAATGACAAAACAAAACCACCATGAATGAAGAATTAGAAACTAATTATCCAGAACATCTTTTCCTCTCTTTTTCTGTACATGACTCTTTAGAACCACCATGACTGGGGCTCTGAGCATTACGGTGCCAACTGCCTAGAGTGAAGGTGCTGAACTCAGGAAGGGCAGTGATTAAGGTAGATGTTCACAACTGCAGTAAGAGACTGCAAGGTTGTATGACCTGATGTCAAAAGGCCACTAATTGAGGAGAGTAGTTAGGAGGTCTATCATCTGAATACTGCCCAATGCATTCCAAATGTCCCAGGCAAAAATTCTTGGTGGGGGCTGTCAGGAGTGTTACAAGAGAGACAAGGACAAGGGGACAGATGAAAAGCAACACAAGATAATGTGATATAAAGGATGAACTGATACAGGTACATGAGCTGTGTGGATGACAACATACTTCTGCATAATGCTCTCTGTTGCCATAGGAATCAGTCCCAAACTGAACTATGCCGGTAACTACCAGTACTTTTATAGATAAGAGTCCATTTTCAAAAATACAGATGACCTTAAACCATGGCACTGCTGACCACTTATATAGTAGGATGCAAGGTTAATTAATCTGTAATGTTCTTTTATGTCTACTTTACCTTCTTCTCCACAGCTTCACCCAGAAATGCTGGTCAGAAAGACAGATGTTGTGACTTAAGTCTGTTTCAAGAAGACAGCTTGTTCATTTATAACTCTACAAAAATGTCATAGATGAATATTACACCCTCAGCTCTTCATCCCTCTAGCTCTTTCCTCTAACTTGGTCTTTAGGCTTTAATAGAGGATTTTTTAATTTTTCATGACCTGCTATTCTTCTTGTGATTCTTGATTGACAGAGTAATTTACACCATTTTTCTACTTACGGCAGACATGATAAGTTCTCCACCTAGATTCTGGATTTCTGCTTTAACTTGACTGCAGATTTTGAGCTGATGGGAGTACAGTTTGATCTGTTCTAGGTAAGCCAACAAATCCTGTTTGCACGATTGGTCTGGGCACTGAAGATGAAAAAAGAAAACAATTACTAAGGAATTTTGGGAACTGCTGATTCAAAATTTTGTCTCAGACCCCAGGTTAATACTTCACTGAAGGGCATTCAAGTTGCATGTAAATGTAGCTTGACTTTTCCCTGCAGCAGTGTCAAGTTCAGTACTACTTCACTTTTGTCAAGCTTTTTTACAAAATGATTGCAGAAACTCAGAATAATCCTAAATGTCTCCATGTTTATTTAATACTGCTGCATTTACCTTAGCATCATTTCAAAACTAAATTCTTTAAGGTATGGAATAATTATTGTCTTCAATTCTTAGCAGGTGATGATTTATTCTTAAGAAGACAGCTACGTTATCAGCGGTATTTACATGGCCAAATGTAAATATAAATGCAGAGCACTGCTATAATATGACCTTATGTTTTTTTGTGTTCCATCCTGAGTTTACTCCCCTTGATCTGTTGATCTACTGTATCAGTGGAAACAGGAAAATCTCTTACAAACAATTCACTGATTTCAATACTTCTAACAACATAGGAATTCTTTCTACCCTCACTTCTGTGAATTTCCAAAATGCTTGAAGTACTTGGAGGGGGAAATATTTCTCTGTGAGTACCAGGCTAGACACATAAGGTTTGGTATGCATTTGTTCTAAAGCTGCTTTTTGTCACCGTGGAAGAAGAAAGGGATCTTAAGGTGAATGGTGAGTCCCTGATGTGCTACCACGGTTGTAAAAAGTGCATGATGAATAAGAAATAGATGCCTACAGTTTTTCAGACATGTTTTTAGTCTGTATGCTGTATTTACATTATAAATAGGGTCACTTTCTTTTGACAGAAGGTAAAGGTACATTCACATCAAATGCAGAGGCAGCTACCACCAATGGGTTTGTGTGGCTATTTAAATTTTTGGTGTTAGTGAATTGTGGTCAATGGATTTAAATCCAAAACCTGCCAGAAGTCAGAAAAAGCACCAGTTCTACAAGATTCATCAAAATATTTTACCAAAACTACTGCCTATGCTGAAGAAATTTATTACTTGTTCAGAATGGGGGTGTGATGACTGTATTCTTCATGACTACATAGTATGTTCAGTAGCAATCAATCTGCTAGATTCAGTACTAAAATATTTTCTGAACTTTGGAAGAGACATAGAAGAATTTCCTGACACGCTGTCTTTCTTCTGTGTATTGTTTCCCAAGTGCTAGCATACTACAGAAAACTATGCTGAAAAATATCTTTGTTTCTTCCTGCTTTAACACTGCAACACTGCTTCAACAACTGCACAAATCAGCATTTCAATACTGTTCTCAGTAACTGGATACTCATTGTTTAGTGAGTGATAATTAATATAAAATTCATGCAAGTGTAGTCCCTTTAAGCATCAGAACCAATTCTGTCAAGACAGGGTGTATTTCCTGGAAGGTAATGCTTGCTCTTTCAATTTCAGTTTTCTTAACTACAATGATGTGTGGGATCTTTGACTAGAAAAACTCAAGAGATGGGCACACAGGGTGTCTATAGATTGTCTCATTCACTTGAAGTAGTGATAACATCAATTGCAGAAGTTTGGAGACAATAATAATTTGACATTATGTTATGCTCTTTTATCTAATAATACTGACAGGTCAGTCACATTTGCTGCCTTCCTTATATACCATTAAGGAAGACAAGTGTAACATTTTTTAAATGATGACGATGATATGCATCAAAGATCAGGAAATTGTTACTCCTTAACAAGACCCTGAGGTTAAATAGTTGTATGGTGCAGAGCTCATTAGCATTCAAATGCTAGTAGGCATTAGTAGATAAGGGAAGAGCAACTGATGTCATCTACCTGGACTTGCATAAACCCTTTGATACCATCCCACATGACATTTGGGTCACCAAATTGCAAAAGCATGGGCTTGAGAGGTGGACCAGTGGCTGGATAGCTGGATGGCTGCAGAGAGCAGCAGCAAACAGCTCTATGTACAGATGCAGACCAGTGACAAGTGATGTCCCTGAGGGGTTGGTACTGGGACCAATGCTGTTTCACATCTTTGCCAGCAACATGGACAGTGAGATCAAGGCACCCTCAGCAAGTTTGCAGATGACACTAATCTGTGTGGTTCAGCTGACATGCTGGAGAGAAGGGAGGCCATCCAGAGGGACTTGGACAGGCTGGAAAGGTGGGCCCAAGCCAACCTCATGAAATAGAACATGGCCAAGTGCAAGGTCCTACATGTGAGTCAGGGCAATCCCAAGCACAAATAAAGGCTGGTGAGGAGTGGCTCAAGGGCAGTCTGGAGGAGAAGGACTTCGGGGGTGTAAGCTGATAAAAAATTCACCAGGAGCCAGATAATAGTTGCTGGCAGGCCAGAAGGCAACCATGTGCTGGGCTGCATCCAAAGTGTGACCAGCAGGATGAGAGGTAATTCTCCCCCTCTGCTCTGCTCTGGTGAAACCCCATCTGGAGCACTGTTTCCAGTTCTGGTGCTCCCAGAGCAAGAGGGACACATGGCTGCTGAAGTGGATCCAGAGGACGGTCATGAAGATGCTCAGAGGACTGGAGCACCTCCCCAAAGAGGATAGGGGCTCTTCAGCCTGGAGAAGAGAAGGCTCTGGGGAGACCTTACAGTGATCTTCCAGTAGTTGAAGGGAGACTACAGGAAAGCTGGGAAAGGACTTTTCACAAGGGCTTGCAGTAACAGGATGGTGGGGAAATGGCTTTGAGCTTGAGGAGAGGAGATTTAGACTGGATGCCAGAAAGAAATTCTTTACAGTGCGGGTGGTGAGACCCTGGAATAGGCTTCCCAGGGACATGGTAGATGCCCCCTCCCTGGAAGCGTTCGAGGCCAACATGGACAAGATCTTGAGCAACCTGGTCTAGTGAAACGCATCCCTGCCCATGGCAGGGAGGTTGGAACTAGGTGATCTTTAAGGTCCCTTCCAACCTAAACCATTTTATGAATATGTAAGTTAGTAGGAAAAGACTTCTGAAATGCAATTATGCAACTGTATGACTCTTGGTGTGTCCACAGCATTACTACTCCCTGTAGATGCTGCCCATCTTTCTCCTGCCTTGCATACCACAATACACATAAGAAAACATGAAAAGGACAATGACAATTTTCATGCAAACAGGTATTTGGTTCTGCAATACAAACCCAAGAGGTCATTAAAAATAACTAGTTCAGAACATCGGATGTTTCTTAACACGGTGATATTAAGTTGCAGAGATCTTTGTTGCAAACTGGTTACACCAAAAGCTTGCATGGGTCAAAAAAGTTACTGGACAAATTAATGAAAAAAGGTCAAAGACTGTTTAATGTAGTAAGTGTATCAGAAGTATGCTGGGTGAAGTAAATTCTTGAATGTCCACTAGAGGCCGGGAGACTGATGGAAGTACCCTGAAACATGCCATTATCTCACTGCCTTTTGTATATATTCATTGTTAACTATTATAAGCGAAAGGATATTGGTCTAAATGAACTTTTTTATGTACTTTACACATTAAACTTTACAAGATGATAAGATCAAGGCAGGGGCCAATATAATACAGAGAAGAATCATTTCCAGAGATAAAGATAACATTCTATATTACTTTAAGCAGGATAAAGTACTACAGAAAAATTCAAGCCTCATGTCTTATAGTATATAGCAATCATCTGCAAGCAGATGTTAGAAAGAAATGTACTCTGTAAAGAGGATATTCCATAAGGAATCCTCTGCATACTGCTCAGAAGCATCTGCTACAAGCAACACTTGCTCATTAGTGAAACCAAACACTAGTCTGCAACAGGAGGACAATTAATAAATTCTGAGTTTAATCATCCCAAAGGCAATTGATGGTTACTAGTTTAATGCCTCACAGTCTTAGCTAGAGAGTTTGGCAAATTATGAGAAGTTCCTTCCCATACATACTGAAGGCAGTGGGTTGTTAACAGGAGCTTGCCATAAAAACATGTTCAGGACTGACTTGCATCCAAAAGAAAGATGCAATGGTGTTCTACCTATTAAAAAGAGGTGACCTGAAAAATTATGCAGTCATAAAAACCACAGTGAAACCAACGTTCACAATTCAAGTGGAAAAGCCATTGCTGCAGTACTGCCACAACATATCAAGACTTCCAATTCTGCAGGAAATTTGGACTGTAAATTATTGTTCTTGGTGTACTTTAATTGTATCCCTTTGCTAACGAAGTCGGTAGCATTTCTCTAGAATCTGGATCAATCTTCATGGTGATTAATACTGGGTATAGTCACACACAGACACACTACCCTAAATATAAATGTGTAATTTTAGAATGGCTTATGTTGGAAGGGAGCTTAAAGATCATCTACTCCAACCTCCCCACCATGGGCAGGGATGTCTCTCAGCTAGGTTTGGCTGCTCAAGGCCTCATCCAACCTGGCCTTGAACATATCCAGGGAGGAGGCATCCACAAACTCCCTGGGCAGCCTATTCCAGAGTCTCACCACTCTTGTACTGAAGAAGTTCCTAAGATCTAGTCTAAACCTACACTCCCTCAACTTAAAACCATTCCCCCTTGTCCTATTGCTAGACACCCTTATGGAAAGTCCCTCTCCAGCCTTCCTGTAGCCTCCTTCACACAGTGAAAGGCAGTTCTATGGTCCACTCAGAGTCTTCTCAGCCTATCCCCATTGCAGAGGGGTTCCAGTTTGTGTGGCCTTCCTCTGGACTCTCTCCAACACTCTGTGTCCATCTTATGATGAGGACAGCAGAACTGGGTGCAGTATTTGAGGTGGGGTCTCACAAGAGTATTGCAAGCATTTGTTAACTGTAAGCTGTTAAGTAACATGATCTAGTAATCACAAGATCTTTTCAGCACATCAGCTAATAATTCTATGGGATTTTTTTTTTAATTTTACTTTCAGGAATTTAAAAGTACATAAAATCAGGTTCTAAGTCAGGAGACTACTTGGTTGTATAGAAAGAGACGTTTCATACTGGTCCCTACGCTTCCAGAATTTAAAAGTAGTTAAAATTTTTTTGCCTTGATATATTGTTCCTAACCAGGACATATGGAGAAGTTAGTTGACTCAAGTGGAGCTAAGCCTGGGCTGTGCTGTGGTACATGGATGCCCTGGCTTCAACATGCATCTAAGACTGCAGCAGAGCATGTGGGCAGCTCCTGCTTGGTACTGATGATTAGGGCACCTCTCTGTCCTTGCTTTTATCTAGGACTGCATCAAGAAGTTCTCAAGTGAACATTCTGTTTTGTCAGTGGAATTTATACGAATAGAGTTGTTTCCTTTCAAGAAAATCCTCTAATAGCTTGAACAACCAAACTGAGGGAATCTGAAGAGCAGCTCTGCTCAGCATGCTGTGTGTGGCTCAGAGGCCTGTGCAATGCAGCACCCCCTGGGGTTCCCATCAGTGACAGGAATCGTAAGGTTATCTATACTATGCTTTCCTTACAGTGTTAGCTGTGACAAACAGCATTTTAAAAGACATCTCGCAGAGTCTGAGTGCCTGTCTTACTGAGATCATAATGGACCTGCTCCTCTTGGTGCAAAACAACTGGAATACTGAGAAGGCTTTCCATAACAATCTACAGCACAATCCATTCAAACCACATGTGAATTACCATAATTATCTTAGGGCTTTCAGGTCACAAATTCTATAATAAATTTGAAACAATTGTATTTTAAACTACATTTATTATCCATGTAATTGTGAACACTTTGCGTAGGTTTATGCCAATGCTGTACTGTAATTATTTTCACAGTTGTTAACTCTGAGTCATCTGAAAAGTGCTGTAAGTATGGACTAAAATGTAACTGAATGATGCTCATTGTACCATAGTGTGTCCCTGTCCTTCAAACATGGGATGAGTGGTTTATAAAAATACAAAATGAAGAACAGTGTATCAGAGAGTGCTGCTGTGGCAAGCACAGGTTCAGGGTGGGGTTTGGTTTTTACCCCTCCTGACAGGAAAACTGAATTGTCATTCCAATTTTGATTCTCTGAAGTTACAGGGAGTGTGAAAATGCTTTATGAACAGGGAAAGGTCAAAGAGATATGACAATGACTCCTTGTTATAGAGTGACTATTTTTAGTTCTTGTTGAGGTTTGAGGTTAGACAGAGGAAACAGAGGAAGGTTTTGCTTTTTCTTCCTTGCATGTAGTTTTGACTACTGAAAATGCCATCATATGTTACTGTGGTCCTGCTAACTACAACAGCAGGGTAGTAGTTGAGCTACTGCACAACTGTGAAGGGTAAAGTGATGTGGTTTTATTAAAAGGAAGTATCAGCATTGGTGACAAAGAGTTATAGGGTAGCCAAAGTTTGATAAGCAAGCAGTGAAAAGGTGTCAAGAAAAGTATGCACAGGAAGAGTGTGCATGGACCTAGATTTTATAGGGTATTTGAAAATTGGTCGAGCTCTCTATTTTCACTTTTGAAGCAAATCCAGAGGTAGCCCAGAGGAATGTAAAGTTTATTTTGGGACCCTAGAGAGCGGGGCATAGGAAATTTGGCAAAGTAACAGCTGAGAAAAGGAACTGTTGATCTTTGTAAATACCTTGGAGATTTAAAAAAAAAACTCAACAAAACAAACACAGTGAGAAAAGACCTTTGTAAGTTAAAGGTTACACAATGTAAGATAACAAGCCATCTGAGGAATGAGAGTATCTTATTAAGCACCTGTGTAACAGAAGGAATAAAGACATGATTCTCTTGTTTTGCTAAGTATCTGACACGTCTAGCAATGACCATAGTTGTGTTCACCACAGAGGTAAACGAATAGCTTCTTGGGTTCACCTTTTCATTTTCATATTTTTTGGTATGTGCCTATTTGCATTCTAGTGCTTGTAACATGAAATTACATCTAAAATAGAAGCAACTCCTAAAATTTATAAGTGTATTTCGGTCGCATGGGAGATGCAACAAGGAGTAAACACCAGGGGTCACGTTGCTCAAGAGAATCAAGGCTCTAAGCTAGGAAAAATTGAAATAAGTTGAGTGAATTTGGTAAAAAGGTCACAATACCTTGAATGATGTCACATTTCACAGCAGCTATGAGAGGACACATGAATTTTTAGCAATACTGATTCATTAATTTTGTAACTATGTATTACAGTGGAAAACAAAGAATTCAAAGCTAAAGTCAGCACCCTTAGCAAGCATGGTGTTGAGACCTAGCACCTGTTCAAACCAATAAGCCCACTCAGCAGAACTCCATGCCAGTGCAACAATATTGTGTTCCCACATTAATTAACAAAAAAAATCTAGCATGGTCTGTACTATATGTCTAAACTGTTGTGTTCACAACATAAGGACCCATAAAAAGATCTAGCTATATACACATAGGTATATATTTTATATACTATATACTGTATGTCTAAAATGTTGCATTCAGCTATGTGTAAATGTCTAAGTAGATAAATACAGGAACATGCCCATCTGTGCTATAGGTATATATTTATGTGTGTTTGTAAGGGTATATAAAGAGACATATTGATACATTCAGGGAACCCACACACGCAGGTGAGATTTGGTCTATATAACCATCCCTTCAGATATAAAGAAAAGAAAGGAAAATCAGACAGGTAGGTCTAACAATATCACAAGCACTTTTGTAAATGACCTTCTTAGGTGCTGGAGATTTTGTGGATTAATCTGTGACAAAGTTTAATGCACTGCTGCATAAATAACCTACCTGATTGGCAATCAGCCGTGCTAGGACATCCATCCTTGATCCTGACTCTGAAATCATTTTTGCTGCATTAATTACATCAGATGTGTTCTTCAGAGGTCCTCTACCCCTTCCAAAGAAACAAAGAACACTACTGTACTACTCAAAAAATAAGAATAAATCTCATCCATGCAAATTAGGCATAGAAGGACTGAACTGAATAAAACAACTAACCCATACAGAAAGAACATTAACTAAATCCCCACCCCCCAAAACAGTTTTGTTTTCATCAGCTGGATGCAGGAGTACTAGAAAGATGTCACAGTGTTCTCATACTAGAAGCAAAGCCTGTGCCAAGTCCTGAGTATACGATTTGAGACTACTTGTGCCATTTGCTTTTCCTGTCACTGTGTGTCGTTTGTGTTCCTTTGTCCTTCATGATTTTTCTAGTAAATATGTTTGTAGAACACTTGACACAGTGATGTATTCTGAGACTCAGTATGAGTGCCTGGTCAGAAAAATAGTTGGGATTTAAAAATGCAATCGGTGTACACAAGCACGAATGGAAGTATCATAGAATCATATGAGCTGAGGTTGAAAGAGACCTCAGAGATCCTTTACTCCAACCTCCCCATCATGGGCAGGAACGTCTCTCAACTAGACTCAGCAGCTCAAGGCCTCATCCGACTTGGCCTTGAACACCCCCACAGTGGAGGCATCTACAATCTCCATGGGCAGCCACAGTCTCACCACCCTTGTACTGAAGAACTTCTTCCTAAGATGGGGGATGATTTTGCAAATGCAAGATGCAATACTTCAGTGTTCACTACACCCTTCATTTGCTTTTCTTGGTATTTTCCCTTCTAACTACTGAACAACTGAACGAATTCCTGCACACAGAACCTTCCCACCAGTTCAACTGGAAAACTCAGATGAGTTTTTCGTTGGTGTCTGCACCATGACAAGTTCAGAAGGTCACAGGTTTATCAGTTGTCCACAGCATATTCTCTAGGTACTCCACAATCTATAAACAGCCTAGTGCCCTCCTGGGAGGCTACAACCCAGACTTCCAGTCAACACAAAAAGTGAACACAACCTAGAATTAAATAAGTGAGGAAAGGAGAGATTAACAATGCAAATCATCCCTGCTAGTAATGCTAGTGACTATCAGCCAGCAGCTTTTTTTGACATCTGAATATGTGCCATCTGAGTATTTTGAGGCTGAAGTTGTTTGAATAAATTAGCAATTTTATGTACCTGTGCAAGTCCCTCAGAGGATCTATGAATGAGGAGAAAGCTTGTTTACACAAGAAAAGTATTTCAAACAAATTAAAAGAAAGTATTTGTTTCCATCACAAATATGGCCACTGGGAGAGCCATCCAAGAACACAGCAGTGAGGACCACCAAGACTTCTGCTCAAATCGCACCAATGGTTTCAGTTCTTCTCTACCAAATCCTCTAAAATAATGTGGGTCTGGATGCTTAGGAGGTACATTTGAAATAAATATTTAGAAACAGCATTCAGAATGCCTCAGGTTTATAGTAAAATGTTAGAAAAAAAGCATGCTAAGGCACACATACAAAGAGGCTGCTCCTCTTCTAGAGAAACAAGAACTGCTCATTTCTTTTTACTTGCACGTAAAATCCAGAGTCTTTTATATAAGGTACAGGTTTAAGTGCCTTAGGGTGTGGCTTAATGAGCCATTAGTCCAAGTTTATGATGTTTGACACTCACTAAAGGCTTTTCAAATAATACTTTGGAGAGAACACTAAATCTGCTGAATCACCAGCCAAACAGAAGAAAAAGACAGAAAAAAACCAAACAAGAAAAAAACCCCAACAAACTAAGCAGGATAAAATTTCTCTGGGGACAACTGCAAACTCTAAATTTGGACATAAATAATCAACTGTACAGAGAGTAAAAGTCTTATAGAGTAGTTTTTTTAAAAGATGCATGTGTTACTGGAGTGGGTCAGTCTGAACAAGAGTCCATGAGGTGGTGCTGTTATGAAGACAGCAGAGAGCACATCACCGAACACAGACAGGAAGATATATTCCACCCAAAGTTTCCCTTTTGCTTTCACAATTTTGATAAGGCCACAGCTGCATTTCTGCAAGGAGTTTCAGGGAGTTTTAACACAATTGGACAATATGCATTTAAGATGATCAGACATGTCATAAACATGATCAATGAGGGAAGATCAACAGGCTTAAACACTTTGATAGAGAAATTTGAAAGTTAGGAGTGCGGTAAAGGAAGAGGTACAAGCAAGAGAAGCTGCAGAACACAATCTTCAAGTGGGTTTCATGACTCTAGTGGATAGAGAACTGTTTTGGTTGCAAAATACATTTAAGATCATGGAGTCCAATGGTCAACCGAACACGAAAATAGCTGTTAAACCATATCCCCATGTGCCATGTCTGTAAGTTTCTTGAACACCTCCAGTGACTTCACCACCTCCCTGGGAGGTCTGTTCCAATGCCTGACACAATTTTTTCCTATTATCCAATCTAAACCTCCCCTGGCACAATCTGAGCCTATCATTTGATACTAGGGAGAAGAGACAAACACCCACCTCACTACAATTTCCTTTCAGGCAGTCGTAAAGAACAATGAGGTGTCCCCTCAGGCTTCTCTTCTCCAGATTAAACAATCCCAGTTCCTGTAGTTGCTCCTCACCAGACCTGAATTATGAATGCTATAAATGATGGAATGATTTGAGTCCCTTTCTGAGGTCTATTTCAGTTGAAAATTTTGATTGTTCTAAATCTAACAAAGGTGGCTCATGTTCTTTGGTGAATCACTGCCAGTACCAATTTGTGTTACCTTCATATGTTATACGTGCAGATGTGCATTTTGTGAATTCCCAGCTTTCCTGATTTAGCACCAGATCAGCAGATTAAGAATGTCATTAGCTGATATTAACTCCCTGAATCCAGATGCTAGAGACACAAACTGTCTCTTAAATCACTTAAGTTGTTCTCCCCATCCATCAGATGGCTTCCTTACCAGTTGCATTTTAAGTGGGGATTTTGCATTTTATGTGGGGATTTTGAAGTGTGAAAAAACCACTTTGCTTGGAAGGCTGTTTTCCTGTGCTATTCATTTCACATCTGAGATTTTTTTTTTTTCCCCCAGATATTCCATATAGTTATCTCTCTGTATCATTGTACAAACATCTCTTTCCTTCTACAAATGCAGTCCATGATCTTCCTCCACCAGGTGCTGAAGGGTCTCTGGCTAAACTGCAAGACTACTGTGGTACTGGTCCCATCATTAAAAATAATCAAATTCCTATAGATCATAGAGATCTGCATGCAGGAGCTTAAGAAATACTATCTTAGCTCATGAGTTTACAGCAGATGCTTAAATACAGGTTAAAAAAAAAAAAAAAGTTTCCTATCATGTACCATCTGCTGGTCAACGACACCACAAAATTTGTTTGCGGAGTTTTCTACATTTATCTCTCTCCTAAAAGATAAATTCTAATTTCACAGCTATGGCTTCCACATAAATTATTGTGGCTTTTTTTAAAGTCAGCCTTATCATGCTACTTTCCCCTTGCTTCCAGTCCCTGTAATTTTAAAAGTCAAACTTCAGCTCATATACCACTTACTGCATTTAATGAAACTGAATGCCTGATTTGGATCCACTGCATGGAAAACCCAATACATCTATTTTCCTCACACTTCACTATTTCCAAGCTTAAAGCCTTACTAGCTAAGTAAGTTGATAACACATTCAAGATTTTGCACCCATTGCCCCTTTTCCCATCACTGGACGTCACTGAGAAGAACAAGAAGAGTCTGTCTCTCTACTCCCAACATTTGCCCTTTACATCTTTATAAATATGAATGAAGTCATCCCTCAGTTTCCTCTTCTCTAAGCTAAAGAGGCCCAGCAGCCTCAGCCTTTCCTCATAAGGGAGATGTTCCACCCCCTTAATGATCTTTGTGGCTCTGCATAGGAGCCTTTCAAGCAGTTTCCTGAGGTCCTTCTTGAGCTGATGGGCCCATAACTGGACACAATATTCCAGATGAAGCCTCACCAGGGCAGCGTAGACAAAAAGAACCTCCCTCAACCTACTAACCACACTCCTTCTAATACACCCCAGGATGCCACTTCTGCTACCTGTATCTCTTCCTCTACCTTTCCACAGCTGCTCTGCAAAATGTTTCTAGTGTTGGCATGGTTAAGAAATTTGGATTCCCATCATACATTCTGACCTCTAGACTAGGAGTTGTTTCTTAAGTTTGAGGTTTTTTTGTTTGTTTGGTGGGTTGGTTGGTGGGTTCTGTTTGTTTGGGGTTTTTTTGTTGTTATTTTTGGTGGGGTTGCATGGTTTTTGGGGGTTTTTTTGTTTGGGTTTTTTTTGTTTGGTTGTTTTTTGTTTGTTTGGGTTTCTTTTTAATGGTGATTGCATGAAGTCCTGGAAGCAGGGCTAAAGCAGGGCTAAAGATTCACACCAAGGAATGGATCAGTGAAGTTCTAGGCAATGTGAGCACAGCATATGCATTTTTAACTATCCATTAATTATGGAAATGAAAATTGAGTTTGTCAGAAATTTCTCTTCCCTCTTCTTTTTTCCCCTTCCTGCATTGGCAATGTATCAGGTCTGCATCTCCTTCAATGAGGAATACAGGAGAAGACATTCCAAAGCACAGGCTGGTTTACAGCAAGAGTGGAGTGATATATATGAAACAAACATACTTTGTAAAGAGGTATTTCATGGGGTATGAGCACTCAGAAAAATCAAATGCACAGATAAAAGTTGAGACACAGTTCCTACAGGACAGTAAGAAGCAATTTGGAGTTTCAGGGGATCACAATACATCAGGAATCAACATTGCTGCAAAAGAAAAGGCAATGAGAAAATGGTAAACACAGGGGAGAAGTAGTACTTCTGCTCTTTTTTACAGTAATGAGGTCTCTGTAGGAGAATTTCTGGAAAAACATATGACTTAATTTAGAAAAGAGAAGACCACGAAGTGCCAGTGGAAAGGATTAGATTTGGGTTTACTTCCTAAATTCCAGCTTATTATGGTGGAATGAGCAGTAAGGCTCTGTGAAAAATACTGACATAGGAATTCCTCCTCAACTGCAGTCATTGGGTTATGTGGCACAAGAAGATCATGAGGTTTATGGTTACATGGTCTGCCAACAATGGCATCATGAATGTCTTCTCTTGAAGACATCTATGCTGTTGAAGTGCCACCTTCTGTTTCAAGTTGCTGTAGGAAGTGGCAAATTTCTGCATGAACTTGCCGCAATTAGCAAGCAGTTTGTATCAATCCTATGATTCCTTTCCTTTTATACTCTGGGGTGCATTCTTTCTAGATACTTCATTGCTGATCTCATGTTGGTAGTTTTCTTATCTAGATCACCCCTCTCTCCTCAGACCCCTTGTGCTTTCACCATCTTTACAAAAGAAGTGCTCTCACTTCCTGAATTTTACCACCCAAGTCCAAAACAGAGCAATCAAACTTTTACTTAGCACTCAGTAGACAGTACAGATACAGATTTTTCAAAGTTTTTTAGGGTCTACCAAGTTTAATTCTGATAACCATGTCCAAAAGTCTCTGAATTTTACTAAAACCATGATCGGTTGTAGTGTCTGAAGAGACTACTGGTAAATTCACAAAATATCCTGAAGACTCTTGTGTTATGGCTGCAGTTCGTTTTCAATGCCATGCCTATGCAACAGTGACTTTCATTTATGGGCCACAACCACTGCCCCATAGTCACTGTGACAAAGAACAGCATGGCTCTGCCTCCCACATCAATGCCAGATGTTCTCAAGTGGCTTTTAGTCTGCAAAGACCCTTAGCTCCATCCTTGAGAGTGTCTTATCTTGACCTGTCCATATTCTTCCTAAAGCAGGCCATTTCAGACCCTATAGAAGAAAATGTGACTGCACAACAACAGACAAAATGCCCTTCATCAGTGAGAAAACTATTTGATTATATTAAACCTCAGAAGAGATATTTTCTTAATGATCCATGGTTTCCTTCATCTCTCTGCTGTGATTAATGAAGTAGGAGTAGAGCTATTCCAATCTGAAAAGGAAATACAGACTTGTTTTTAATATCACATTTCCTATTTTGTCAGCTGTATAAACTCTGTTAGAAAAATCCAGACACTGAAAACTTGGCTGGGAGAGGGAAAAGAGAACACAGAAATTAAGCGGGAACAGAAAAGAAGGTCTGTCATGAGATGAGCTGTACGTGTATCCTAAGAGGTAGAAGAGCAGCCAAAAACCTGACTACAAGTTGTTAAATCAGAAGTCTTACAAAACTAATCATAGCAACAACAGATTGTGGAAAGCAAAGCATCAGAGGGGTTTGTTTGTACACGTCTGGCTCTGATGTACATGTATATGAATTAAATATTTTATGTGCAACAACCAAGCACAGAAATGTCTGTATGTTTATATACAATCACAGAAATTCAAATCCCAGATTTGTGATCTCTTCCCATAATCATCCTTGTTCACAGAGGTAGACATTCTTCCTCTCAACCTATAAATCCAGTACTCAAAATGTTCTCAAGGACATCTGGAGTTCTCCTGCCACACTTGATGAAATGTTTTTATGAAAATGTCCCATTTCTACTCAGTTGAGACTAGCTGCAGGAGGTGCATGTATAACACAAACTAATCATCATTTAATTTGAGATATATATATGTATGTGCATGTGTGTGTATATATATAGAATAATAAATATATATTCTATATATATATATCATTATATATATGTGTGTATATATATATTATATATTATAAAATTGTCCTTACTGTGATCTGAAGATGAAAAGCACGTCATAGTGCTTTGCAAAGCTAGTTAGCTAGTTGTTACTAAATCAGCATTGGACTTTAAAATTAAGTACAAAAGCAAAACAAACAAAAAAAAAAACCCAACAAAAAAAAAGCAAAACAGAAAAACCCACCCCAAAACAAACAACAACAACAACAACAAAACCCAACAAAAAAACACCAGTGAAAAAAAATGCCAGAATCTGGTAATGAGAAAAATAGTGGAAAGACTCAACCAGGTATAAACCGGACACTTCAATAACGCATTTCATCAAAGACTGCAAGAGAAGTCCAAATATCCATGTATGTTCATCTGTGTGCACAAACGTCAGTAAGCAAAGAGCTCACAACTTAAAATCTTAAGGACTTTCAAGTTGTGTAAGTGCATGTAAACACATAAACACTTTTGTACTTGGCAGTAGTTTGTTAAAAATAAAGATGAAATCGTAACAAGACCAATGGTTTGGGTAATACAGCAAACGTGAATAAATCTGATAAGACCATTACTGAGCAGATGCCAGACATGAAGCTCCTTCACTTGTGTTTTGTTTAGTTACAGAGAAAACAATTTACAGATGCAGGAACTGATTCCCTCAATTAGTTATTTCATAGCTACTTCTTCCTGTGCCACCCCAGATCTCCATCTGATCTGTTCATCACATCCATACACAAGCACTGTTGGTACAATGCAAGAGAATACCACAACATCACAAATGAGTCCTGGTATCTAATCCAGGCATCAGTTATTTATTTCTGATCTCTTTTTCTTCTCACTATTTATCAGAAGTTTTCCCATCTCTTTCTGCTTCCAAATTCAGCTTTTCAAAGGACACTGTGATGTTTTAGTTGCCAAGAAGGTCAGCAGACTTTATCAGTCATGGTCTTTAATTTGGATGTTTACCACTATAAGTGCTATGTTACCTATCCACAGTTACTGTTTTTTCTCATCACACAAGAAGTCTCTGCTGTTTGCCGAAGTCTCTGCTGTTTGCCTCAGTCTCCTGCCTCTGATCTTCCCTGTCACAAACAGATAGTACCTGGAGACTTCAACAGCTCTCATCTAAGAAACCATCCAATTGCCTCTCAGAGCACATGTTTCAGTAATTTTTAAACTCCAAGCCTTTCCACAAGTAGAATCACAGAACACACTGGGCTGGAAGGGACTTTCAAAGGTCACCTTGTCCGACTCCTCTGCAGTGAGCAGGGACACCTCCGTCTAGATCAAGTTGCTCAGGGCTCCATCAAGTTTGACACTGAATGTCTCCAGGGATGAGGCCTCAACCACATTTCTGAGAAACATGTTCCAGTATTCCACCATTCTCATTGTGGCGACCCTCCTCCTGATGTCCAACATAAATCTCCCCTGATCCAGTTTCAGGATCACCTCTCACCCTACCACCACAGGCCCTTTGCAGCCTTCCTGTAGGATACCTTCAGGTATTTCAAGGCAGCTCTAGGGCCTCGCCTCCCTGGAGCCTTCTCTTCTCCAGGCTGAACAAACCCAACTTCCCCAGCCTGTTGTCATAGAAAAAGTGTTCTAGCCCTCTGATCATCTTCATCACCCTCCTCTACAACATGTCCATGTCCTTCCTGTGTTGAGGGTCCCCGAGCTGTGCACAGGTGAGATCCCACCAGAGTAGAGTGTCAGGATCACCTCCCTCCATCTGCTGGCTGTGCTTCTTTGGATGCAGCCTAGAATGCCATCAGCATTCTGGGTTGCAAGTGCACATCGTTGTCCCATGTTCAGCTTCTCATCCAGCACCCTTGAGTTCTCTCCCAACCACATTATCTCCCAGCCTGTATCGATGTCAAGGATTTCTCTGACTTAGGTGTGGAACTTTGATGTACTGAACCTTGTGAGATTCTCCTCAGCCAATCTCTCCAGCCTGTCCAGGTCCTTCTGGTGCCCTCAATCCTGAAGTCAGTACCATTGATGAAGATACTGAACAGCATTTGTCCCAGTACAGATCCCTGTGGGACACCACCTGTCACCCATCTCTACTTGGACATTGGGCTGCTGACCACTACCTTCAGATGTGGTCATCCAACCAATATCTTATCCACTGGGCTGTTCACCCATTAAATTCATATCCCTTAAGCTTAGAGAGAAGAATGCTGTGGGGAAATGTGTCAACAGCTTTACAGAAGCCCAAATAGATGCCATCTGTTGGTCTTCCCTTGTCCACTGATGTATTTGCTCATTATCATTTGGTTCTGAGCAAGTAACATTGAAATTAAACACGTGTTAACAAATGCACAGCTTCCATGTAGTCTCTCCTGCATTGCACAATGAAGTATACAATGCAAAAGGAGATGCTAAATGGTACACCTCACAAACACTGTCTGTGATACTTCTGTAGGCATTGACTACAGACTATTCAGGAAGGCTATCTGGCTACAGACTATTCAGGAAGGACAGGCAGGGG
>VWZE01025429.1:23880-34626 GCA_013396675.1 Eubucco bourcierii | reverse complement strand
GCCACAGGGAGCTATGCCACAGGGAACTGTTCCCTGGGGAGCTGCTCCATGGGGAACTGTGCCATGAGGAACTGTGCCATGGGGAGCTGTGCCATGGGGAGCTGCACTGTGGGGAGTTGTGTCACAGGGAACCATGCCACAGGGAGCTATGCCACAGGGAACTGTTCCCTGGGGAGCTGCTCCATGGGGAACTGTGCCATGAGGAACTGTGCCATGGGGAGCTGTGCCATGGGGAGCTGTGTCATGTGGGGAGCTGTGCCATGTGGGGAGCTGTGCCATGTGGGGAGCTGTGCCATGGGGGAGCTGTGCCATGTGGGGAGTTGTGCCATGTGGGGAGTTGTGCCATGGTGAGCTGTGCCATGAGGAACTGCACCATGGGGAGCTGTGCCATGGGGAGCTGTGGAATCAGCCCAGCAGCTGGCACCATGGACCGTGCCACGGTGCATAGCTCTAAACCCTTCCCCAAGCCTGGCACCCAATGGAGCAGGCACAAATCCTGACTCCATACAAGTTCAATCCTCACAACAGGCTCCAATTCCCTTGCTCCCATTCCTGGGCACACTCCTGGGCACACTCATTTCACCACCACACTGCAGAGCTGCAAAGCTACCTGCACACTGCCAGATCAATAGCTGGGCACGGAGCATGGGCACTGGGGCAGAGAGACACAGGAATGGTCCTGGAGTCAGGGAGCAGCCTCCCAAGTTCTCAGGTGGTGCTTGGCTAAGTATTATCTGCTACTGCCAACCTAAGACTCTGGCTGCAGCCAGGGATCCAAAGATGGCTTCCGACCATCCTCACCCTGCTGCAGCTGCTTGGAATTTCCTTTCCCTTTGCTTTTTTTTTTCTATTTGATAAAATATATCTCAGGTGAAATCCATTGGTAGAGCTCTGCAGGGCTTCCTTCCCTCCCCCTCCTCCTGCCCAGCTGCCAAACAGCAGGTTTTGAGCTGATAAATATTGATCAGTTTTCCAGGAAAGAGAAAAGAGAGTGAGGAAAAAAAAATAAAGAGGGGAGAAAAAAAATAATAAAATAAATTAATAATAAAATGAAAAAAAAAAATTAGGGAAGAAACAAAATTTAATAATAATGTGGGAAAAATAGAGGGGAGAAAAAAAAATAAATTAATAATAAAATGAAAAAAAAAAGAGGGAAGAAAAAAAAATTAATAATAACATGGGAAAAATAGAGGGGAGAAAAAATAAAATAAATTAATAATAAAATGGAAAAAATAGGGAAGAAAAAATTAATAATAACATGGAAAAATAGAGGGGAGAAAAAAATAAAATAAATTAATAATAAAATGAAAAAGAAAGAGGGAAGAAAAAAAATTAATAATAACATGGGAAAAACAAGAGGGGAGAAAAAAATAAAATAAATTAATAATAAAATGAAAAAATAGGGAAGAAAAAATAAATTAATAATAGAATAAAAAAAAGAGGGAAGAAAAAAAATTAATAATAACATGGGAAAATAGAGGGGAGAAAAAATAAATAATAAAATGGGAAAAAAATAAAGAGGGAAGAAAAAATAATTAAATGGAAAAACAGAGGGGAGAAAAAAATAAAATAAATTAATAATAAAATGAAAAAAAATAGGGAAGAAAAAAAATTTAACAATAACATGGGAAAAATAGAGGGGAGGAAAAAATAAAATAAATTAATAATAAAATGAAAAAAAATAGGGAAGAAAAAAAATTTAACAATAACATGGGAAAAATAGAGGGGAGGAAAAAATAAAATAAATTAATAATAAAATGGGGAAAAAAAAGGGAAGAAAAAAAATTAATAATAAAATGGAAAAAAAAGAGGGAAGAAAAAAATTAATAATAACATGGGAAAAATAGAGGGGAGAAAAAAATAAAATAAATTAATAATAAAATGAAAAAAAACAGGGAAGAAAAAAATTTAATAATAACATGGGAAAATAGAGGGGAGAAAAAAATAAATAATAAAATGGAAAAAATAAAGAGGGAATTAAAAAATAAATAATTAAATGGAAAAACAGAGGGGAGGAAAAAATAAAATAAATAATAAAGTGGGGAAAAAAAGAGGGAAGAAAAAATTATTTTTTTTAGGGGAAAAATAGAAGGGAGAAAAAAATTAATAACATTTTAAAAAATAAAGTGGGAAGGAAAAAAATAAAATAAATAATAAAGTGGGAAAAAAAGAAGGAAGAAAGAAATCCAAATTAAATTAATTTTTTAAAAAAAAAAAAGAGGAAAGAAAAAATAATAAAATAAATTAATAATAACACAGGAAAAATAGAGGGGAGAAAAAAATTAATAAATTTTTTTTTAAAAGAGGGAAGAAAAATATTTTTTTTTTAAATGGGAAAAATAGAGGGGAGGAAAAAATAAAATAAATTAATAATAACATAAAAAAAAAGAGGGGAAAAAAGTAATAATAACATAGGAAAAACAGAGGGGATAAAAAAATAAAATGGGAAAAAAGAGGGAAGAAAAAAATTAATAAACAAATGAAAAAAAAAGAAGAAAAAAATTAATAATAACATGGGAAAAATAGAGGGGAGATAAAAATAAATAATAAAATGGAAAAAATAAAGAGGGAAGAAAAAATAAAATAAATAATACAATGAAAAAAAGAGGGAAGAAAAAAATAAAATAATTTTTTAAATGGGAAAAATAGAGGGGAGAAAAAAATAAAATACATTAATAATAAATTGAAAAAAAGAAGGAAGAAAAAAAATGAATTAATAATAACATGGAAAAAATAAAGAGGGGAGGAAAAAAAAATTAATAATAAAATGAAAAAAATAAAGAGGGAAAGAAAAAAATAAAATTAATAATAATGGGAAAAATGAAGAGGGGGAAAAAAAATAAAATACATTAATAATAAACTGAAAAAAAGAAGGAAGAAAAAAATGAATTAATAATAACATGGAAAAAATAAAGAGGGGAGGAAAAAAAAATTAATAATAAAATGAAAAAAATAAAGAGGGAAAGAAAAAAATAAAATTAATAATAATGGGAAAAATGAAGAGGGGGAAAAAAAATAAAATACATTAATAATAAACTGAAAAAAAGAAGGAAGAAAAAAATGAATTAATAATAACATGGAAAAAATAAAGAGGGGAGGAAAAAAAAATTAATAATAAAATGAAAAAAATAAAGAGGGAAAGAAAAAAATAAAATTAATAATAATGGGAAAAATGAAGAGGGGGAAAAAAAATAAAATACATTAATAATAAACTGAAAAAAAGAAGGAAGAAAAAAATGAATTAATAATAACATGGAAAAAATAAAGAGGGGAGGAAAAAAAAATTAATAATAAAATGAAAAAAATAAAGAGGGAAAGAAAAAAATAAAATTAATAATAATGGGAAAAATGAAGAGGGGGAAAAAAAATAAAATACATTAATAATAAACTGAAAAAAAGAAGGAAGAAAAAAATGAATTAATAATAACATGGAAAAAATAAAGAGGGGAGGAAAAAAAAATTAATAATAAAATGAAAAAAATAAAGAGGGAAAGAAAAAAATAAAATTAATAATAATGGGAAAAATGAAGAGGGGGAAAAAAAATAAAATACATTAATAATAAACTGAAAAAAAGAAGGAAGAAAAAAATGAATTAATAATAACATGGAAAAAATAAAGAGGGGAGGAAAAAAAAATTAATAATAAAATGAAAAAAATAAAGAGGGAAAGAAAAAAATAAAATTAATAATAATGGGAAAAATGAAGAGGGGGAAAAAAAATAAAATACATTAATAATAAACTGAAAAAAAGAAGGAAGAAAAAAATGAATTAATAATAACATGGAAAAAATAAAGAGGGGAGGAAAAAAAAATTAATAATAAAATGAAAAAAATAAAGAGGGAAAGAAAAAAATAAAATTAATAATAATGGGAAAAATGAAGAGGGGGAAAAAAAATAAAATACATTAATAATAAACTGAAAAAAAGAAGGAAGAAAAAAATGAATTAATAATAACATGGAAAAAATAAAGAGGGGAGGAAAAAAAAATTAATAATAAAATGAAAAAAATAAAGAGGGAAAGAAAAAAATAAAATTAATAATAATGGGAAAAATGAAGAGGGGGAAAAAAAATAAAATACATTAATAATAAACTGAAAAAAAGAAGGAAGAAAAAAATGAATTAATAATAACATGGAAAAAATAAAGAGGGGAGGAAAAAAAAATTAATAATAAAATGAAAAAAATAAAGAGGGAAAGAAAAAAATAAAATTAATAATAATGGGAAAAATGAAGAGGGGGAAAAAAAATAAAATACATTAATAATAAACTGAAAAAAAGAAGGAAGAAAAAAATGAATTAATAATAACATGGAAAAAATAAAGAGGGGAGGAAAAAAAAATTAATAATAAAATGAAAAAAATAAAGAGGGAAAGAAAAAAATAAAATTAATAATAATGGGAAAAATGAAGAGGGGGAAAAAAAATAAAATACATTAATAATAAACTGAAAAAAAGAAGGAAGAAAAAAATGAATTAATAATAACATGGAAAAAATAAAGAGGGGAGGAAAAAAAAATTAATAATAAAATGAAAAAAATAAAGAGGGAAAGAAAAAAATAAAATTAATAATAATGGGAAAAATGAAGAGGGGGAAAAAAAATAAAATACATTAATAATAAACTGAAAAAAAGAAGGAAGAAAAAAATGAATTAATAATAACATGGAAAAAATAAAGAGGGGAGGAAAAAAAAATTAATAATAAAATGAAAAAAATAAAGAGGGAAAGAAAAAAATAAAATTAATAATAATGGGAAAAATGAAGAGGGGGAAAAAAAATAAAATACATTAATAATAAACTGAAAAAAAGAAGGAAGAAAAAAATGAATTAATAATAACATGGAAAAAATAAAGAGGGGAGGAAAAAAAAATTAATAATAAAATGAAAAAAATAAAGAGGGAAAGAAAAAAATAAAATTAATAATAATGGGAAAAATGAAGAGGGGGAAAAAAAATAAAATACATTAATAATAAACTGAAAAAAAGAAGGAAGAAAAAAAATGAATTAATAATAACATGGAAAAAATAAAGAGGGGAGGAAAAAAAAATTAATAATAATGGGAAAAATGAAGAGGGGGAAAAAAATTAATAATAACACAGAAAATAAAGAGGGAAGAAAAAAGTAAAATAAGTTAATAATAACATGAACAAAATAAAGAGGGAAGGAAAAAAATTAGCAATAACACCAAAAAAATAAAGAGGGGAGGAAAAATCTAAATTAATAATAACACAATAAAATAAAGGGGAGAAAAAAATTAATAATAACATGAAAAAAATAAAGAGGGGAGAAAAAAATTCATTAATAATAACAGGAAATAAATAAATGTAAAAGAAAAAAAAGAAATAACAATTAAAAATGAAATAACATTGTAAACCCAAATCAAATAGAAAATAAAGTTAAATAAAATTAATTAATGATAAATTTAAAACTAAGAATAGAACTCGAATGGAATTAAATCAATTTCATCCATAAATAAAAATTAAAATTTAAAATTAATAAACTAAAACCATTTTAAAAAATACATTTACCAATTACATCTACATTAAATTAATTAAATAAATAACCCCAAAAGGAGGGAAAATAAAAATATGTAAGATGAAAAGGAAGCAAGAGAAAAATAAACAGGATGAAAATGAAGCAAGAGAAAAATAAGATGAAAATGAATCAAAAGAAAAATAAATAAGATGAAAATGAAGCAAAAGAGAAATAAAATGAAAACGAAGCAAAAGAAAAATAAATGAGATGAAAATGAAGTAAAAGAGAGAGATGAAAACGAAGCAAAAGAAAAATAAATATAAAAAAAATACAGTGAAGTAAAATTTTAAAATCATAAAATTTAATTTTGAAATGAAATAAATTTAATTCCACTCATTAAAGAAAACAGAAAATGAAATACACTCCTACAGTTTTCATAAAATAAGAATTTTTTAAAATTAAATTTAAGATTAAATATTTTTTAAAAATAAAAAAGCAAAATAAGAAAATAAAAATTTTTAAAAAATATTAAAAAATTAAATGAAATTAAATTACATGAAAGGAAGTGAAAGGAAATGAAAGAAATCCCTGTGCAATCAGACTGCCATGAGAAGTGATGCCCAAAACTGCAGACAGGAGGAGGTTTCTCCTGGAAGGACCCAGGCACAGAGAGAGCTGAGCTTCAGCCAACCCATGCCAAGCTGGGAAGCAGCTTCCCGTGCCCGCAGCAGGGAGGGTGGAAGCTGCTGTGGCACAGGAACTGCTCCGGAGAGAGTTAAAGCTGGGCAAGGTTGCGGCGCACACCTCCGGCTGGCAGCATCCCCACAAGGTGCAGCTGAGCGCTGAGCCACTGCGCTTGCAGCTCTGCAGAGCAGCCACCAGAACCCACAGCAGCTGCAGGCAGCCAGCAGCCAGCCTCTTCCCAGCCTCCCTGCCTCTGCTCCAGGACAGGAGGCTTAACTTCCAACCATGGAAGTGCCAAATGTTGTCGCTGTCACCTCAGAAATTAGATGTAGGTCATCAAAATGCAGCACCCAGCAGTGTGTCCCTCCTCAAGCCCAAAGCACAGCTATGGTTTTGCTCCCCAAGTCTTGGGGTGAGGGTGGAAGGAGCAGCATCAAAAAAAATATGTCTGGAAAAAAGGTCTCAAACCTCCAAGACACCAAAAATTAAACAGATGTCCTAAGTAGTCATTAAAATGCAGCACTCATCAATGTGTCACCCCCAGGACAAAAGGACAGCCACAGTTTTGCTTCCCAACTCTTGGAATGAGGCTGTGGAGATGGGAAGGGAAAGACCAGCATCAAAAATTCTGTCTGGAAAAAAAGTCTGAAACATCCAAGACCCCCAAAATTAAACACATATCCTAAGTGGTCATTAAAATATAGCCCACACCAATATGTCCTCCCTAACCCCACAGCACAGCCACAGTTTTGCTTCCCAACTCTTGGGGTGAGGGTGTGGGGATGGGAAGGTAAAGACCAGCATCAAAAAATGTGTTTGGAAGAAATTACTAAACCTCCAAGACGCCAAAAAATGAATAAATGTCAGAACTGGTCATTAAAATGCAGCCCCCATCAATGAGTGTCCTCCATAAATGAGTGTTCTCCATCAATGAGTGTCCCACATCAATGTGTCCCCTATAAATGAGTGTCCTACATCAATCCCAAAGTACAGCCACAGCCTTGGTCCCCAAAGTCCTGGGGTGAGGTTGTGGGGATGGAAAGGGAAAGATCAGCATCAAAAACACGTCTTTGGAAGAATTTACTAAACCTTCAAGACCCCAAAAAAGGAATGTCAGAATTGGTCATTAAAATGCAGCTCCCATCAATGAGTGTCCTCCATCAATGAGTCCCCCATATCAATCCCAAAGCACAGCCTTGGTCCCCAAGGTCCTGGGGGTGAGGGTGTGGGGATGGGAAGGCAACGACCAGCATCAAAAAATGTGTTTGGAACAATTTACTAAACCTCCAAGACCCCAAAAAATGAATAAATGTCAGAACTGGTCATTAAAATGCAACCCCCATCAATGACTGTCCTCCATCAATGAGTGTCCCTCATCAATGAGTGTCCCACATCAGTCCCAAAGCACAGGCACAGTCTTGCTCTCCACAGTTTGGTCTTGAGGTGAGGGTGTGGGGATGGGAAGGGAAAGACCAGCATCAAAAAAACATGTTTGGAAAAAAGGTCTGAAACCTCCAACACCCCCCAGATTAAATATATGTCATAGTTGGTCATTAAAATGCAGCCCCCACCAATGAGTGTCCCCCATGAACAAAGCACAGACATGGTTTTGCCCCCCAAGGTCTTGGGATGAGAGTGTGGGGATGGGAAAGGAAAGGAAAGAACAGCAACAAAAAATGTTTGGAAGAAATGTCTGAAACCTCCAAATAACCAAACCTCAAAAAAATAAATATCATAATTGGTTATTAAAATGCAGTCCCCATTTATGTGTCCCCCACAACCCCAAAACAAAGCCACAGCCTCGCTCCCCAAGTCTTGGGGTGAGGGTTTGGAGATGGGAAGGGAAAGACCAGCAACATAAAATATGGTTGGAGGAATTTACTACACCTTCAAGACCCCCAAAAAATTAATATATGTCAGAATTGGTCACTAAAATGCAGCCCACACCTATGTATCCCACATCAATCCCAAAGCAAAGCCACAGCCTTGCTCCTCACAAAGCCTGGGGTGAGGGTGTGAGGATGGGAAGGGAAAGACCAGCATCAAAAAAATGTGCTTGGAAAAAAGGTCTGAAACTTCCAAGACTCCCAATATTAAATATGTATCATAATTGGTCATTAAAATGCAGCCCCCATCATTGAGTGTCCCCCATGATCAAAGCACAGCCATGGTTTTGCTCCCCAAGGTCTTGGCATGAGGGTGTGGGGATGGGAAGGGAAAGACCAGTAACAAAATATGTGTTTGGAAGAATTTACTAAACCTCCAAGACCCCCAAAATTAAATATATGCTGTAATTGGTCATTAAAATGCAGCCCATGGGGGTTCTATGTGTCCCCCAGAAACCCAAAGCAAAGCCACAGCCTCGCTCCCTGCAAGTCCTGGGGTGAGGGTGTGAGGATGGGAAGGGAAAGACCAGCAACAAAAAAATGTGCTTAGAAAAAAGGTCTGAAACCTTCCCAACAGCCCCAAATGCTGGTGGAAGAGTTCCTGCGGCTTTAATCACAGAGCAAGGGAAAGTTATGGGGTGCAGCTCAAGGGTGGGAATTCCTGGAGTGTTGAGGATATGGAAAAGCTACCACAGCAAAGCTTCCTGGATGAAACCCTGGCTAAAATCTTGTGTTCAAGCCAATCTGGAGCACTGTGTGGAATTCTGAGCCCACTCTAACTGCACCTCTGCTGGGCTCCCCCCCAGGCACTCGCCCTTTTCTTTGCTCTAAGAGCTTGAAGAAGAGGTTGGGTCCTTTGCAAGGGGGTCAGGGAGTGAAAGCAAAGCAAAAATCATAATCTGAGTTGACATTTCTGAATATTTTTTCCTCCCCCCAAAAGTTATCCTGCTTTGCAATTTTTTTTTTCCATCACCACCTTCCCCCACTCAGTTCTGAGCAACCCAAAATGCAAAACAATTTAAGAGGAGGGGAGTGAAAAGCAGCTCCTGAGCCTCGAATTCACCAGTCCTGCCTTGTTCTCAGAAAACCAGCAGAGTCAGAGTGGAATAAAAGGCAAACGTAGGAAAAAAGAAGAAAGAAAAAGAAAAGAAAAATAAATTTAAAAATAATAAAGAATGAAAGGAAAAAGAAAAATAAATTCAGAAGAATGAAACAAAGGAAAAAGAAAAGAAAAATAATTTTAAAATAATGAAAAAAGGAAAAAGAAAATAAAAATAAATTTTAAAAGAATGAAAAAAGAAAGGAAAAAGGACAAAATTTTAAAAGAATGAAAAAAGAAAAATAATAACTTTTAAAAGAATGAAAAAAGAAAGGAAAAAGAAAAAAAAAATTAAAAAGAATGAAAAGGGGAAAAATTTAAAATAATGAAAAAATGTTAAAAAGAAAAATAAATTTTAAAAGAATGAAAAGATATAGGAAAAAGAAACAAACAATAAATTGTAAAGGAATGAAAAAGGGAAAAAGAAAAGAAAAAAAGGAAATAATAGAAAAAAAAGACAAAAAGAGGAAAAAGAAAAGGGAAAGAACCAAAAAAAGAAAAATAAATTTAAGAAAATGAAAAAGTAAAGGAAAAAAGGAAAAGAAAACCAAAGAAAAAAAAGGGGGAAAGGAACAAAGGAAAAAGGGAAAAAAGAAAAAAGAAAAAGAAAAAAGAAGAAAGAAACAAGAAAAGCAAAAAAGGAAAGAAAATAGTAAAAGAAAAAAAGAAAAAAGAAAGAAAAAATAAAAAGAAAAATAAGAATGAAAAAGAAAAAAAATTGAAAAAGGGGAAAAAGGAGAAAAAAGGAAATAAAGAAAAAGGAAAGAAAAAAGAAAAAGGAAAAAAAAAGAAAAAAAACCATGAAAGAAAAATGAAAGGGAAAAAAAAGGAAAAAGGAAAAAAAAAGAAAAATAAGGGAAAAAAATGACCAAAAAAATCCCCTACAAAACTTTTCAGGGCTTTGAGATTCAGATTTTAAAATCCATTCCAGATTGAATTTTTCTTCATTTTTTTTTCCCTCTGGTGCCCAGATTTTAGGCTTCGCTGCTCCGCAATGATCCCTTGGGAATTGTAAATTTCCAAAATGATTTTTTTTTTTCCCAGAGGAAAGAAAAAAAAAAGAAAAAAGAAAAAAAAAAGAAAAAAAGAAAAAAAAAACAAAAACCAAAACTAAAAACCCAAGCCCAAATGCCAGCCTGCTGCAGCTGTGGAGCCATCTTGGCTATTTTGTCCCCATTTTAGAGAGGAGCCTGTGTCAAGGTTGGTAAAACTCAATGTTGACCTAATCTTTCCCTTCATCTCCCTCCCCCTCGGGTGGGTGGCAGGGCCACAGCATCTCGCCTCGATTGCTTTTGTTTTGCCTTTTGTTTTTTTCTTTCCCCCTTGAAACAATGCAGGTTTCAGTCCTCTTTTGTTATTTGTTTGGGAGGGGGGAAAAAAAAAAAAAATCAGATCAATCCCAAGCCCCCCAGCATTCAAGGGCAACCTTACAATAATAAAGCAGGGTGTGCACAGTCCAGATAACTCAAAGGTTTCCCATGCAGCAGCAAAACAGGAGCAGAAAATTAGAGGGGGAGGGGAAAAAAAATGTAAATCAATAATCAGGAAGGAAAAAAAAAAAAATGTTTTCAATTAAAATGCCAAGAAGGGAAGAAAAGAGGATT
>VWZE01025428.1:48080-59524 GCA_013396675.1 Eubucco bourcierii | reverse complement strand
CTTTACTCTGCTCTCGTCAGACCCCACCTGGAGTACTGTGTGCAGTTCTGGAGTCCTCAGCACAGGAAGGACATGGAACTGTTGGAGTGGGTCCAGAGGAGGGCCACGAGGATGATCAGAGGGTTGGAGCAGCTCTCCTATGAGGACAGGCTGAGAGAGTTGGAGTTCTTCAACCTGGAGAAGAGAAGGTTTTGAGGACACCTGATAGTAGCCTTCCAGTATCTGAAGGGGGCCTACAGGACAGCTGGGGAGGGACTATTTACAAGGTCTTGCAATGACAGGACAAGGGGCAATGGGTTTAAACTGGCAGAGGGGAGATTCAGACTGGATGTTAGGAGGAAGTTCTTTCCAGTGAGGGTGGTGAGGCACTGGAACAGGTTGCCCAGGGAGATTGTGGATGCTCCCTCCCTGGAGGTGTTCAAGGCCAGGTTGGCAAGGCCTTGAGTAACCTGTACTAGTGGGAGGTGTCCCTGCATACGGCAGGGGGTTGGAACTAGATGGTCCTTGAGGTCCCTTCCAACCTTACCATTCTATGATTCTATGACTGTTTATTGGAAAAGGGATTGTAATTATTCTGAAAGCTCAAAGTTAATTTTCATTAATTATTTTTACATTTCCACTGCAATTTTCTGCAAGGCTCTCTTCTCTCAAAAGACAGACTGGTGTCACCATCTTTACAGAGATTTCTTTTTGTGCTCTTTTAAAGGAGCAATTCAAATATTAGCTGCCAGAAGAAAGGCTGCCTATACTCCACCTGCCACCTGAATCACACCAAGCAGAACTGCCCATCCTGATTAAAAGTCAGTTTAAATATATTTTCAGTACACTTTGATGGCTTTTAAAATGTGTTCAATGAGCAAGGTTCCTGGATATCAAAGAACTGCAGAAAATATTATTGCCATTTTGAAATTGGTGCATTCTGGCTTTGGCAGTGGTCCTTGCAGTTGTACTGCCTTCAGATGAGAGATGAGTGAGTTATACAAAACAGATTGTCTGCTACAGGCTGCTGCAAACTGAGGGAAAGACTGCAGTAAACATAAGTCTAGCAACCCTTACCTTAATATAGAGAATAAGATAAAAGTAATGAAAACATTAGCACAAGACTACATACTGACAAAATCTGTGAGGACCCTAAAAAGGCCCAAGTACTGTGTTTTCTGAGTTGTGTCATAGCCCTTGGTAATGTGGGCCTACTGCCGTTACCATACCTTTATTATCGTCTGTGCAGATATACTTACCCCAGGGCTGTGTAGATGTACCCAGGTATCGGCAGGATTAGTGTAGTGTTCTGAAATCAATTCTCCTCTGAGAGGAAGAAAGTGCCACATCACCTTGGGTGTGTGGTATCGTAAAAAGTGCTGTATTCTGCTGAAGTGGTATGTGAACTCTAATTGTTCACATAGGCCTTGAATAGAAGGCATGCAAAGTGAAGGAGGAAGTGCATCTTGATAACTCCTCTCTGCTGAAGACATATTCCAGTTTAAAAAAAAAAAAAGTATCAGGGGAAAAAAACTATGGACACATCACTGATGATGCCAGTACTAATCCTCAGTGCCATGAAGCAACAATTCAGCTGACAGACCTCTGGTATCATTTCAGCACTAGCTGCTTTCACTGAAGTATTGTGCGGTATTGTCTTTTAACTCTTCTCCACAGATTTCAGCAGGCTTTAGAATTGCTTCCTTATCTTTTCTGGAGACTTGCAACTTCAAAAAATCGTGAAATGTAAGTGTGATGGTTTTATGCTGTTTTCAGCATCGATTTCAGTTCAGGAGCTGTCACAAAAATAACTCCCTAAAAATGATTGTGTGTGACAGCTTCCATATTTGTTCTACTTCAATGTTCTTTCATATATAATTTGCTCAATTTAAAAGCCGGGAGATGCATTTTCCTGCTGCCAGACAGCAAGCTCAGCCAGGGACCTGAAAAATCAAGCTGAGATCTTTTTACCTCTTATGTTGTCTGCTGCTGCAAACTTGGCAGCTTGAACTCAGCTGACAATTCTGTTGATGGTGAGTAAGGTGGGGTGACACCCAACTCATTAGTCTGTTCTTCCACTGGAATTTTTGTACTAGCAAACTGAAAAGATTGGCAGCTATGAAAATGTAGTTTTTCTTCAGTTTATTCTAAATTAACGGCTTCCAATGACAGTTTCCTCTGTGCTTCTTGGTAATGAGTTTATGTTGTCTGGAGAATATTTTTTTTAGTTTGAGTGTTTAGAAGCAAGCAAACCACCACAGAAGCACAAACTGTGTGAAAATATCAATGGTATCTCTCGTACTTGCAGCAGTTTGGAATTATGGTAGCTTTTTCGAAGTCAGATAGCTTCCTCTCATTCATACCCCAAATCCTGTCGCTTTGCTGTGTGTGCTGGACGCTTCAAGTCCTTCCAAAACCTCCTTCCCATCACAGGCGCTGGGACCAAATGCTCTCCTTGTAACCTACATAAAGAGAGATGGAATTCCAATCAGTTGCGATCAACAACCATCTCAAGCTGCGTTTATATAATTTTTTTCTTTTGCCATTTCACACATGGCAATGACACTGTTTATAGTTGGAAGCTTGAGAATTCTTAAAACACAGTAGAATAGGTAAAATCTCTATGCTTCATCTGTTCCACCACTAGTTCTGGAGAGCCACTCCTTTGCATTGGAGAAGACAGATTGTGTTTCAAAAGATTAAAAGCATAGGGAAAGAAACCTAACAAAGATAGCAATAAACTCAGAAAAGGAACTGAGCCCTCTAAAAGAGCATGCTTTCTGCTGATGGTACAGCATTGCCAACATAAATGGATTCTGCTGCTAGTGCTTAGCTATAACAAGAATGCACCCCTGGAAAAGCTTGGACACCTGCAGTAACTTTGAGGTCTGCTTAAAGAGTGGGTTTAGGCACCTCTTTGATAATGTAGTATATTTTCTGTCCAAATATGAGACTTAACCACTGAGAGCTATTCATGGAAGGAATTTTTTTCTGCTCTGTATTTTTTTTTTCTTTTTTATGTACATTTGACTTCAAGACATCCAGTTTTGGAGAAAAGATGATAAGATGTATATAAATCTTAACATGATTTAGAGAAGGAGGAAAGAGGGCAGAACAGAGCATTTATTTATATCATTATTTTGTACTAATTATGTTTTTGTCCTGTTACAGGTTCTTAGACCCTGCTGGTGTAAACAAATGTAGTTCTTTTACACCGTTATGAAAGAACCGATTACCTCATGTGAGATTTGCCTCATTAAATTTCTTTTTCAGTTTAACCTTGCCTTTTTATCTTTCTGCTGAGTAGGAAAAAGGGTAGGAAAAAAAAAATCATTACCAATTTAATATATACATTGAAAAAAACAACTATATAAACAGCTTTTTACACAGTTGTACAAGAAATGTTTACACAGCCTTTTATGTGACCCTATAAACAGTTTCAATAAAATTAAGGAAAATATGTATCCTGACAGAGGGGGAAATTATGTGAATCACAAGGTGACATCAAATCCTTCCAAATGTTTTCTTCCTGAAACAATCTCATAGCTCTAAATATGATTCTTCTATCCTCCTTTGTGTGCTTTGGGGGGGAAAAAAAAAATCCGAGAAGCATTAGAAAAGTATCCTTGGCTCGGCCTAGTATGCTCCAGAATATTCACAAAAACCATCTGCTTATGTACACAATTCATAATTACAAACAATGCCTCTGTTAAATAAGGTGCGCAGGAAATATGAGATCACTTTTGTGTGATTATATTCCTTACAAAAGGTCCTTTCATGATGGTCCAGCACAAGACCTCTAAATTATTCAGGTACCTTGTATCTCATTAGCTGTACATTATGGAAATTTACCTAAGCTACTACCTCTAGATACATTAAAATAGCAAATGGTCAAAAGAGGGGGAGAAACTTTATTATGTCTTTGCAATTAAATTGGTTTTGTAAGAATGGTAGAAGCTTACAGTTTTACCATTTCTTTGGCTGTAATTTAAAACATCCCTATGACATGCAGACTCTTAAATAATTCATGCTTCATTTATTAGCCTGGTAGCCCTATCACTGCCCTCATAAAAATGAGAATAATATTTTTTCTTTTTCTGTGAGGCATTAGAAAACTGTGCATGTACATGCATATATTTTTGTGTCCACATATCTTAGTGTGTATTTGTTTTATACACACTCATTAAAATAAAAATAATTTTCACTGAGCAGTACAGACACAAAACCACATTGTGGTCAGAAGAGTTCACACATGTATCAACAACAAGGACCACAATACTAAAGTTGATCAGTATGAGACAAGTTTTTTCTCAAGGGATGGCATTTTCATGCAGGCACTAAGGAGCAGCTCAGCCCCAGACCATCCTGCTTAGAGCACGAAAGCCGCCCACTCATCCTTGCTCACTCTAGCATAAATACAGGAACAAATCCAACAAATGTCTCCTGAAAGACAGTGAATAAAAGCGAAGTGGAAGACAGATATTGCTTAGTCCTTCCCTGGGTTGTGTGTACTAGAATTGTTGACCATGAGGCAAAAAAAGTGATTGTTACTGGAGGAAAGTTCATTAAGCATTGTAAATACTACAGAAATAATCCTGAGCGGAAATGTGAGCCCACTTCCTCTCAGGGACACAGCAGACAACACGGTCAGTATCTGCCACTTTTGGTAAAAAAATCCTTCTGTTTTGCAAGAAAAAGGGAAAAGACAAATGGAAAATGTCTGAGTGGGATGTTCTAAACTATTTTATTTTGTGTGACCTTATGAAGGTTTAAAGAATCAGAAGGCAAAGTTTCAATATTATAAAATGAAACATTTTTATTGCACTGAAGGGTTCTTTACTCTGGTAAGAAAATTTATAGGAAATTTCTCAGCCCCCAAACTTCATAACTATTTTTACACTTTGCAAGAAGATCACAAGTACTTAACCCATGCCATGGATGAAGGCTCATTTTGCTCCATAGATGTATATTTAGAGTTCAAAGTCTTACTGTGATCTGCCCTAGTGTCTACAGAGAGGGAACCAGAGCCAAATCCTGACACACTGTCCTTCTGCTGGCCACTGGAATGGGTTACAAATTTCTCTCAGTATAGCATGTAGGACAAAGTGATTCAAAGCAGTTAACCAGGTGTGCTCAGTAAAAGAGGACTTTTGACACCTCCATGAGTTAGCATGACTATGCTCCACTTCCAGAACACCATTACCTGCCAGGCTGGGGAAAACCTGCTCCTGAATTTCATCTCGTAGATTACTGTGTTTACAATGTTTCATTACTGCAGTCATTAAAACACAATTAAAAGAAAACTCACAGAAGGAGTAAAAAATAACTCTTCTGGAAAACATTCTTTTAAAGTGCATGTCAAAACCTCCATGATAAAAAAAAAATGAAACAAACAAACACAATAAACCACAAAAAACCCCAACAGATTTATTTTACAGGAAAATTGACCAGTTGACCTTCACCTTCAAATGTGATGATCATAATAATTACTGAGCAGCCAAGCCATTGCTTTCTTGTATCAAAAATAATCACCATTGCTACCCTCTCTCAAGCCTTCAATCTACTGTGACATCCGTATTTCAATCCACAACACATGCACTGTATGCAATCATTTTCTAATTTTGTTGCATTTTAAAACTGATCAAACTCTGTCTAGGTAAAAAAATTAAAAAACCTGAAGACAGACTCCTGGGGCAGGAGCCATGCTGAAGAGTATTTTGTGTCCTAACATGAAATTTCATTAAAGAGGCTGTAGTCTCCACTGCTCTTTTGTAGAATATGCAATCTGATTACAGATCCAGGACACCTTCTTAATACATTTGTCCTCCATCCTTCAAACCATCGGGCAAATACTCCAGAAGTTACACACCTACCAGCAGGCCTTGTGCTGTGTGACTGGAAAACCTCCAAACATAAACCAAGTACATGGTTTAACCCAGTTTCATAATTAGCCTTACCCCTTTGAATCACTTCCAAGACATCCTCCCCCAAACCATGGAGTTTTAACACTGTTTCTTGAAGCATGTTGCTCTTCACCTCAGACAGCCTGGAAGCTGAAGTCTGTGCACATGGAAACAAATTAAGTCAAGGAGATAAAGTATTGATAAAAGTAAAAAAGGGCTGCTGGTTTTCTGTTAGCCCTCACCCTCAGTTGCTACATAGGCAGCTCTTTACCCTTCCTCTAAGCCTTACAATTTATGGCCAGCTGCTTCAGAAACCCCACCTGAGGCATGACAAACTGATAGCTGTCTGTGCAGAATACAAGACATCTACCAGGCCTCTGTTTGGGAATGTGTACCATCACTGCCCTCTCATGAGTGACAAGACTTTAATTTGTACTTTAGCTCAAATGTATTTGCTTCATTATTGTTTCAATGCTGTTTGTTTTTTCTGTCTGAGGAAATTAGATGCATTTGAATGGTTAGCAGCTCTTCTGACACAGCAGAGTGAAGGGTTACAGCGACACGCGTGAAATCAGGGAAATTTGTGTGTCTGTATCATGTGCGCTACATAACATTTTTAGGAACACTTCACAGGAAAGAATAACAGAGATGAGCCAACACAAAATTAAAGCTGTAGGTAAGACAGACCAGTGATTATCCATCACAGGTGTATCCTATATATCTGGTATTAACTTTTACCTGAATCTCCCTTTGCCTGGCTTCTACCTGTCTCTGGGAGTATGTATCATCCTGTCTACTCCCACTGTGAAGGCACTTAGCACTAAAAAAGTTCCAAACATTTTTAATGCTATCAGTGGGGAGCCTGATACATAGTCCTCCTGCTCTGCTTTACTGGGACACTGATTGTTTGGAAGTTTTCATGAAGAGATACCTGGTAGCCCAGCTCTGTGGTGGATTTCAAGCCTAGGTGGCAGATTTCTATTTCGCCATCCTTTCTGGCAGTTATTGTGTTTCTTGTGCAGCTCTCTGGGACCTTGTGTGAAGGGCGATGTATAAGTATAGGGATTGGATTGGCTGAGTAATTCTTTTTGACTTCATCAGGCTGTTAATCCTGCATGCCTGTGGTGATAAACCCAGAAAATCCCAGATAATCCTATATAATATTCAGGCAGGGCTGGCAACAGCTATAAATACATATCAAACTGTCAAAAACCATTATCATTTAGACTGCTCTGCAGTCCTTTCCAAATTACATTAGAATATCCAGGCTTGACTTCAACTCTTTCCCCCCTCCTCTCATTTTTTTTTTTCTCTTAATGACAGGGTACTGCCTGTAGTTTAGCTTGCCAGCATAATAATGTACATTTCCTGCACACCTTCCTTTTTACTACAGCACTACTTAGCCTTGTCCTGCTTCCATATGACTCACAGACACTGTGAGTAGTTGCAGTTCTGTACATAAGCAAACAATTTTTGGCAGCTTTCAAAACTACAGCATCCCACTACCAAAAGTCTTATGTGGTAACCACTCAGAACAAATGCTACTACTTCAATCCAAAAACAGATCATAAAGATGCTGTTGTAGCCTTAATGTCTAATTAGGTGCATAACTACATAACAAGAGATTTCTTTTTTTTCCTTTCACTGTTTTATTTTGGTTCATACACAGACATAAATAAAACTTTAACATCTTCATTGCCCCACTGCAACCCTGTACTGAATAAAACTTGAATTATCACTAAACTGTGAGTCTTTCTGATAGGATGAAACATACACCTCCCTTCCAATCTGCATCCCTGTCCTTCCACCCCTTACAAGGGAGGAGCAGACATGGATGAAAGAAAACATTTGTCTAGCACCCAGATTCATCGGTCAGTTACACCAGTGTAGAACTGGGGATACATCTGCTGGGGTCCGTGGGAAGAGCTCCTCAATAAAATGTGATTGTGTAGTACCCAGGCTCTGCAAAGGTGTATACGATTTTCTCAGATATATTTAAGAGGTCCCTGTTGCCCATGTTTTCTGTGCCATTTTTTTCACTCAATTAAGCCATCCAGAGGCTCAGGTAGGTAATTACTCAAACTGAACAGAGAAAAGCTGCAAACAAAACGCTATACACCAGCAGTTCTTAGCACTGATCAGCTCTTGGAAAAAATGCCCTGTTTTGAAAACATTTGATCTGTTCTTTTTATTTATTTTTTTTTTAACTGAAGTAAAGTTCAGATTTTGCTCCTTAATGGGAAATGTACATCCTGTCTGCTTTTGTATCTTGAAACTTTCTGCAGCGTGTAAAGAAATAAAAATGTATCTCAGTATTTCCTTCCTACTTACCCAAAATATTTCTATAGCTCTAGCCTTACTTGTAAGCATCACACTATCACAGCTGAAACTGCATTTCATGTCTTTGTTCTTCCATCACAGAGCACACTTAATAAGTCACATACTAAAGGAGCCATGCTTCTGAACTGGCCAAGGTGAGCCCTATCTACAACTGAATGCTCTGCTTGCTGATCCTCTACAGCTGTATGGAGAGGATCTCAGTCGTGGTGTTGGTTGAGAGCTATCTGAATATGACATGACAATGTGCTCAGGTGGTCAAGAAGGCCAGCACCATCCTGCCCTGAATCAGCAATAGTGTGGCCAGCAGGAGTAGGGAAGTGACTGTCCCCCTGCGCTTGGCACTGGACTATCTCCAGAGAACAACAAGCTGAGGAAGGGTCTAGAGAACAAGTTTTATGAGCAGCGGCTGAGCGAACTGGGATTAGAAGAGAAGAGTCACCTGAGGGACCAAGGGAGCATCCCAAGAACAGCTTGACTCCTTACAGGGAAGAAGATGTGCTTTGGACCCATGACCATTTGCACTGGATCTACACTGAAGTAAAACTTATGTTATGATATTTCATATTGTTGTTTAATGTGCTTCAAATGGCTGTTTCTCATACACAAAAGCAGAGACATATAGAATAATGCATGATAACAGGGCAGATAAAGGCAAGGTTCTGAAAAACATCAGACAGAGCAGAGCTGATTAATAGAACATCCTGTCTCATTCTGATGTAGTCCATGGAGCACAGAATAAAACATAGTTATAGAAAAGAAGAGCAGAAATGCCTTCAGATTCCTTGAGAACAGAGAGCTAAGGGCTGGGTTTGTATTCTGGTACAGCAGAGGATGTGAAATAAGCCTTTTTTTAAGTTAGGATATTCTTATCTGAGAACAGCTGTGTTCCTCCTGAATGATGGTGTATCTGAAGAGGTTGTATGAAGACTGACAGTCACTTAAATGTGAATAAAAAAGCAAATTGTGTCTAGTGCTGGCTTCATGTTTTGAGGGTCCCCAGGCTAGCAAGCCTGATATTCATTGGCACTTTTTAAAATTATTGCAATAAGATAAAAAGAAAGGAGTTAAAGTCTACATGGATGACTTAAAGTTTTCCCCATGATGTATTTAGCATTCCAGGGAGGGTGGGGTGTGCGGAGGGCTGGGATTTTTTGTTTGTTTCCTTGTTTGTTTTCTCTCATGTATGTATTGAAAGCAGAGGTGTGGTTACAACCAAGGTACTATGTTGTGTTCATTTTCATGTTATGATTTAGATCTTTTCTTTCTCATGAAAATCAGAGTCAGGTATGTTTGGTTTTGAAGCCCTTGGAGTATCATCAGGAATCTTAGATTTAGCTAAACAGAGCATAAAATACATCAATCTTCTAAAAATGAAGAAATTTTGTTTGCTTGTTCATTGTAGAGAGTGGAGGTTTTTCTGTCTTTGGTCTGGAACTACAAATGTGTTTCAGACTTCAAATTCTTAAGCATCTGACTTTATTGGCTCAGCTGTCCCTCACCAAACCCTAAACAAAAGAGAGATTGTTATTGCCTTACAGTTGGAGAACATGGTTACAGAGATTGTCAACAGTTGCTCTCTATTCCCTCAAGGAGGAAATGATATCTAGGGAATTACATTTTTTGTTACCAAGAACCTGTCAGCAGCCAGCTGCAGTGCAGATTAAGCATTGCACATCGTTTTCATCCTTTCATTTGGTTTCATTTCTCTCTTTCCACAGAGTCAGCAACTGCTCATTGAATCAAAAAGATAAACCACATCAGAGTACGCACTAGGCTGATTTATTTCTTAAGGATTTGCTTTTTCTTTCTATTAAGGGTCTTCTTAAATGAGAGCAAAATTTTTGCATAGATAGTATACAATTCCTTGTACTTAAGGAACTACTTAGCATGTTGCTTCCTTTACTGGTTTAGCACTAGTCTCCTATAGCTGTACCTTGCAAAATTAAAAGATGCCGTCTATCAGAAGACAGAAACTGCTTCTTTCTCTCTAACTTCCCATATGCAGGTGTATTTAGCTAGTGACTGCTACACTGTTTGGGCTAGGAGCTGGGAATAATTCTTACCAACAGTGTGATATTGACCTGTTGGTCGATTTTGGGCTTGCATACGTGAGTGTACTTGAATGTGTAACTGTATCCAAAGATGACAAATGCTGAAAAAGTCACACACAGAGTAAAAAAAGTTTCTATTGCCATTTACGGCTTAGACTGGTAGTTGACAGCATGCACGGTGCTTCTGTGTGTTTCTAGAGAAGAAAAGATTAATTTCAACATTGTTCTCCAGCCTATTGCACAGTATTTCTGTGCTTGTAACTGATGAAAGTAGAAGGATGTCACTTTTTCAGTCCTGAAGCATATACTGGAATAGGCAGGGGTTTTATTTATTTAGTTTTCCTTCTTCTTTGGATTTCTTCTGCACTTGTTAATTTCCACAAAGAGAGCTCACCAGCCAGGGCCATAAAGTAGCCTGGAAAAGGTAGCAAACCACTTCATTTTTCTGAATAATTGAAAATGTGAAGAAAAAGCAATTGTGTGAGCCAAGGTAAATTTTAGTGAGAGAATAGAACACACAGAGACAAAGAAGTGCTGAATTTTATTCGGTCCCACTGATGAGATTTCTGTTCAGCTTAAGGGAGCTGGTTTTGCCCACTGGGAAAGACAGTTGAAAAACATGTACTGCATCCTGAGAGAAAGAGAAAGATAAAATCAGCGCAGTTCCTTGCTTTAAACTAGTGACCGTGCTTCAAACATACATCCTGTTGCACCCATGAAATGAAGTAAGTGTCTGAAATAAGTACTTTGTTAGCACAGTTCATAACAGACAGAGCTGATCAGCTGGAATACAAACACCCCTTCTCCCTGTAGGATTGCATTCTCCTGACTGGTGTATTAAATACAGGCAGGAAATTCAAAGCCAGAGCCCAGAATCTAATATTAATAAAACAGCATAATCCATGAAAAATATGACCATCCCATTTGCAAGTCTGCTGAGCAAAGCAACGAGACCAGAACCGCCTGCATATCAAGCATCCTGCCTGCACAGATAGGTCTCCTGTTTGCACATGCCTTAGGCAGGCTGTGTGCAGTGAGCAATGCCCTTGGTCATGGCCAGGATTGGGAGGGTGTTTTGTGAGATGGCTGGGGAGTTGCTATGTCTCTATGAGCTCAGAGCAGTGCAGTGCCATGTCACACACTCCCTCTGAAAGCTAGATTCATCCTCTCC
>VWZE01025428.1:6152-18480 GCA_013396675.1 Eubucco bourcierii | reverse complement strand
TCTTATTAAAAAAAAAAAAAAAATTACTGTCACTACCATAGTGATTCTACCATGCTTGCTGCAAATTCTGTTGGAATTCCAACTGGAATCTTAGGGCTACCTTAAGAGAAAGAGAGTGAAACTGAGGAGAGAAACCACATCAGGGACGATAATTTGCAAATATGAGCACAACTGCCCAGACTTAATTACTTAAAGATATAAAAAATTATAAAGGCATCTGCCTTTTTTTTTCCCTTGCCTATCTTGTCTGCTTAACTAATACTCTACAAGTATCTGAATATTCAATTCCATTGAGAGAAAGGAACTACTTAATATGTAAAAGAAATTCTACCTAGAATACATTATTGGAAAGGAAATAGAATGCTGATCATCATAATGATAGTAATATTTATTGGTCTATGAAATAGCGTGCTGTGGAAAAGCATAAATCAAAAGAAAATAAAACAATAAGCTGTAAAGAGAAGGTAAACAATGTACCACACTACAAAGGTTAGGAATTTCAGTACAGGCTGTATAATCCTTCCCTGCACTTTCTGAGCTGATCGGGACAACTTCAGAGAATTTCCTTTCACTTTACCACTAGGTACTGTTCATGCATTCTCTTGTCAGATCCATGAGACCTTTTTCCTGACAAAGTGTTAAAAAAGAAAAAATAGAAAATTATGTTTTGCTGGATTAGCTTATTTATACAATAAATAAACATAGCACAGACACTTCATTTAAGGATAATTGAACCAGACTGAAGTCTTTCAACAAATATTTTCGTTATCACCAGTCTTTACTCAGCACAACCAGTACCTGTGCATAAGTACATACCTCTGTGAGCTGGCATGAACTGATGATGTTGGCTGCACTTCAGTGCCAATGTTTCCTTTCAGTGCCAAATGTCCATGAAGACAGTGCACAGAAACAAAGAATTGTCAAGTCAGTCTTGTCCTGTGTGTCTGTGCACGAAGCACTCTGCCACATTGCTGCACATAGCTGAGCCTATGAATGAAACCATGAATAGAAAATGAACATGAAAACATCTCAAGTGGTGTGGTAGGACATGAACAGATAACAAGACAAATTTTGTACAGTTCTGCACCCTCAATCCTCATACCATCCTCCTGCTATCTTGCTTAGCTCTGGTCCAATGAACAGGCCCAGCGAGAAAAAAAAACAAAGTACAGCTTCCCTGGGAGCCAAGTGATTTGTTCAAGCCAGATGTTCTGCTTGAAGACACAATCTAATACCACAGGTCCATTTCAGAAAGGCTCACAAACCATATTGAGACACTCACCAATAAAACACCAGCTACATTCAGATAGGGGATTAAAAAGTCAATACATGCCATTACCAAACCCGTAATGTTGATCTCCACCAATCTCTTCAAGTTCTCCACATCGCCACACAGCTCTTTAAAATAACATAGTAAACTACATTTGGTATATCCCAAATGACTTCTGTTTCCATTTTGAAAACTAGTTAAAAATATTCTTGTGTCCATGAACTGCATTATTGACTCAGAGAAATCCGTTTTCAACCCTGAAGCCAACTCTTTAAACTTAACAAAGAAAGTGGGAATAGATAGAAATCCCTGCAGAAAATACAGCATTTAGAACTGACTCATTTGCCCCAGCATCAGTATCAAAGTATTTCTCTCTCTCTTGATCTTGTAGAAGTAGTGTTCAACAAGCTAGGCAATATTACCATCACTAAAAAGCAAGTCTGTCAATTTTTCTTGTAAAGTATTGGAACAATTACTCCCTGTTTCAGAACTCTTTTCTCTTCTTTTCTAAAACAGTTGAATCAGCTTTTTTCAGTCTCTGTAAAAATGCTCATTGTATCCCTCAAAGCACACAGAAATACAGATACTGTTTCAGCAGCCGTACGAGAATTGTTATTCACCATAATCATCTTCCCTTTGCAGGATTTCGAGGTATGTCAGTACAGCATCTCTGAGCTCTCACCAGAACATGGGCATCCTCATGAATACATCCCCTTCGGTCTTATTCAAAATTAGGTCCTCCCTGTGCCTGTCTATACACCTGTTGATAATACAACCATGGCACAGGATCTCTCAGTCTTTATAAGGAAGCACCAAGAAATAGGAGAAAAGGAGAGACAGTCTCATAGTCCACCACCATGAAGCAGAACTGAAAACTGACATGCATCAACAGTCACAGCCAGTGAATCAGGGCAGAGATTTCAGAAAAACTATTCTCAGGGGAAAAAAATCAGGACAAAATAATCTTTTGATACCAAATGACGTCTAGAATTACATCAAAATGAACTCATTTTGATTTAGCTATGAATGGTCATTAGCATGAGTGGACTAAGTGTGTGTGTGTATGTAAGGGGATAAGGGAAGCATGTAGCACGTTCAACAGTGATTTTACAGTTCAAATAATTCGGTAATTGAACATCCACCTCAATTTTACTGGAAGAACATCTGATTTTTAATGAATCTGACTGACTATAATTCTGATATGGCATGTTCGAATGACCTGCATTTCATTTTTAATAGTAACTTGCAGTGAAGTTAACAAACCAGTTCTTTTAAGTCAATTAAAAGAAGGGAAATAAATATTTGAGGATGCCTTTATTAATTAGCAGGGTTGAACATGTATTATTTTTTTCTTCTCTTTTTCCTGAGTTGTGCCCAAGTCTCTTGTTGTCACTTTGTTTTACAGACAGGATGTTGGGACAGCCAAGAGTCCCACCGGGCACCAGGAGGCCTGCACTACTGCTGTTCACAAACTCAAGCTTTGCTCTGATTTTCAGCCTATTTTTTAATGTTTTGCTTTTCTCTTCATTCTGAAGGAGGAAGCTGACCTTGGAGATTTGAATTGTCACCAGATTTATTTTGGAGACATAGACTTGAGACATCCTCCTGGATGCTTTTAATGAACCTGAACTGAAATGCTGACTTTAATCTGACTCTTCTGGAACTTTATTGTAGACCACGAATAACACTGCAAACATTTACAGTTACACTTCATGACTCCTGCACAACACCCCAAAAGCCATAGAAGAAGTACTATCCATGTTTATCTCTGGACATCCTCACTCCATCATCTCTTTATGGCAAACATTTCTTAATGTCCCACCATCAGATTAATTTCATGCGACCGAACTGAACTCCTTACATTGCTGGTGGTCTTGGTGCACTCCTCTTTGCTGTTGCAGCTCATGCCATGGAAGTGGTGGTTTTCCCAGGAAAGTGACCCACAGGTTGTGTAAATACTATTGATAACATGGTACTATTTTTGCTGACACCATATGAAGGCAGGAGCACTAATACCAATTTCTCTGAATACAGCCTAATTATTCTTTGAGGCCACTGTCGGTGTCTTTATGACACACTTAGAAAATGAATCATTATTCTGAATTGGTAAACGGGCCAACCAACTTGCCTAGGAAACTAACAGCGCTGTTGAGCCTTAACAGCTCATGCACAGAAGAAATATTTCCTGTTGCTTGTGACTCTATCCCCAAAATGTTCCTCCATTACACTGTTTTAGAAAAATCTTACCCTGTTGTTTCCTCTTCACATCCCTTCCTCCCAGAGTAATCCCCTTCTTTCTCATGGATGGATAGCAGTCTCTGTGAGGCAAACCAAGGCTTTCTGTTTGTGCCACCATACAGGTTTCCACACAATGGAGGCCCATGAAGAAAGCTCCAGGAGAAACAGTACAGGGGTTGGTTGTGGAAATTGGAATCCCATCCAGAGACCAACATCATCATATTGTTCCGTTTCTCTTTGTTTCTCTCATTCCTGTCTGCTTCTGTATTCATCCTAGGATTAATTGACTATAATGGTGGCAAATGACTGAACAAAGGAGTTACTCTAATTAAATCATGAAAGGATTGTGTACTTGTGTTTTTAATCTCTTTGTGGAGAAAAAGAACTGACTTCTTAATACAAAAATGAGTTGCATTTAAAGCACGCTAAACCCCACAGTATTATTCACAAAACAGCAATTAACACTGCCAAGACCGACAAAGCCACGCAGGCAACTTCTGCACAGTACCATGAAATGAACACAGGTGTATGAATTTCATGGAAGAAGCAGAAACAAAGTCAGGAGGTGACTGCATCACCATGACTGGCTGTGCACACAGATATCCTCTGGCGCTCACACGCTTGCAGCTTGGTTGTGTTCAGGGCAACTCTGCCACAAACAGCAGTTACTGTCAACCTCTTCCAGTAGAGTATGGTGAGTACTACCAGGTGGGATCCCTTTCACCTTGCTTCTACACAACTTAATCAACTCAGGTTTCTTAGTCTGTTCTTATACCTTCCATGCTCCAACCCCCAAACAATCTGTAAATTTTTATGATGTTTCAGATTGCCTAACTGATTTTGAAGTGTCAGGTTGCCTAGTAAGAGAAAGACAGAAACATACACAGGTCTATGGGGAGAGAGGTCATACACCCAAAGGTACTGAGAGGTGGCTTAGCTGCTCACCAAAGACACTTTCCATCATTTATCACTCCAGGCTTGAGGAATCTGGAAAACCGCCCAGTACAAGAAAGACCCAGAAATTTTGATCATCATCTGGTTGACTATGAGCCAGCAATGTGCTCATGTGGCTCAGGAGGCCAAAAGCATCTTGGTCTGCATCAGGAATGGTATGGCTAGCAGGAGAAGAGAAATGATCATGCTCCTGTACTCAGCACTGGTGAGGCCACACATTGAGTACTGTGTTCAATTTTGGGCCCCTCACCATAAGAAAGACATTGAGGTGCTGGAGCATGTCCAGAAAAGGGCAACAAAGCTGGTGAAGGGCTTAGAGAACAAGTCTTATGGGGAAGACCTGAAGGAACTAGAGTTGTTTTGGAGTAAAGGAGGAGACCCTTTTGCTCTGTTCATCTACCTGAAAAGAGGTTGTAAAGAGGTGTCCTTTGGTCTTGTGATGGTTTGGGAGTTAGGCGCCCACACACACACACAGAGTGAAATCACCCAGACTAGACTCTGCTGGTTGGAAGATACGACATGAAGCTATATTTACTGCTTAATACAGTTTACAAGTATATATATATATATACAATATACACAAATATTTACAGTTATATAGAAGTTAAAAGTAATACAGAAGCACAAAATCTCACAATCAGATTGCCAGGAGGCTCCTGACCTAAACCTCCTTCTCCCTCACCCCCCTTTTCCCTCCCTTCAGAAGTAACCAGATCAATCCCTGTATATCTCATGTGATAAATCTGGAGAGATCTGAGGTGAGATGTCAAAAAAAGACAACAAGAACATTAGAGGAAATAAAGAGTTAGGTCAGATTAGAGTTAAGGCTGATGCAACTGTCAGAGTGAAAGGAGCAGAATTGAGAGGTGTATGAGAAGTGAGTGTATATTTATATTAAGTGAGTGTGTATCTATATTTTGACTAGTTGTATTTCTCAGCAAAAGAAAGAGTGATACAGGCTACTGTTGTTGTTTTTATTTCTTCTCACAGCTAAGGATTTAATTTCTCTCAGTAAAATATTCCAATTATCCTCAAAGCAGCACAGTGCTCTCTTCTCCCTAACAAGTGAGAGGATGAAAGAAAATTACCTCATGTTTACATTGGATATCAGAAGAAGCAGCAGCTTCACAGAAGGTGTTATCCAACACTGCAAGAGACTCTCCAGAGACCCAGGTGTTCAAACCCCCTTCCCTCAAGTTTAAAAGACACATAGATGTGGTGCTAAGAGACAGGGTTTAACACTGGGTTTGGTAGTTAGATAATGGTTGGACTCAATGATCTTAAAGACTTTTAAAATTAAATGATTCTATTATTCTGTGACCTTCACTCTTTTGACTGGCCTGCACTTGTGATGCTCTTATACAGCTCAACACCAACCTCCGCGTCCATGTCGTCTCCCAAGCAAATGTGCATCCACAGTGTAACAAACCTATACAATGTAAAAGTTGTTTGGAGTGCAAGGAGAGTCATATCTATATCAAAATCCATTTGCTACATTTTATGATAATATCCATGACTTTAACCATCTGTTTTTTATACTTCTAACATGCTATTTAAAGAAAACATGCTGAATATTTGTGAAGTATGCAGAAAGTGGAAAGCTCTCTCTGATTTTAGGAAATCAACACCATGGAAGATCAGGTGGCAGTTTCAGTACTAAAAATTCATATTCAATTCTTCTCCAGAACAAATTGTGGTTATCCAAATGTGCTGTGAAGAACCGAATCTGGATTGTCACTTCAGGGCAGTCAGTGCAAAGGAATTAATCTCACCAATCTTCAGAGATTAAACGTTTACATTTGATAAAGGTTTAGGTGGTTTGGGGTTTTTTTGGGTGTTTTTTTGTTGTTGTTGTTGTTGTTTGTTTGTCTTGTGGTCAGTGGAGCAAAGTAGTAGTTTGAGAGCTCAGTTTGTATCATCTGTTTCAGACAGTCATGTTATGAAGGAGGAAACTGCTCATGAGAAGGATGTGTTTTTATGAATTACCAAGACAACTGGGCACTGGATGTTCCCTAGTTTCTGTCAGCGTCATTTCTGCATCTTGGTCAAATAGTAGCTATCACCAAAGCACTGGAGATTTTTCGAAGTACCTGAGTAGGTTTATTCTGACAGCACAGTGAATATACACAGCAGAAAGAAAATGTACAGCTGGAGGTGCAAAAAGGTCACAAAATCATATGACTGCATCCCAGACTATTTTGAGCTTAATAGCAGGAGCTGCTTCAAATGTAGATTATGTTATTTGCAACTATTTCAGTCTTCTGTACTCTTTGCTCCTTCACAAGTGATTAAGCATTAATAACTTGAAGAAGGAAGCTTATTAAGAGGTGATGCAAGCTTGATAGATATCGAAGCACAAAGATCCCCACCAAAAAGAGTCCAAAACACAGTAATGTAGAGGCAGGTTGTGACATGGTTACACTGTCTGCTGAAATCACATGAAGTCTCAATCAAGGGTGAGAGCTTTTCACATAAAAAAACCTGTTTCCAAAGATCTTGAAATATCCCAGGAAGAGCTGCAGAAGATGAAAAGTCACCATCTCTCCAAAGACAAGTACTAACATTTTTCAGTAGAGATCAGTTTGTTTCAGTTGTGGGGTCACAGAAGCAGTGCTGTCCTTGGAAGCAGCTCCTGTGTATGGCGGGGGGGGGAAGGAAACAAACAAATAAACAAAACCCCAACAACAACAGAAGTGGAAAACTGGGGGGGAAATGGTGAAGAACAAGCAGCAGCTTCTTCTTTTACTTAGTTTGTCTCTTACTTGTCCCTTTCTCTTCATCTCAGTCATGCCATCCCACTTGCTACCTTCATTGCATTTTGGTGTCATTAGTATACCTCACCCACATTAAACAGCAAATACATTCCCCTAATGAGAAGCAAAACCACTAAATAATTTGGTAGCATGAAGATTTCACTTTAGTTAAAATAAAAAAAGGTCAAACTCTCAGCCTTACTGATCTCACAGCCCCTTTTTTTTTTTTTTTTTTTTGCTAACTTCTCCTAATGCATGTTCAGGGATCCTGCAGGTTTAAATTAGAACAATTCTGTTAGCAAAATGGAGAAAATAATCAAATCCTTTGACTGAATTTTTAACATAAATGAATTATAAAAGGATATTGACAAGAAATTAACAAGTCTTAAAGTTGTTTCCAACTGAAACAATTCTATAACCCATAAATTGAGGAAAAGAAAAAAACCCTCAAAACAAAAAACACTACCAAAAAAAAAAACCCCAAAAAACAAAGAAACACAAACAAAAAATAACCACTTAAGAAAAAAAACCCCAAAACTAAACTAAACCCAAAACTGTGGCAATGATACTTATAATGGAATCTTTTTATGTGAAACATTGTCAGCACTGATTTACTGAAAGGAGGTGTATGAAACTTGCAGGAATTTTTCTCTGAAGGAAATTTCTGTGGATATGACTGTGTCAAAGTTAGAAGTGGAGAGTTAGTAGTAGTGCTTTCAAGTAAGCTTGCAAGTTTTCTCATCGGTGTTCACATCAGACTCTTGCATCTGATTAAGATTGGAAGTTAATGCTTACAACACTGCTTCATAATCATTGTCAAAGAGGAATAGAACCTCAACATGTCTGTGACCCATGGCCTCCCAGTATTTGTCGTTTGTGCTTGGGAGTTGAATTACTTGATTGGACTCGTTCCTGTAATTTCGTGCTAGCATGTGCAAAGATCCTTTCCCCACTACGATGCTGAAAAGGCATCCGTGGGAAAACTTCAAAGACAGAAGAACATTTGACTGAAAAGACTCAAAAAATTGCTTAAGATGATTGCTTATTCTGGGGTCTCCTTTCTCCTTCTGCAAGCCGCCTCTGCTCCTTCCACTTGACTGTCTCTTGGCATACCATAACAGACATAGCAGCTTTGGCCCACGACTGTACTATGAAGCTGGGGGAAGATGGGCTTTCTGCGGTGACTCATTCTGGGTAAAGCTGTGAATCACATAGAAGAATCCTTTTAGTCTTCAGCTACAAACACGCAATTTGGTTTTAGCTGTCACGTTTGCACTCCCTCAAACTCACCATGAGTCCATTTTATCAGAAGGTAGCTTATAGAGTGCTCCCCCCACAAAAACTTTGCCTGCTACCAAGCCTGCTGCAGTACTACAGAGCACAAGTAACGAAAAAACAACTTTGTGTGCTCCCCTGGGACTGAGGGGAAAGACTCTGGAGATCTATAGTCAGGTAAATCTTCTGATTTTCCAAGTTCTTCACAGTGACTTCAAGCATCATAAATGGAACAAGTATTTTGTCCACATTCATCCACCTTTAGAAAAGTAAATGCAGAGAGTAAAACATTAGGTTGATTAAAAACTTGGCAGGGTTACCAGCTACAAGTTATTTTCAGGAGAGTTTAGAGACACCACATGTCAAAACACGTAGCTGAGCAATACCTTGGTGAGAAGAGGTTCTACTTGTTCAGAAGAATGGTCAACCTTACCCTCAAATCCTCCAAGTTGTATCCTCACTATTTCTGGCATTTGGAAAGTGGTGATGAAATGTTTTGTTTTAAAACCTGATTAACGTTCCTTGACAGATCACATGTTTCATTAAATTGAATAATGTTCCAATTAATTGATCTGTTTGCAGACATTCTTAATTTAGCAAATGCTGAGGAGAATGCTAAAATTACCATTATATTTCTGACAGAAGCACCACTAAGTCTGGTAATTGATAGCTTTGCTGTTTCCTCTGATGGCCTGAAAAGCTTTTAAAGCTAAATTTTGTAATCGTGTTCATCTCTGGAAATTAGTTTTGTGAAACCACACATTTAGTTCTTGCTGAGAAATCTCATTTTAGTAATTTTTAACATAATTTATAATGCATAAACTAAATTAATTTTTGTAGCTAAGCCAGCACATTTTTCTTTAATTTTCATCTCTTCCTAATATATTTTTTGACCTTGAAAACAGTAATGTCTGTAGGATACTACAGCCTAGGAACAAAGGAATCATTTCCATTCCATCACTATGGTTACACTTTCTTCTGTCTCCACTGCTGAGATGTCTGGAAGTGTTGAACCCTGAGTCCTCAGGAGGGCAAGAAAACTTCATTTGATAGCATTTAGTTCTGATTACATACACAAAAGCCTATAGCAGAGGCTTGGTTGAAGCAAATCATAGAATCATAGAATGTTGGAAAAGTTGGAAGAGACTTTAAAGTTCATCTAATTCCAACTCCCTTGTTGTAGGCAGGGACACCTTCCACTAGACCAGGTTGCACTGCACTGTGTTTACCTTGCATGTGAGCTACGACCAACAACACAAATTTGGGTATTATGAACCTCTACCCTACCCGAGCTGTTTTTTCAGCCCCAAATGCTCACGTTTACTTACCAAGTGGTTCAGCCAAAATACCATACCAGTGTCAATGATGACAGTGGACTTACCTATCTCAATGGTAGCTCCACAAACATCTTCATTTCCCGCAGTGGCAGCAAAGACAGGCAAGGAATGAGAATCATAGTTTCTCACTGACCACTGTAAATACAGTTTGGAATAATTTTGCAGTGTCCTGTAACGGTTTTATCCTGATCAAGCAAAGTAAGCCATAGACCCAGAAATGTGAAATGCTGGTTTGGGGAAAAAACAAAGAACCTTTACACTGATAGTGCCACAATCTTTTCAAGTAATACCACCTAGTTGGCAACAGTGTGATGGGTCAACACTTTCTTGATTCTCATCTTTTCTAAGTAAAATCATTATTCTATTATTTGACTTTTTTTTTTTCAGTTAAAAGGTTTCCTTCTATCAGTCAATATTGTCACATAACTGCTGAAATGAGTATATATTTGGTATTTATGTGAAGTCCCACAGCAGGTATATCTCCTCAATGAGAAAAAAAATATCCTCCAAAACTCCACTTGTCAATGTTACTGTAGACAAATTTTTACCTCTCATGTGAGCTTAAGGGCTCAAATCATTAGAGGTTTCACTCATAACTAGGAACTGTGGCTAAAAATATAACTAAATTAGGGAAAAAAAAACAAAAAATGTGAGCTTTGATTTCAACTAAGCAGAGACTTCCTGTTTCAAAAAAAAATATTAAGTACATATTGAACTTAAAGCTCGGCATCATCATTGATAATCATCAGCTCTGCATCACACTGTTTGAAGTTGATCTTTTTTTTCCTTTTTTTTTTTTCTTTTTTCTGCCATAGCCTGTTTTCCCTTGCCTTGTTATATGGTAACATTTTTTATATCACATAGAGGTTTAAGCAGCTATTTCCCTGAATGTTCTTTTTGTTTGGCAGGGTTAAAAAAAAAAAAAAAAGAGAGAGAGAGAGAGAAATTAGAAACAAGTTGTCAAAAAATACATACACACACAAAGTCTACCTTGAAAGCTTTGTTTGACAATTTATTTATTTTTTTCAGAAAATCAAAATCTGCAGCTTCTCATTTTAGAATTATTTTTCCATGAAAAGCCTTCAGAAAGGAAACTGTCATTAAAATATTTTTGAGGAAAACAGGACTGCTGGAGCTCTCATGTTTAAAAAAACAAAACCAAAAACAAACGTCGATGTTAGATTTTCATCCCCTTTATCCAGTTCCTACCAAACACGGGCTCCACCCCTGTCCCGCTGATTCTCACTGTGTTCTGCTCCACACTGCCACCGTCCTTTTATTTTGTCAGCCATAGAGAAACTGCTCAGTTCTTGCCTTGTACTCTCTTTTTCTTCATGTCTCTGTGATCGCCCCTAAAAGAAGGCTGCTGATTTTTCCTGCTTTCATTAAACACCAGCATTCTGAAGCACTGTGTCTCCTGCTCCGTAAAGAAATCTGAACTGTAAGTGCTTTATACCCAAAGTCTGTTTGTTAAGTCACACCATGGGACTAATACCCAGCGAAGGCCTTTTACCAGCTCCAGGTATGCCACAGACTACTTGAGCTTTCATAGGCTTCCTAAAAGGAAGTTTGAGAAACAAGTGCATGAGACAAAAAAGAAAACAGAATGGCCTTCTAGATAAAACTTTATGAAATCTGAAGAAGCTGTCAGTTGAATGTTATTAATTATATATTATCATCTCCTGTCTATCAAGACCGCTTTGATCTCACTGATCTTGCTGACAATAAAAGCACAATCTTGGCAAAACATTACCCACTGCAGTTACTGATCTGTATGGCAAATGAACTTAACTGCTAGCTTTGTAAGAGTTACATCCTCTTAGATGTGAGACACAGGATGAAACCCAACCACCAAACATGACATCAGCCAAGACACAACATCCCTCCTGCAAAGAGCTGTCTCCAAATATGAATTTTCACTTCATCCACCTAAAGTGTTACAAAAATTACAGAATCACAGAATCACACAAAATTGCCCAGATATGATAGAGTTCAATCATTGACCTTAATGCTGACAAGTCCTTGACAGGCAGGGACAACTCCCACTAGTACAGGTCATTCAAGGTCCTTTCCAACCTGACCTTCAACAACTCAAGGAGGGAGCAGCCACAACCTTCCCGGGCACCGTGTTCCAGTATCTCACCACCCTCACTGGAAAGAACTTCCTCCTAACATCCAGTCTAAATCTCCCCTCTGCCAGTTTAAACCCATTGACCCTTGTCCTGTCATTGAAAAACCTTGTAAATAGGCCCTCCCAAGCCTTTCTGTAGGCCTCCTTCAGATACTGGAAGGCTGCTATCAGGTCTCCTTGAAACCTTCTCTTCTCCAGGTTGAAGACCCCCAATTCTTGTAGCCTGTCCTCACAGGAGAGCTGCTCCAGCCCTCTGATCATCCTCATGGCCCTCCTCTGGACCTGCTCCAACACTTCCATGTCCTTCCTGTGCTGGGAGCTCCAGAACTGCACACAGTACTCCAGCTGGGGTGTAACGAGAGCAGAGTAA
>VWZE01025425.1:65156-107830 GCA_013396675.1 Eubucco bourcierii | reverse complement strand
TAGCTTGTGGACATGTCTGCTGTTGGGTGTGGCTATGAGATATCCTTCCAGAGATGATTTGCCATGGGCAGCTAAGAAGTGGAACACAGTTGAGCAGGGAATTAAGCTTCTGAAGGAATTTGCTGTGAAGGAGGTGCTGTATGGAGATCATGGCACACATGAGCCTGACGATATTCCTCTTGGAACAGGTCTCACAAAGAAGCTTATTAAGCTTGCTCCTTCATCCTATGCTATTGTCTTGCTTGCTAGCAGATTCCTATATAGGAGTGACAATGGAAGGCTGCTCAGTGTTGGTGAATTCACTGACCAACTAAGGCAGATAGAGGACAGCTTGTCACATTCTGCCCTAGTCTCTGCCATAAAAACTATGAGCACAGAGTTTAAGGATAGCATAAGGAAATTCAGGCAAGTATACCAGCAAAGCTGTTTGAAGTTCTGCAATAGTGATAAACAGAGAGTTCAAGACTAGAATAACACAAGTCAGTTGAACAACCCTGGGCTTTTCTTAAAAGTTTAATCCACTTCAATTTTGGAGCAGTGTTTCTGTTAGTAGAGCTTTACAGTGTGTGCCTGGGTGGCAGCTCTGCGGTTGCACTGTGGTTCCAGTGGTTGGCATGGAATTTCTCTAGAGCCTTGTCTGTGCTCTGACATCAACTACCAGGGCTGACTCTTTACATCAAGTTGAAAGTGAAGGTGTGCCTAGATACAGGCAATTGCTAGGACTCATTTGTTTTCTGGAACCCGAGATTGAAGTGTGTGGGTTTTTTTAATTCCAGTACAATTATAATCAAGTAACACCAAAACAGACACAAACTTCTTCTTCCTCATCGTTGTTTTTTGCATCAAACAAAGCCTACCGTCAGAAAACAGGAGTCTTCCATTCCCAATTTTCTGGAATAGAAGGAAGTCAAATATTTTCTCCACTGGCCATGCCAGTGTTTGATGGTGCTAGGGCCTAGAATAGATGACAGTCCTCCGTAGTCTCAGGTGCCAGCATCATCTGACAAAGACGCGATCCATAGCACATAGGCAGTTTTAGGTACCTTGGAAGTTCCCATCCTGACACCCACCAGTTTTTCATCCAGGGGTAGCTAGTTGAGGACCCATCTAATAGCAGTTGCAAAATACGGAGAAATAGAGCCCTGCAGCATGTCGAGTCATCTGCTGTGGCTTTCCTTACTTTAAAATACGGAAAGCGGCAACAACCAACATCCCATGTTCTAGAAGTGAGCTGTGTTACTATTCCTTCTTTAACTGCATCCACTTCAAAAGACTATTTCCTCACCCGTTTTGTTGTTATTCCTCACAAATACATGTAGACTACGTCAGTAAGAACTTACTCCTATTCTTAACAGGAAGAAAAATAAAAGCAAGCAAGCAAGAAAGGAAAACCATTTAACTTGCCTGAAGTCACTTTATGATTCAATAGTGGAGGAAGAAATAGGCCTGGTGGCTGATAGCTGACATTTCCAAACTCCTGATGGAGACAATTTAAAGTAACATGGGACAGCTGCCTCACCATGACTTTTCAAATACAGCTCCTATTTCAGTATTCAGCCTAGGATTGTAATATGTTCACGACAAATGTGTTAAGATACTTAAACACACATTAGTAAGAAATCTGCATTTTGCACTATGGCTGGCATACCTCAAATAATCCATCTCTCTTAAAAACAAGTCTGTAAAACATGCTGATGTTATAATTTACCTGCAGAACAAATTCTCTCTTGTTGTTCATAAATATATGTTCAGCTTTTCATCAGAGAACAAAATTCTGGCTGAAAGCTGCGGAATCTCACCAAGGGATCAAGAAGGCTTCATATATCACATCAGTAGTGAAAGAGATCTTCTGATCACCACAACAGAGTCACTAATAGGCTCCAAAGGACACACAGACACCTTTTTCTTGAAATTAGGAGTTACCTTTTTTATTGCTCTTTCTGGAAATTTGAGAGGCTTTTTTTTTTAAATTCCTTCCTTTTTTGTTTGTTTGTTTTGATCTCTTCTTATTCTGTTTCTTGCTTAGTTATTTTACGTGGGTGGTTTTGGCTATTTGGAGAACGTAATGATTTGGCCAACTTTCCACTTCTTCCTTTCAAAAGCAGCAGCAGGTTTCATTTCCAGACGTGTTCTTCATGAATAGCTTTCCCAAGCAACTTTACTTTTGTCTTAAATAAAAATTTAGATATAATACCTCTGGCAGTACCATCGTATAGAAAACCCATTTAGAGTGTGCAGGAAATCAGCATTTTATTACTCACTCAAAAGTGTGTTAGACACCCTGAAGAAACCAGGAAGGACTCCCATCTAGGAGCTTGAAGTCTTGGTTCCACATGTAACAGTAAGTTAGAGATGCAGAAAGACAGTAAAAGGGAAATGCAGAGGAAAGAGAGGCATTACCAGAATATTAGAGCAACCTTCATAAATGAAAAATGAATATTGCCAATTCATAAGTCTCTTTAAGAATAACGTTTTTGTTAGTTACAGAAAAACTGGGGAAATGGAGTAATGGTTTTATATATTTCAAATCTAAAGTAATCAGTTTTCATTAAAATCAGGAAATACCTTAACACATACTTCCCAGACGCTTCTCATGTGTTGTCATTAGCCCAGGTTAGCCGAGGGTTTTTTCCCTTTGATTGGAGAGGAAGCTAGCTTGGCTGTTGCTGGGTGATTGCTAATTGTTATTAACTGCCAGAAAGCTGCTAGCAGGGATGTAAGTTTTGGAAGAGAAAGAGAATTTATCCAGCATAGCTCGTAGTACGGCCCTACAAACACTGAAGTTGGTTGTTTGAAAAGCTTAACCAATCACTGTGGTACCTATTTACATGCTTGAATTCTTAAGCTTCCTTCCCTGGGAAGGCACAGTTAATTTTCTCAATTCATGTGGGTTTCTGATGAATCAGATGGAGCTTTATGAGAGCTTTGGGCCTCTTTTTTCAACTTGGAAAATAAGATAAATCACTATCATATCACTTTGTTTCTCTAGTGGAGACATTTTGTCTGTTCAGATATACATACTTTTCCCTCCTCTTTCTTTAACCCTCTTCTATCCATGTACAGGTTTATGACCACCTGGGAGTAAGGTTTTCTGTGGATCAATTTCAGATTTTGTTTTCCCTCAGGCTTTTTAAAGGCACGTAGTTACCATGCTGTGATTCCTGATCTCTGACCAATCTGTGCAGTAGGAAGAGTGTGCTGTGGCTTTCTGCTTACAGCTTTACGTGTCCTGTCCCAGAGATTATCCCGGACTCCGATGTGTTATGAAACTGAGCCTGTCCTACAGGAGTATGAATGCCCTCAATAGCTCTTGACCTTCGTGCTAGTTGAACTGCACTTGAAGAGCCAGCACTTACACTAAGGAATGTAAACAACTGGTTACATTAAGCCCCGTGAAGTGAGCGTGTGTATTCAGATGAGTGCATGCCTTGGCACACTCCAAGTATGAATGTAGACTGACTTCTTTTTGGTCATTTTGCTTGCTCTCTCTTTCTCTCTCCTCTTTTTGTTTATGAGTATTGAAGGCTTTTTTAATTGTTATTATGCATGTAATTACTTTGGATCCTTCTACAGTCTGTGCTTTAACACAGTGAAGTTTTCATAGGTTAGCACAAGAATCTCTGCAGAATAATGGTGAAAGCAGTGTGATTATAACATGGCATTTTATCAGATGTTTGCTGATGGTGTCTGTAACAGACAACATCTGGTTTGCATTTCATTGCACTTTGTGCAGTGGTAGTCAAGACAAAATTAACTGAGCAGAAATGATTTGTGGGAACTGGTTCACAGTTTGCATCCAGAGGAAGATGGATTACCTTAAAAAGGCAGAGTGCCTTACAGAAGTCTTACCAAAAGGTACCTACTCCCTTGCTTTTAATTTGGGCATAGGGTAATTACTTAAGTTTCATGATACTAATTTCATTAAAATCATGATTGTCTTCAACCTTCAGAGGACTTTGAAACCTGTTTCATGACTACAGGAATGACCTCCTGAATAGTTTGTCTCTTCCCCTTGCCCTGACAAACACTACAACAAATCTTTTTCATATTTTCAGTTCTTTACCCTAGATAATGTGCTTTTAAAATACTGCTGTGCCTGAGCCCCAGGATGCAGTCAGTGAAGTCCTTCTGCAGGCAGCACATCAGGGACTCCCACACACAGCAGTGGCAGCAGTACTCTTACACTTGGCAACACTGCCTGTGGATTTCCCTGGGAAGAGCAAGCTGTGCCCTGCTGGAAGGAGGAGCATACCTGGGCAGCAGTCGTCTGCACTGTTAAGAGGAAGGCTGCCTTTTTTCTCTGGGAAGTTTGGCTCCTCTGCCAACAGACATGGGTGGGGGCATCTGCTATAGGAAGGAGAGCTGTTCTGGTGTAGTGCAGTGGTGCTCTGACAGCTTTGCGGGAAAGGAGAGGTGCAGGTGGTCATCAGGTGCTTCCTCATAGCCTCCCCTCTTCTCCAGCTTGTCAGCTTCGCAGGTTGTTGTCAGTTGCCCACAGGATCATGGGCTACTCTAAGGCAATGAAGAGAACAAGGTTTTTAGATCATACCAATGTTCTCGTCCTCCTCTCCCATGTCCCATATTTGAATCTGTTCCTGTATTCAGCAGCACTTGTTGCTGAAGAAGCCTCTCGGAGGCCATTACCTTTGGGCAGGAAACAAAAGAGGAGACCCAACAGTGACCTGAGCTCAGAACAGGGCATCGGGCACAGATGGGTGCTCATACACGGACACCATGTGGCCAGGTATCCCGCAGGAGCGGCCATGGTTGCCAAAGACCAAGCTTTGTTGTTGCTGTTACTCATGGGACCTTGTGTTGAGCTGTGCATTTTCTGATGCAGCAAGGTGACCTCTGCATGTGAGGGGGTTGGGTGGGCAAAGTGCTCTGGTGGAGGCCTTAGCAGGTTGATGCACTAGCTGGGGCAGCACTGCATTCGGGCAGCACAGCATTCCGACTGAGTGCAACCCATGCCTGGGATGGAGTGAAAGCCATAAAGCACTCTGGGCCCTAGTAGATGTCTTTGGGAAAAGACATAAATGTTGCTATACTGAATTCAATAAATACTCTGGCATTGATTTGATTGCCATTATTTATTCTAAACTGTTGGGGTTTTGTTTCCTCTCTTCCTCTAAGAGAGTAAGGGCATGTGCTTTGTAGAGGAGGTTTCTCCTTGTAAAGATAATGTGAATCTAGAATCAAATTAACGTATTTTTAACATGAAATTTTAGACGCTTGCTTAAAGGCAGAAATGTTGTAGCATTACATTAGCTTTAAAAACAAAAGACAATGAATGCAAACAGGAACTTAGAACTGCTTAATGTAAAATATGTTCTTACAAGTACTTCTTGTTCTCTTTAGCACATCAGGTCCACCCATTTGGCCAGGAAACACCTTTTTCAAGAGAAACGGAGCCCTTCTACAAGGTAGGTGACGGATGCTACACCTTGGAGTTATGCTTAAAAAACTTAACTCTTACAAATTGCACCCCTATTGTAGTGGTCAGTAGGCAAGAAGTAACCAATTATTTTTTGTTTCCTTTTACCTGTCTCTTTTTTTGCACATCTGATGCCTTGAAAATGATGGTTTATTACATACAGAGAGTGTAGTCTGTGAAAGTGGCTGCTTTTTTCCTTCCTTGGATTATTAATTTGCTTATTTTAGAATGTGGCAAAGAGTGTCTAGTTTTTTTTCTCTCTCTTTTTCATGGCTAAAGAGCACCCCGAAGGAAATGTTCTAGGAACATTGTTTTTTACCTCTGTGATTAAATCAAGGTTGTTCTCTTAGAGAGATCCTTTCTTTTGTTCCCTAATTATGCTGATAGCAAAATGTACCCAAAGGTAGGTTGTGGCATTGTATTGGGCAAACTGTGTGAGTATTTGTCTCAAGAAACCTACCATGTTTAATTGCACTTGTATTTGTAGAGGAACATTAAGTACCTTACTTCCATTGGATGGACCATATAAACAGAAGCTATTTGACTGTAGTTGTGATAGATGAAGATTTTCATCCTACCTTACTACACTGTTTTAAGTCACTATTCACTTCTAAGTGTGTTTGTATTTCTGCCATTGAGTACATCAAGCTGCCACTGCTCTTAGTGGAAGTGTTCTGGGACACAGAGGGCTGTTTCCCCAGTCTGCATGCATTTGTTTGTGGTGCAAAAGTAACTTACCATTTAGGATGATTTATGGTCTTTGCAAGGGTTTGTCCATGAACTGTGTCCGTTTTGTGTTATTTCTTATGATGCTAAGAGTCTTCTGACCTTTTTCGTGGTAGAAAATGCTGTAATGTCCTGGAACATGTATCCAAGTCACCTAGAATGGAACCTCAGAACAAGGCTCCCGAGGAAATATTTGGCAGACAGTGTTGCTCACCTTCCATATACCAGAGTAATCCAGCATCTATAGTTTACCCAAGAGTATTTTTCAACTAATTCCTTGCATATATCTAAGGATTTGCATCTAATATTTGTACTGAGTTTCAAACAAATTTTGAACACATTAAAGCATTCAGATTATTTCTTAACACCAGGAGGTGATATAAACTGTAGGGTTTGTCAGCTTTCGACTTCAGTCTTACTAGGACAGTTCTGCAACCTTTGCAGCCCTTGCTAATGGGAAAAACTAGATTTTTATTTTATTTATTTTCAAGGAAAATACACCACTATTCTGAGTATGCTTGATTTTTTTTTGTTTTCAGTTGTTGAACAATGCTGGTTTTAAGCGTGTGTCTGCACATACACAGTCTTTGTAGTTTGAGTTCCTAAAAGGTAAACTACTCTGTCACGGCTTAGCAGCACAAATGTTTTTTACCTCTTATTATTATGCAAGATATCCAGGGATTCAGAATATCTGTTTGATAGTCCTTCTTACCTCAGTGGTTACTTAAAACCTTTTCCCAATAAAGTCTCTTCTCTGCCCTCCTCTGCTTTCCAAATTGGGAAAAGAAAACCCTAAAGGCCCAAAACATTTCAGCATATTAAAGCAATAGAGAAAGAGAGACAGATGACTGCCTTGGCTGCCTTTTCAAGCAACTAGCAAAACCTAACAGACCTTTAATGGAGTTGGCATTCTGCGTTGCCATTTCAAGTGGAAAACCTAACCAGTTTGAACTCTAATATGCGTGATGCGGCTGAAGTTGGAAGGGTGAGAGTGTGTAAAGAAAAACTTCATTACAGTATCCTTTTAACACTTCCTGGATTTATCTTTAAAACAAGAAAATAACCAAGCTTTTCTGTCTGTAATTATTCCCTACAATGAGCACTTTGTATGTACAGGCTTCAGCAGATTGTGTGAAAATATCATCTCTGCTTCTTTCCTACTTCTGACTGTCTTTTTCCAGAAGACTTGGGTAGGGGATTAGTAGTAGGTTTAAGAGGTGTAGTATGAGGGAGTGGAGAGGTTTTGTTGAGTACTACCGTACATGACTATCTGAAGCTTTGGTTTCTTTCCAGTGCTTGTATCCATGTCAATGCAAACAGAAAGATGAAATGTCGACTCGGTTATCAGTTTCAAGTTACAGTACTGCTTTTTGATTGGCAAAAGTTTAGGTAACAAAGGGATTTGAAACTATTTTTACTTAATAAATATTTTGTTACCTTTGAAAAGAATGTTCAGGGTGTGTTACAAATAACACAGAATCATTCTGACATTTTAATAAATGTGATATTCATGTACACTTGTCACACCACGTTTCTTCTGAGTCATTAAGGAAAATGCTCTTCTTGGACTGTGGAATGAAGAGAAAAAAAATCCACAATGTAAGTAGTAACTTTTTTAACCAAGACAGACTGGTAGATGCTCATGGTTTCCATTCATAATATATCTGAACTATTTGGCCAAGTAGCCGTAACCACTGTAAAGCATTTAACGTATCCTTCCAGAGAAAATGACTGAGGAAACTAGTGATCTGTGTGCCTCAAAACAGCAAAAGAAGAGAAAGGGAAGCTAAAATTCGTTCTAGCTTTTGTGTCCTTAACATCTTCAACATGAGCAGGATTAATTCTCTGTTCTTTTTTGGCTGGTTGTGCTTGTACTTTGCTGAAGAATTTTGAAAATCATATTTATATGGCATCTGCTTTTTGCTTATGTTTTTATTAGGAGATTTATTAGGAGATGTCTACCTTGGTTTCTTTTTTTAGGGTCGTGGTACTGGTGTTTCAAGCATTAATTCTGTAATCAAAGAAACAAACAATAAATTTAGTTTTTGTGTTGGGTAAGTCACCTGCTCATGTGCTTTTTGAAATGTTGAGCTACCTTTACTGGGTGAGAACTTCTCCTTATATCCTTGTGCTGTCCCATGCAGAGCTTAATAACAGAACTCTTAGCCTTAGCAGTCTTCTGTACCTTCTCTCAGAACTTACTGATCTATCTGTGAAAGTTGCTGCGCTGTAGCCTTCAGGATTCACAGATAAGACAGGTTTATGCTCCTCCAGTTTTGCTGCTTCTACCAGATTTGTAAGTTGTTACTGTAGGTGTTGTGGTTTCATTTCAATCATGGCTTGATTTTTTTTCAACCTGCATGGAGAGCCTTTGTTCCTGCTGCTGTTTCTATTCTCAGTTGTCATAGCAGATTCATTTTTATTTAATAAAAGGTATGACAGGAAAAAGTCTTTGGTGGAAAAGATTTAGATGTATTCTGAACTCTTCAGGAACTCGTGCTGGATAGATGGGCACATAATCACGCTAACTTTAAGACCTTGAAAAGTAATGTATTGTGTTCAGGTAAGGTCGGTTTCGTTGCCTCTCCTCTTGTCTTGGGTATTAAGCTCATATTAGGGTAGGATGCATTTCTCACAGATAAAGGGTAATAGTAAAACTGCTATACTCTCAATATAGCTAACATTCTTGCTGAATAAATTAGAAATACATATTCAAATAACTTTTAGTAGTAGTTGTATAAATTTCAGCTTCTGTGTGCCATATAACTGTACCTAGGCGGGTGAGGGGGTTGGGCAGTTTGGTTTGTTTCTTAAAGGTAGAATTGTCCTTTGGAAGTAACACCCTGCCCCAAAATTACCACACTCTCTTAGTAGCCTTATTTACCCTCACACTTTAGTAAAGTAAATGCAACATATTGCTGTGCCTTCTTGTATCATGTTTACTCTGAGTTGCATGGAAGCATGTGTAAGAGGTGCTTGTGAGTGTAATTACAGCTGGAATAAAAACAGCTCTGTACAAAGAAACAGTGATCTCCAGCTGCTGCTGTGACTGGGCAGTGGCTGAGATAAAGCAGTGCCTTCTCTCTCATTTACAACCAAGTACACATCTGCCAGGCTTAATGCTATTCTTGTGTAAGCTTTCTGAGTTTCTAGTCAACTGGCAAAAGCAGACCTTCATCATAGCACAGGTAGTGATTCTTCATCATCCAGGTAAGGAAAGTGGACCTGGGTAATCCAGGAGCTGAAAACAGAGACAGCCCTCGTCAGTGTGACTAGATGGTCCTCCTTGGAATTGCTGCTTCCAGCTGTTCCTTGCCATCTAGAGATACATCCATGATCCTTGCCATACTATCTGCTTTCCTGTGTGAACAAGGTCCTCCACTTCCTCTTCTGACAATCAGTATGATTTAGATCTGATGCCCATAGATGTTAAATCAAAGATTGGAGCTCTTGCTCCAGAGATCCTGCATACCTGGACTCACACTTGAAAACAGGGTTCAGCACTCAGGGAACTGAGTTGGTGGCTTTTTGTTGCAGCTGTGATTCTCTTTTAATTAGAATGGATAAAGGTTGACAAAAATCACCTCCCATTCACAGGACAAAGGAGAGAAGTTGTAAGGAGTTGTATGTGGCCTCTGGTCCTTCATGGCCGAGCAATCTTGAGAAAGGAGGAGAGAGATTGTCTCCTCCAGACTTCACAGGTTGCTGTCTTGTCTCTCTGCCATCAGCAGTGGAGACTTGGAAAATGAGACAATTCACTAAGTTTCACATGCATTTAACTTTCGGGTTTGTATGTCTTAAAGCTCAGAATAAAACTGAACTTAGAGAGAAATGCTGTTCTATTCTGCTATGTAGAGATGCAAACAAAAAACAGTGTGGCAAGGTAACTTGTATGATGCAGATAATTTAATATTATATAATGCTTAAATGTAATGATGTCTGTAAGGAAAAGGTCGAGTGGAGTGCAAGGCACAACCTTAGGATTGGCAGACTTAGAACTGTGTTCTGTAACCCAGCCTTGGGCAAAACCCTCATGCTCAGACCAGCAAAACACTTGTTTCCCAGTGCGTATTTGGATGTCTCACCTTCCTCGTGTGTCTAAATACTTTCTTTGCTTTGGGTTATAATGCCTTGGGTTTCTGCTCTCTGAAATGAGGATAGTAATTGCACCTCTCATTGCCCACAGCAGTTAGTCTGCAAAATATTGACTGTGGATCATATTCCAGTGCTTCACTAACAGGAGAACTGGGGGACCCTAAACTGTAAAAAGCAACGCTGCAGCTTGGTAACCTTTGCAGGAAACTGTGGTTTAGGTTTTTGGTATATTTTTTTTTTCCCCTTGAAGTTTCCGTTAAACTCCATAGTTTGCAAGGTGTGCTTGGAAATTGTCTCTTTAACTCCATAAATGACTGATCTGTGTGGAGAACTGAGGTTTTGCGTGTCCAGTGTAGTTATCTTCATCAAAGAGTACGAAACCTTTTGCCTTTACCGTGTCTTCTCTTCAAATGTTGCTTTTTGCAACTTCCATTTTTTTTAAACTCGTGGTGACAATGACATTCTGTGTGTGATGGTGACTTGGCTTTGGTCAACCCATTGAACTAACAGCAAAACTGATCTAACTCCTTAACAAATCACTTCTCATTCACATTGCGTCATTATTCATAGTTTTTTTCCCTCCTCTTTCCCCCTTCCCCCCTTGAAAGGGTACCTTACAGCCTCTTCAGGAGTTTCTTTTCAGGGAGGTGACTCCTGTGGTGCTTCCGTAGAGACCGAATATCCAGATTAATTATTTGTTTATTATTAACATTCAATTTGTTTGCAGCAGTATTACTGAAGAAGTAAAATTAAGTCAGAAGGGTTGTGCAGCACGTCCCTAAGGGAGTAATTTGAACAACAGAGCTCTCCTTTGTTTGGAAAAGTGCATAAAATACTTGTGGGACTGCTGGGGTCTTGAGGGTGCTGGTAAGGGCTCACGTTTGTGAGAGGATTTTTAAATGGCATTGACGCTGTGCATTCAATGAAAAATCCCAGTGAGAAACAGCATTTTGCAGTGATTTATACAGAAATGGTCACTCTGGGGTGACAGTTTTAGCACTGAGTTCTGTGCAGGGCATTTGTGTATATGATGCTACATATGCTGTATTCACAGATCAACTGTGCAGTATGTTTATAGTCTTTTTATTCCTGTTTTTCTAGCTGGGTGTTTTGAGACAATGGCAAAAGCTGTAATTTAGTAAGTGCCTGAACTGTGGTCCTGTTAACACTGATGTTAGAGCCATTAGTAAGGAAGTTTAACTGCTGCCTGTTTGTATTCTTCGTGATCAAAACACCTGAGCTACCTTAGGCTTGTGAAGTGGAGAAAGAAGGAAACTGGACTGCAGCAGACACATCTTGCTAATGGTAGATAGATCACGTTGCAGAGTGCATGAAGATAAGTTAAATTCCTCCTGTGTTTAAACTCTGTGATTTATGGGTTAGATCTGCATAAGTGTCTTTGCTATCTTTACAGATAACTTTGCTTATTTTGTAACAGTTCCATGTAGTGACGTTTGAAATTATTACTTCTTAGTGACTCAAGATTAAGTTTACTGGCTTTGTTTACTTTCCTTGGCAACTGGAGAGTGTGGGAGTGCTGCGAGGCAAGTCCTACTACAGTCCTAACCTTGGGCAGAGGAGAGGATACTTCTCTATGTACCTACCTGTCCTGCCTTGTGTCAGCTGCTGTGTGAGCTGCAACAGTAGAACAACACTTCACAGTATATACCAAAGGGAAAATAACTGCTGCTGCAAGTCCCTGCTCTGCTGGGTTGGCTGCCTCAATAACTGTTACAGTGCAGGGAGGAACAGGGAGACAACCCAAAGCATAGAGCAAGTGAGTAGCTGGATGGTCCTTGCCCAGACAGAGCTCGGTGCTGAAGTGATCTACAAGTAATGTTGCTCCAAGGATGCTGGTAAACGGCCTCAGATGTGTTCTTAACTACTTTTCAGGCTGGTCTTGCAGGTTACGTGGCTATGCTTTGAGACTTGAATACTGAAATCTAGTTCCTTTAAATTACCAGTAGCTGATCTCAGCTTTTTTAGGACAGGTAGTTTCTGTGAGTGGCCCTTCTGTAGGCATTGGCACAGTTGGTTCTGTCTGTAGATACTGTCCCTTCGTGCTTCTTCCCCACCCTGAAATGCACATATGTGACTTACAAATTAAAACCTAACTGTACTGCTCTTTGGATTTCAGTTGGCTGAAGGCAGGTGTAGACTAGATAGAGCAAGAGAAATGGCAAGTTCCTTTTCAGTGACTTTGTCTTTTACCTGGGTGGTCATACATCCAGATTCCACCCACCAATGTTTCCTTTCCCTACCAGGAGCTATGGTCTACTTAGAGCACAAGGGCTGTTTGCCTGTGCTTAGGGTCTCTGGATGCCTGTCGGCACAGTGAGAGCATCTCTTGAGGGACCGTCGTGTAGCTGGACATTGTCACTGCAGATACAGAGACAAGTGTGGCAGGAGTCAGCGTCAAACCTTTTTTGTAGGTGGAATTTGGAGGCAAACCACCTCTCACTAGGATGGGACTTGGAGTGGGAAATTTTGGTGACCTACAACAGGGACACAGTTTACCACTAGTTAGATCCCATCTTACAGCAGCAGTTCTCTGAAAAAGTCATGGGTAGAAACTAGCAGTAAAATTTGCATGGTAACTAGAAAAATGGTAGAGTGTACAAATATTTATTTGCCATAACTCTGAAATTATTGTGAGTATTGCCATCAGAATCTCTGGGCTGATGAGCTGGAGCATATGCTCCATGCTGAGAGCCTGTGAATGTTTGGCATTCCTAAAATGTGAAGGTGGCTGATATTAGAAGTAATCTTGGCTTTCGTAATTCTAGAGTCTGTTTGAGAGCACAGCTACCACAGAGGCATAAGCCCATGCTTTACATGGAGATTACTAAAATAAGAATAATATTGCAGTTGTGTTGCTATGAGCAATTTTGGTGATGTGCAGATTGCTCTGAGCAGGGGAAACCTGTTATCAAGTTGAACTGTTCTTAACTATATGTCAGGTTTCCTGAGACAGACCTATATGGAGAGAATTAAAGCAGAAGCTCTGGGAATTTTGAAGATGCTTTGTTGCTGTGACTTGCTTGTGTGACAGACAGTTAGATATTTTTGATCTCTTGGAAAACCAAAGCTTCATAGCTAGTGAAAAACAGTGACAGAATCAACTCCAGTCATATCTTTAGGGGTTTTTTGTGTGTTTGTGATGGTTTGGGAGTTCCCTGCCCCCCTCCCCCACTATGAAAATCCCCCAGACTAGACTCATCCAGCTGGAAGTTAAGGACTGAAACTCTATTTACAGCTCAGCACAATGCACAAGCAGAGATAGACACAACAGACAGGAACAGTTACAGACATAGACAAGTTAAAGGGAATACAGAAACACAATTCCCCTCCCAGAAATCAGAGTCCCCAGGAGGGGCTCCCAGCCACCCTTCCATCTTCTTTCCACCTCTTTGCCTTATCCCAGGGTCTGCCTTACATGCAAGGTGAGTTTGGAGTATCAGCAAGGGGGACTGGAAGCAGAATGATTAGTTGGGTTACACAGCAGAAAAACAGAAGACACACTGACTCCCAGAGACCCTCTGTCTTACCTCTGTTTGTGTCCTTGTTTTTATACATCTCAGCAAGCCTGTGAGTGAAGCAGACCTCACCAGTGTTTTTCTTTTCACAGCATATAATCTAATTTTTTAATTAAAATATTAAATTAACCTCAAACCAGCCTCAAATCCAACACTTGTGTTGGATGTTTTTCATACTTAACTATCAGCAAGAATTTTTTCCTCTCTAACATGTTAAGGATTTCTCTCTGCAAGTTTGAACAGATCCATGTGCTGCTGGTTAAAGATTGGTATGTTCTTGTTTGTGTAAAATACACTTCTTACAACATGTAGAAAAAGTGGCAAATCAATGCTAATGGCACATTATGAAGAGTGTTTAATTGTATTTGACCAGTTTGGAAAAGTAGGGACTATGTTAAAATGGAAGGGTGGGCAGTGGCATGTATATTTCACTGCATTATTTAAGATAAAAATGAAAATCCAGTGGTATCAGACACCAGAACAAATCTTGCCCCTAGAGATTCTTCAGTTGTACACTTGAGAGTCTGCAGAACTCTAGCACGGCCAAGTTTGCTCTTTAAACTGTGAATGCAGCACTTGATTTTTCTGCAATTTATATTTGACTCAAAACTGAATTGGGACTTCAAGAGGAAAGGAAGCAGGATTATTTTTCTTTATCAGTAGAAGTACAGTATGTTCAGAAACCCCAAAAGTAAGGCTAGGGATCCATTTGGGGTAAATAGGGCTTTACACTACTGGTTTCATGCTGCTTGAGGTGCATCTGCCAAGGCAGTAGACTGTGAACATGAAAATGCTGTAAGGAGTGGTTATTCCCCACATCCCTTCTGCTTTGTAAGGGCAAGATAAGTCGCATGTGTATCCTGAAGGATGAACTTTTACAAACGGACCTCTCTAATCAGCAGAATGGGATAAACTCTCATTTTCTTAAAGGTCATCTTTGGGAACAGTCTGTGAGACTTTTAAGCTGGTAAAAGAATTATTAATACCAACCACAAAATAACAAATAAAACCTGACTCTCCTTTGAATTATTTTAGGATACTTTCATCAATGTAGACATCCCGTTACAGAATCCTTTAATTCATCTTAGATGATTCTCTTAGTTTCATTTCTAAGTTGAAGTCTCACGGTGCTTGCAATAACATACAGTGAAGGTAATAAATTCCCTTTCACTCTGACAGTATTTATTTCTGTGTCTAGCTCATCATACTGGTCTGTAGGGCATGAGAAAGGATAAGGTGAAATTCAAATCAAAATTGTTCATACAGTAATGGGAAGTTCCAGTCCTGACATATATGCACAATTTGAATGAAAATACAAAGAAGACTTTCTGTGCATCTTCTGTGTTCGTGTTTCTGTAGCGCATCCTTGCTTTGCAGCTTTTGCACTTCACTTATTTGTGTGGATGCATGTGTCTGTTTTCTTTGCTCTGAAACAGTGTGCTGCTTTGTGAACCACGTGTTGGATTTCAGCACTCCCTTTCTCATACTGCTACACTAAGTTGTTTCTGCTGAGAAACTGGAACAATAGGTTATTTCTCCTACAGAGGAAAAAATACAATAACTAGATCCAGACCACCTGATCAGCTGTATGTGGCAAGCATCTGTGCCTGGGTGTATATTTAAATAAATGCAATTAAATATAAGTATGTGCAGTTATCTAATGAACATGTACAAAGAAACACACAGTTATGTAGCCAAATACCCCTTTTTTATACTAGAGATTTGGTGCACCTACCCTGTTCTCATAAACTCTGAAACCTACCCATGGAGGTAAAATTACCTGTACGTATGTTACAGTGTTTTTCTGGGATATCTGAATTATTTCCATTCTTGTTCAGAAATGTTTTCTGAGTCTTCGAAATGCTAGGCTTGAGGTATCAATACAGCAAAAAGCTAAGATTTACTGGGATTTTTTGGTGATGAAGACAGTCCTTCTCACCACTGTATGTTTTACCTCTCCCTTTCCCCCTAACTTTTTCTCTATAAACATTTTCTTCTCTGTAGTATTTTGTGGTTTTGTCAGTGTTGTGGTTGGCCTAAATAGGCCAAAAGTTGTCTTGTACATATCCTGGCTTGCCCAGGCATACTCCCCTGCTCACCCTCCTTTTATATAAAGTTGTGGGCAGGGCTTTCTGGAAATAAAATAACTGCATATTTTATAATTCCTGCCTCATGAATTCCCACAACCGAGTCAGTCAGTCTGCACTTTCCATCTCTTGGAGCAAATCTGAAGCTATTGCCTTGGTGATTTTTCTGCACCTCTCCTCTTCAAGTAGTTCCAGTTTTGATCATGGCAGTGGACATTGCTAATGCTTAAAGCAAATTAGAGTTGCAAAACGTTAGGTGCCTTATAAGTTTTTGTCTTGGTACAGTGGGGTGGGAGGTGTCGTGCTTAAAATAAATTAGTTTAATCCTAACAGTACCATGAGTTCATGTTGGCTTCCCCCCCACCCAACTTCCCTGGATGTTATTACACCAATAATAGCATACTCTTTTACCAAAGATAGGTTTCTCTGTGTGTCTCAGTTAAAAGCCACATTGTTTGCTCTGTGATATCCAGAGAGTTCAAGCTGTACTTCTGGATCTGTCTCTTGCAAACTTTGCTGTAGTGGCTGCTGAGAGAGGCTGTGTTGTTGTCGTCACCTTGATGACACTGATAAAGCACAAGAACAGCTAGGGTCTCCATTTCCAAACTCGTAGAAATGAATGTGTGACTTAAAACCATAAACCAGGAAATAGTTCTCAAGTGCATTATCAGTTAAGAAACTAATTTCTTATTTTCTGGGCTGGCATCAGTGTATGAGGAGTTCTGTCCATTCGATTTTGCCTTTTTGGCTCTTCTAGTTTGCACCAGTTACTGCGTCTGTAACTTAGCTACTCTGTTAAATGTATTACAGCATCTTGCACAAATACAGCTGTTCCTTTCCTGTGGAAATCAAGCTGGTGTAGTATTGGTAAGAAAATCAAACTGCAAGCATGTGAACTGGTATCTGAGTAAAGGTTCAGCACAGTGGGTACAGAGTACAGCACTGATGATTGTTGCTAGTGCTTTGGGTGGCATTAATCACTGGCAAGGCAACCTGTGTACGACAGGGCTTGGAGTGCAGCGTGATACAGAAAGGCAAGAGAAGCAGCTTGACAGAGTCTACTTGAATTGCTACTCAAAATACCCAGCAAACCCTTAATTTTCTTCAGAACATCTGTTGAACAACTTAATACTTGAAGGCAGAAATGAGACAAGGCAGAATTGGATGGGAGCAGAACCTAGCAAGCACACATACTGCAGGGTCACAACTCCTGTCTCTTCTCTTCAGTCACGATGGGGACAGCAGAGCTCCAATTACTTCTGAAGAACTGGATTCAAATTTACTGGAAAATGTCTGAAATTAATCCTTCTGAAATTTTGTTGCTAGGATTAGTAGTTACTCTCTTGCCAAACTTGCAGATGCATATAGGTCAGTGGCATTGTGATTTATTTTGTCAACATTTCATTATCCGACTGCTGTCTTTAGAGATGCCCCCTTCGTCTACATGTAATTGTTCTTGAAGAGCCACATGTGACACTCTAAGGTAGCCCTTAGTTTCCGCTCCTGGGATGACAGTGAGCAAAGACTGTAAAACAAACATTGCTGCGTTTTTCACTGATCTTTTACCTTCTCTGGGATTAATTGCAACAGCAAATTTTAAATAATTATTTTGCAAGAGAATGAAAATTAAATGCGAAGGTCAAGAGTGGGATTTGCTACTTAACAGCTGTTTAGCAATCCACAGACTGAGTGAAATAGTCTAAGATGGTGGTAGTGAACTACCAGTCTAACTAAAGACATTTATCTTTCTTTTTTTTTTATTTTTTTAAAAAGTTTATCTGAATAAATAGAGATATTGTGGCAGTACTCTGAACTGGGTAATCTTTTTCCAGTGAAGGTAAGTGTAAAATAATAATAATAAAAAATGTGTATTAGATCTGTTATGTGAAAACAGATCCCAAAGTATACAGTTCCTCTAGATGTTTTATTCAGCTGGTAAGCCTGTTTTATAAGCTGAAATTCTTTTCCAGATAATATCCATGGGGTGTGTGCTCAATGAGCTTGACAGGAGGAGGGACAGCTTTATAGACCTGAGACAATAGGTGAAGAATCTTAAAACTGCTTCTTGGAACTGCTTGTAACCTGCAATTAGGGGCATGCCTGAGTGTTGCAATGGCTGGCCAAGGGTCCTGAGAGAGGAGAGAAAGTGTGACCTTCAGCAGTTCCTACTGCCTGGCTGTAACCATGGAAAACTCTGGTTTGAAAATGACTAGCCATGATTTCATTTTGAGCTCTCAAGTCACCTGGAAAGCCATGTCTGTAAGTGTGTGATACCCCACCACACTTCAGATGCCTTAATTGTATTACTTTACAAATAATTTGATGAAATGTAGAATGTTCTTATCAAAGGATGTCAGTTGTGTTAATCAGTGGATGGTAACTGTAATTAGTGTCATGAACCTCTCTGTCTGTATGTCTGTGCTAGTTAAACCAGCCAGGTGCATTGCCATTTGGGACTGTTCGTTGTGTTCAAGTGCAGCACCCAACACGTTGGAGGCATTCTCCTACTAAAGGGATCTTTCTCTACACCTCAGCTTACCAGAGTTCTTCATTTTGATTGTTTCTTATTAACCAAAACTTAGGAAGCAAAGTGCTGTTATGTAGGAAGCCAACAAGCCGAAACCTGCAGAAGTTCTTCCCTGCAGACCTGATGTTTGGTCATTCAGAAGCAAACAAAAGCCTGGATGTAGAATAGCTCCAGGTATGAAAACTGCATACAAAGTAATAAACCAGGGCTTCCTATTGTCCTCACTGATTGGAACGAAGGAGTTACCTTTGGCCAGGAGGCTGGCTGCTTGAGGTTCCGTGTTGGGGAACTGCAGTCAGCCTCTCTTGGGGAGGGTGGTGATACTCAGCTGGCCTCTGCAAAAGGAAACAACTCCCATGGTTCATGTGAGCAGCTACTCTTTTGAAAAGAGGCAATTGAAAAGCAACATTGGGCCCTGCGAAAGGAGAAACCAGGTGACAAGAGCTGGTACAAACTACAACTAGAATTGAAGGCATCTTTAGAAAGACCTCACTGCATGAGACTCACTTCTCTTGAGAATTTGTTTGTACATTTTCCTCTGCTTGAATTCCCTGAGCTGACAAGGAACAGTTTTAAGTGTTAACAAAATGCCAGAGCTGGGGAAGGTTTCTGACGTGCTGTTCATGTTACTTCAACACAAAGATTGTTCCAGCTTTTACTGCACCGCTTCATGGTGGTGGTTTCACAAGTCTCACTTCTTCTACCCGTGCTGATTGCCATCCAGCTGCCTTTTAGGCATAATTCATTCTACTGACAAAGCTGTTTGTTAGTTACGTTAATGAGCTACTGCTAGTGATTTGTCTACTACAAGTAGTGTATAGGCTGGAAGAAGAAAACACCAATTTGTATCTTTCCATGCAATTTCAATTTGGCTTTTCTGCTATGTCAACTTTAGCATACAGATCCTCCTGTTATGTATCTTTTTTAATATTATTCTCTGCTTTATTAAGTGCATAAACTGTGAAAAGTGACTTCAGAGAGCCTACTGCAAATGTCACAATCCCCAGCTTCATATTTTGATGAGTGGGGCTTTTCAGTGCTGCTACCCTCATGATTTTCATTTAGATGAGTAACTTGTATATGTAAGGAAATCTAGACTACCACTTCTGGTGTCGTTTGCATGCTACATGCCAATTCTGTATGAAATTGAATTTATTGTATTTTCTGAGATACTCAAAAATTAATGAAAAGTGATTCTCAAAAAGCCATTGTGGAAGTCAAAATCTACTCAGTGAAAGACTGAAGTATATCCATTTTAACGAAAAAGATAATTCTGCTACTTAGTCATTTAGTCAGGACTTCCTTCCCTTTGCCTGTATCTGTCAGCAGTTATTATTTCCTTCACTGTGATTAAAACTCTGCATCAAAGTCCTGAAAAGTTACAAAATATTTTCAAGAAAGTTAATTTACTGGGATCCTGTTAGTGAGTGGTTGCCACCTGCAGCATTTCTCATCTTCAAAATACTTTAAAGTGTCATGTAATTAAATCACACATCACCTTTTGGGCAAGCACCAGTACCTCTGGCTTAAATGGAGTGTTTGAGGAACCTCTTCAGGTCAACCCTGTGCCTATCATATCAGGAGCAACAGGATTCCTGACCTCTCCTTGATTCTGGCATGTCTTTAAAACTCCACCTTGAGAGCGATTCTCATCGTAGTCCAGAAATGTGTCCCAAAATTGTTAAGTACCTGCCTCTATGCTTTGGACATGGGAATTTTGGAGGCCTCAATGAGTATTTGCATGCTTGGTAGGAAATTTACTCTATATTATCTTTGCCAGTGGTGAACATTTTCTGTGATTCACAGACAACCAGAAATGTGAGGTGGTGAAGAGGATGAAAAAACTTTTGCGCTTGGTTAAGCGAAAAAATACATACGTATCAAGACCAAGGAGTGGAGAAAGGAACCCTGAGTAACAGATTATCTGTGTGAAGTGGTTGTAAATCCCATTAGCACTTCCACAAGGAGGGGGAGTATCTTTTCATCTCTGATAGTCTGTATGACTTCACTGCAAACATAGCTACGGTGTAAGGCTAGGTTCCATGTGATAACCCCAGTTACACCTTCTGCTGTGGGATCCTGAACTGTGACGTGAACACTCTGAAATTTCAACCCGGAGACTAAGGATTTCTCAGATGTTGTTTCTCAAGTGCCCGTACTGGCAGCTGGGCTGCACATACACGTGCAGCTCACTCTGTCCACACAGCTGTTGGAGATGTCGCATAAGCAAGCGTGAGGTCTGTCATTCACTGCAGTATTTTCTCTGTTTAAAGTGCTTGAGTCACATAGCACTCGAATTAAGGAGTTCATGCACTTTGGAATTGAAGAAACTCTCCAACTGCAACTGAATTAATGCTAACCAGGGTCTGAGGATTGCTGGAAATAGGAGTGGATGAGGGACTGGGAAACCCGGCAGAGTGTCAGAATTTCAGTGGGGTGGCTGGGGAGCATTATCTTATCTAAATGGTAATTTCTGTTCTGTGCTTTAATTAAAACATATAGTGTACAAACTAGCATTTAGGAAATCTTTCAGAGGATCTTTTCCTAAGGGGATGCTTTGGAAGTAAATTGCAAGTTGTACATGCCTGCTTGGTGCAGCCTCCAAGATCATACTGAAACAAACAATCCAATTATTTGCCCTCTTCAAGTAATGGGGTTTTATATATGTTGATAGTTTTGGGGGAGTGTTTTTATTTTATTCTAAGTAATGCATCTTTGGTATCCTCCTTATTGTCAAGTCCAACCATTAACCCAGTATTGCCAGGTCACTGCTAAACCAAGTCCCTAAGCACCACATCTACATATCTTCTAAACTACCACCTCCCTGGGCAGCCTGTTCCAGTACTTAGCAACCATTTCTGTTAAGTATTTCCTGACACAAAACGATTCTCCTGAAAAATGTTTCTCACTTGAAAAACCATAGAATTTCTTGGTTTTGTAGTCATTGCAATGACCTCAGGGACAGCAAATGATAATAATGAAAGCCAAATAGCAGTCTGCTTCTAGGTTTAGAGGCAGGGATTTGGGGTTTTTAACTTTTGCAGAGGGACAAATACTTCCTGTTATGGGAAAAAGAAGTTGCAAATACCTGAGTGGAATTAAAAGGGATTTGGAAATGAAATGCAACCCTGTGTGCCAAATATGAAATTACATGTGGTTTGCCTGGGCATTTCAGGAAAATCCACTGTCCTAATCTAATCCAAATAATTAGATTTTGGATTAAGGTAGGCTATAGTCATCAAAATCAGAACAGGTAGAGATGAGTTTTGTCCAGTCTGGATGCTGTCTTACTATGCTTAGCTTATTTTTCATCTTTATAAACCTCTGCATCTTTCTCTTTGATGATCAATCTTTTGCAGAGTGCAAAAGTTATTAAGACTAGAAACATACAAAAAGATAAATGCTGACCTTTCTAATTGGCTGTTGAAACCTGAAATATGTACCACTCAGAGGATTAACGATATTTGTGGAATGATCTGTCATCCAAACTAAGTATTTCTTGCTTCTTCGCGAATCCATGTTAACCTCAGATAAGTAAGTATCTGCTGGTGCATCCACTTAATGGATTTGTCAGCATCGTCCTAGAAAGAAATCTTACTTCCAGGTGATTCTCAATAAACTTCAGTAGCCAAACATACCTTACTGGTGGTTCCCTTCCTTGCTTTCTTAAGTGTGATCGTAGCTGGAAATGAAGGATTTGCTGCTTTTTCTGAAGTCTTTTGCACTAGGAATCAAGACTTAATCATCCTCTGCATTGATGGGCAGCAGAGCATGACTGCTCTCTCAAAGCTGGCAGGATGATACTTTGTTCTGTGCTCCTATTCTCTGGAGTTAGTGGAAAGGGATGTAAAACTTGTGGTTCTGTGCAACGGACTAGGAGTTTTCAAACATCGCTTGATTCTTTTGTCTATGTTAGTGCTGAAGCTGAGGTGTCTGGTAGTAGCCTGGAAAGCACCACAGTGTCACCACTGAGAACATGCTTATTTTTACTGTGTTCTGCAGGCTAGCAGGGATTAGCTATTTGTGTTGGACTGTATTACAGCAAATTTTATTAGCGCTGCAGATCTATAGTCTGTCCTTACAATAAGGACTCAGTAAATGTGATGTGTTCTATTTGTTGGAGTGTTGCTCTGCTAAAAGTGACTCTGAAAAGAATGCCAGAAAGCATTACACTTTTACAAAGGGGAGGGGAAAAAAGGTAACCTGAAATTTAAAATAAAACCAAAACAAAACAACCTCCCCCCCCCCACCATACCCACCCACCCACACACACACACAAAAAGACCTTTCCTGTCTTTGTTGCTGTGATAAATGCAGTGGGTTCCAGAGGCTTGTGAGTCTTTCAAACTTACCTGACACACAAAAGTGCAAACACGGAGCTAATCATGAAGCATAAGTAAAATCACAGTGTGTTTGACTTTTAAAGGAACGGTAAAATGTATCCTGCTGGGCCCCCAATGTATAGATGAACACTGATGTTTCAGAATCAAAGCAACTCATATAAATTCATTCTGAAGTGTTATGTAACAACTGAGGATTTTAGGAGAATTATGACGTAAAAGCCTGATGCTTATTTAATAAACTGATCATTAATTACAGTTAAACAGTTTACTTCTGGAATGAAATTAAGAATAGCTTTGCAGCTCTTTTCATTTTAATTGCAGCATCTGTTGCAAGCCGAAGTTTCTCTTCCCTGGCAGACTGTTTGCCGCATGGACGCTGAGTGCCTCTTACTGGCTGGTAGAGTTTCAGTGCAGATTCGTTTATTTGTTCGGGAGGTAATGCATGCCCGCTTCAGGAGGCACCAGTTTGCTCTGTGCTAAGGAGGAGTTGAACCTGGGTTAGAAGTGAATTGTAATGAGACTGATACAAAATTATGAAATGGTTTATTAAAAAATATGTATTTTACAATTAACGCACACAGATTGTATTATGCGGTTGGTAAAACTCTCTTTGCAGAATGTAGACATTTAATCAGATCAATTTAAATGATTTTAGGAAAGGTTTTAGAAAATTCAACCAACTGGAGAGCCTTGCAGCACAAACTACCACTTAAAGGTCAAACACAAACTTTCATGACCTTCAGAACAGAGAGGTAGTTAAGTCACTGGTCAGAGGCTCAGTATTTATAATCCAAAAGTATGTGTAGAAGTGTACAGGAGGACAAATACAGTCCCACCTACGCGGTGTCCTGCCGCAGGGATGCGCTACTTGCCCAGTTCCAATGGAGCAGGTTGTCTGAGCAGACCCATGGACACGAGGCAAACCCAACGTGGCTCTTGGGAGGCCATTGGAGTGGTCAGCCCCTGGGCGAAGCAGGGTCCAGGTTCAGGGGCTGGAGTGGGACTGGCAGGGCCTGGGGTCACAACTCGTCCCTAGGCCGTTGCTAGGTCGTCACCCAGAGTCAAAGGGACTGGGACTGGGCTGAACTCAGGTGGGCAGCTGTACCCCAGCACTGGGCAAACCTTGCAGTCCCCTGGCTCAGTGCGGCAGGCAGGCAGGCAGCGTCAGGTCTGCCATGCGTGGGGCAGGCAAGTCCCCAGCTAGGCACAGTGCATGCAATGCGAACAGGTAGCAAACAGAGCAAAGAGGGGACCAGCAGCAGCAAAACAACTGGCTAGGGGTTTTAAGGGTTTTGACCAGTGTCTTTGACCAACAGCAACAGGTGAAAACACCCCTGGAACCAATCCTGGATTATTTCACCAAACAAGGGAGATGCACATGCCCAGCATCGCAACCTGTGTTTACCAGAAACAAAGCAGGGTGCAGAACAAGACCAAATCTGGTGTCTCTGTGGCAGACTGAGAGGCGCCAAGGCTTGTCTCTGCTCTCCAGCTTCTTCCACTCAGGAAGAAGGAGCAAGGGGGGAAAAGATGTATTCAGTAGGGTGTTCAGGTGGGTGTTTAGGACATGTCTTGGATATGTATTTTAGGTATAATTTGGGCCTTCCACCACACTCCGAACAAACAGCAGGAGCAAATTGTTGATCCACCCTGGTTTTGATCATAGTTTCCTAGCCATGCCTTTCCATTTTTTCCCCACTCTCTTTTACCACTTCCAATTAAATCATGTAATTGTAGAGGAAGGCACGTGTCACTGTACCAGCACTACAAAAAGGTGATTTAGTAGGAAATGTATGGTTACATTCACTCAGAAACAGTGCTGTGGCCTGTGGAGGGGTCCATCAGTAAATAGCAAGATTTCTAATCAAAAACTTCAAATGAGTTGCCAACTACTTAAAGATTGGGACCATCTCTCAGTTTTTTGGTGTGGTGAGTCTGTGGTGTGCTGCAACTGCCACTTCAAATCCGAAGTGTTCGTCCTGAAATGAGAAGACTTCATGCTCTCAAGATATTTGAAGTTTTGAATTGCCTTCATTTCCTCACCACCTGAAGAAAGAATGGGCTTGTTCATAGCTACATTTTCCAGGGCATGAGTGTCCTGTTCTAGAAGGGAGATTGCAGAAACAAATGGGAATGCTGTAGAGAAGGAAGAGTTAGTACCTGAGTTTCAAAGAAAATCAGTAGTGACCCAAAGCACTTACTTGGCAGATAATTGGAAAGAAAGTATTATCCTGTTGAACTAAACTCAGAGCTTCCTACAATTTTCAACTACATTTCTTCCTGAAAATCTTTCTTTTCCAGGAATAATTAACTCCAGAGTTGGCAGAGAAGATGAAAACTTCTTGTTGTCCAGAGGTAGGAATGAAAATTTGGATTTCCTAGAGGGTAAACAAGTTCAAGATAATGATGCTTTTGGTTTGATGATAATTTCTGCAGTCTTTTTGTCCTGTGGCCAGTAGTGGAATAAAAGCAATTGGGGTCCTCCTACTGGAGCCTGTGATTTAGAGCACTATTCACAGCAAGCAGTGCTGGGTATAACAGGAATGGTAATTTTTACCATTTCTTTTGAGGTATTTTGCTCCCCCACAGTGTTTTGGTTTGCTTAGTTTTTGGGGAATTCCTGATTTCACACAGGCATATTAATAAAGAAAAAAGTTTGCACAAGATTTGCACTGTGAATGTTTGCAGTTAATGCAAAGAATGGTGTTGCCTCCTCTAAATATAGGGTTTAATTGTTTCCCTTCTTTTATAAGGGACCTTCAGGGAGCAATATATCAGCTGATACAGTAGAATAAAAGCTTGCACGTATATAGGTACAAATATTTGTACTAAAACCGCTTCTTTGTTGCTCACGTGGGGAGTCCTACCACCAGCCTGCACACCTGGTGCACACAGTGGGATCGCTGGTGGACTGGCCTGTAGGTGACACGAACAGCAGCAATGATGTTCACCTGTTGTCACATGAAGAACACTGTGCAGAGTTAGATTTCACCAAAGAGATTTCCATCTGCGCTGTTCTCAATGAAGGAAATTGAAAGGAAATTTTCCCATAAAGGCTTAGAGTTTGCCATGGTAGGTAGTGGTGACAAGTCCCTTTCATGCAACCATAGTTCAAACAGACAAAAAAAGAACTCATTCCAAAATACTAGCATAGACTGGGGGGGTTAAGCTTAATTAGGCCGTGTATGTTGTAAAAGAGGGGGAAAGTTTCCACCTAATTTTAAATTATACTTGTGTAAATTTTATACAGCGATTGCGTGTTTGAACAGCAAGTTACATCGGGAAGTAAATGCTATAGTCTGAGTCTGAATTGTGTGAACAGTGTTTAAAAAGCAATTAATGCAGAGAGGTGTACAGAGTGAAAAATGGGCAGGGAGGCAAGCGAAATGGTCTTGCTGTAGCACTTCGTTGTTCCAGAGATGTGGTAGGGAAGCGACTCACGCACAGCCTGGATTTCTGCTGAGCTCTTGCACAAGGCAGATCCCATGGCAGAGCAGCAGTTGTATGCAAGACTTCAGTGGCAGTGTTGAATTTCCCAGTGGCTTTACTTTGCCCACAGTATTGATGAGTGTTTAATTACATAAACATCAGTTACTGAATGTAGCATAATCAAATTATAGAAAGGTAAGATTTTGTGTGACTTTGGAAGATGTGAAAGAACTGAGATTTCCATCTGTCTAACTTCTCCTGGTGACTCATGGACTTTTATATTGGACTCTGATATATTTGTTATTTTATTTTATTTTATACCTGGGGCACATGTTCAGAAATAAATAGACCGAAACTCTGAAGAAGTTGCAGCAGTAGTCATGTTATTTAAGGGGCTTTTGACTGCTAATTAACTTTAAATGTTTTCTTTGTATGCGGTTCTCTTGTCTGTACTGGTGTCTCTGACTGCCAGTCACGTTACTGAGGGCAACATAAGTACAGTAGAACAGCCCCCTGTGGCTGTTACTTAGTTGGGTCTTCTAAGCAAGCGTTTCCCTTCCTTCCAGAAAAAACTGACAGAACCCAAAGTAATAGAATTGGTGAAGTAAATTTAGGGAGCTGCAATGGGTTATAAGTAATTACTTCAGTTTCTGTCTTTTAAAATGTTTGTTTTACCTGTAACCTAAAACTTCTCCCAAATGTTGGGCCCATTTTAATCTGTTCTTGTGCTCAGGGAAGAGAGTGATTTACCAGAGTGAGAGACAGTGAGTTATGGTGCTGATTCAATTTGACAAAAAATGGAAAATTAAATTTTGGTGCTGTTTTGAAAAGTCATTTCTTTAAAGACCTTCCAGATCTTTAAGCTTCTGGCTCTTGTATGTACAGCATAAATTGTATAATATGCAAAGGAGCAATATTTTGAAATCTCTTTGTAAAGCATGGTGGCACTTTCTATATTTAGAAGTGCCTGTTTGGAAATCGAACCGAGCGCTTAGCGTTCGCACTACCCATCCAGTAAGACAGTGTTTTGTTCTACAAGAAAGGAAGAACTGCATCGCAAACATACACTGGCACATGGTGACTCCCTCTGTGCTACACTGAAGCAGAGTTCCCTCACCAAGCCTGAGTACCTGCTGACAACTGGCTGTGATCTGGTTCCTTGAGAGTGCAGAATGTTGCACACCAAGATAGTGCTCTAGCACTGCTGCACTTTACTTACCCCTGGTGTCATCCAAGGTGACGTGGATGTGTCCGTGGCTAGCAGTGGGGTACGATCCTGCTGCACTAGGACATACGTTGCTGGGTCGGTGCCACCCTGGGAAGACCCCACCAGCGTACTCCGACTGCACCTGGGCGAGAAGTGGGAACTGACAAATGTTAGTGCACTATTTATCTTTATTAAAACTGGAAAATGTCTTAGCATTATTACTGTTAAGCAGCTTCATGCTGGTCTGAGATTGCCTTGTGCGCAGTCAAATGCTATTGAAGCATCTTCAAGCACAGTGATAGTATCAGCACTAAGCAAAACTCTGTAGCTATGGACGAGATCACACCTGTGATGGAAAGATTTTACTGGGAAGGAAGGACTGTTTATTCAGGCACACCTGCCCATGTTTGTGTGCACTCTTGGCTTTTTGCTATCAACGAGAGGTGCTCAGAGCACTGTTTCTATTGCTAGAAACAGAGCACAAGTTTGAAACCAAAATACTTTGGATTTGAAGTTTCAGCAGTCAGGCAGGGAGGACAGAAAATTAATGCTACCAGTGGCAAAGCACTGAACAAGCAAGGAGAGTGAATCTGGCTCTGGGACTCAGGAGAAAGTGTTACTGGGATTCCCTGTGTATTTAGTTGCAGTGTTTTTTATTTAGAAATAAAAACTCCATACCTATTTGTGCCTGCTCACTGCAGGAGTTTTGGACAAGACGACTTTCAAGGGTCACTTCCAACCAAATCCATTCTATGATTCCATGGTATGTAACCAGTTGCTTATACTGTAGACCGCTTACATTTGCAGTAATACTCAATTACATTGTAAGTGAGAATTTCTTTGTTCTAATTAGTGTTAATAATAGACAAAAAAGAATAGGTTTTGGGGTTGATACTCCCAAGACTTTGTTTCTTTAAAAATGGCTTACATCAAATACGTTTTTAAATGTTTGGATTCACGTTGCCAGTTTGAAGTGCAGATCAAGCCAACATTGCAGCAGCCACTATGTGTAGCTGTGTGAAGAACACCCATTTACAAATACCAGTCAATACATCTCTGAGCCTTTTATGGAACGTAAAATAAAAGTCACATTCCTTGCCAAAACTTCCCCTGTGCTGGGCTTCTCTCTAATGTTATTTCCATCAGTTAAAGAATAAAGAGAACATGGTTTGGGGCCCATTTTCCTTGGCAGTACACAAAGGAAAAGAAAGGTTGGGGGTTGAGACTATTATTTCTCAGCTACTTCACACAAAGAAATCCTGAACTGCTTTCAGAAATCTCTTAGTACAAATGCCTCCTGTCACAAGCAATCAGTGTTACACCGTTTTGACACAGTTGTACAGGATACTGCAAAGTGTTATAAAATTGTCGTGCTGAACTCAGTACAGAAGGCCTGGACCTGAACACAAGCCATAGGTCTGATTCTGCATGATCAAGTGGGGCTGATCATGGAGCAAGAGTCATTTCAGCCAGTAGTTCTTGTGAAGCTGCTGTTGAATGCAGTGCCTCTGAAAGACAAGGCACACCTAGAGCAGAGGTGCTTGGAGGGAGGCTGGCTTGGAAGGGTGTCTGTATCTGTCTTTAGGGTTGTGCAGTCATGCTTGCTGTCTTACAGGTAAAGAGAAACACTCTCCATTGCTTGCACAGCACTCACGTTGGCTTGGCCTTCTGATTCTGTCAGTATGTCTCTTGTCACAACACTGATGTTTAAAAATCTACTTGGCTGTTCTTTCTCTGGCTTGAACTTAAATACACCTTGGTTCAATGCTTGATCTTAAAAGGATTCCAAGCAATGTTGAGAGAACTGGACGTTTTGAGAACTTTGTATTTCAAGCCTTTACATCCATAGCAGTAGATGCCAAGGCAGTGCCTTATCCCATCCTGAAAAATTGGACTGTAGGATATGGAGTGTGTGGCTCTATCTTCTTCTAGCAGAAGTGTTTTCTGCCAGCTTTCTCTGCTGGGAACCGAGGTTTGATTGGGAAAAAGAACTGAACCCTTGCTTCAGAGGGACGGAGAGGGAAGAAGCCAGAGAGCTGCAAACCCTGCCTAGTGTGGATAGTGCTGCCACCAAAGAGGGAATGGCTCTGGCAGCCAGCAGTTAGCCTGGTTCAGCAGCTGCCTAGAGATGCTGGGAGGAGAGAATCTGTGCTGCGTGCTTGGCATGTGCTGGAGTCGTTCTGCTGTCATAGGCCTGTGCAGGGGAAAGACAGAAGGTAAAGAGCTGAAGTTCCCCGTGGTTGTTAGTGTAAACATATGCACGTGGATGTGCTTCATGCTTGTTAAACTGAAATCCCTGTTCCCCTCTTTCAGATGATCTGCGTAATACCCAAAATGAGATTACAGTCAGTAAAATGTTTGGCCTATGCGACAGTACTTTGCAACTGTCAGTGAACAAATGTCTCCATTTTAAGTCGCGCGGACACGTTTGGTTATCGGATGTTTCCTGCAATCTCGCTGCTTGATACTCTTTGTATGTCTGTCCTTTTGGGACTAACGTATGAATTTTCTCTCCTAATTGCAATCTTGCACCACTTAAACTAGTTTAGCAATTACGAGAGTGGTCGTTATTTCGTTAATCTGTAGGAAGAAAGGAAGATTCAGGTCCCTTGGGTTTTGCTGGTCAGCAAACACTTTGAAGATAGGTGACTTTATTCCCACGCTTAAAATTTTAATGTACTGGGGTCTGTGTTCGAAACATCAAAATTCCTCCCTAGTGGAAGAACATCTTCTAAATCTAGGTCTTTAACTTAAAACCTGAAAATTGTGTCAGACTTATCACTATCCTTGTGTTTTTCCATTTCTATTACAGTGTTTTATTTAAAGTTTAGTTTTAAGGGATGTTTTCTTCATGTTAGTTCAGTCTTGCAGGCTCATCTGTTTGTAGTGTGTCTCTGGTATATGGCCCAATACAGCATGCAAGGGGAGAAAAGGATATTTGGAGAGGGAGAGGAGGCAAAGGCCTGTCTATGCTTTTTCATGTATGTTTGGGCTTTTTTGTTCAGTTATATTTCATTGCTTTTTAGTAAGTGTGAGCCATTCAACTTCCATTGCTACTTTTGGTTTCTCTGTTCTTGAGGTTGAAGGAACACATCAGTATCCGTGATTCTTGTGCATTTTGAGATAGAATTTGTGGGGGTTTTTTGGCTGGTATATTCTAGGCATTGCATTTTGCCTTTGAGTATCCATTGCATTCACAGTGAGATGGGGAATCCTGATATGCCAGTGAAGGGTACTCTGTATCTGCATGAACTGTCTTCTCTTACAGTCTTTCAGTTTGGTGCTTCCCCTCTGGTTTATCACAAGCATTTATATGTGGTTGGTTTAACAGTTTCTTTCAATAGCTTCTTTTGGGTGTTACTCTTGTAGTTTCCTTGAAAAGAATCACCTGTGCCTCCATGGATCATTTTTCAGGTTTTCACAAACTGTGAGGTCACAGATCTGCTTTCAAGCAAACTGCAGCTTTGTCTTTAGCATGGGTCAGGTTTTAAGATCGTGTGCCTCTAAACATGACTTCATGCTTTGCTTCATAGTAGAGGCACTCTTGCAGTTTCGGTATATGATGTCCTTTACATTTGCTAGTGGCTACTACTGATACTGCAATAGGAGGGTTTTATCGATGTTTCTAGAAGGTGTGTGTGGTCTATTTTTCCCCACTGAATATGTTGTAAATAATAACCACCGTAGCTCAGCGTTACCTCTGGGTGAGTTTGTAAAGGTATATACATCATGTGAAGAGCAGGGGGTTGCCCTAAACTGTAGCGTGAAGAGTGCTGTTCAGTGTAGAATGTGTTGAGTCTGTGGCAATGAAAGATGTATTTTATGGGTGGAAAGAGAAATCTGTGACATTGCACTGACATGTATGTGATTAGTTCTGGGGAACTGAAATTAACCACATCGACTGGTGTTTCTCTCTGGCTTTCCTGGAGCAGCCTGCACTGAGGGCAGAAGACAGGTGCAAGTTATCTTAACGTGGCACAAGGAACAGCTTTTTATTCCTGCATATCATCTAGCTTTGGTTTTGATCTGCCTCATATGGTGGGGGGGGGCTTTGGGGGCCTTCTGCTTTCTGAGGCAGACAGCTCCTCCTCACAGACTGGTTCTGGCTTTGCCACTGTCTGGAAGCTCTGTGAGGAGAAACAGGTATTTCCAAGTTGGCTGGTGACTTCTTCAAAGGAGAGGTAGATGCTGAAAAAGCAAAGGTTGCCTGCCTCGTGTCTATCTGACCAAAATGAGGCCATCTGGGTATCCCAATCAAATAAAACGTCTTCCTTGACATGATGTAAAGCACAGTCTGCAGCTGAACATGCAAGGGGAGGGAGAGGTTTGTGAAGAGCAGATTATTTCATCCAGCATCATCTGGAAGAGTCAGGGTCTTGCTCTCTTCTGTATTGTTTCATTTTCTCTTTAAGAAAGGTAGCTTTTAATTGTGGCACAGCATTTCCTGTCCTACCAAGGTGATGCGATGCCGTCCTCTGTGGTGTGTGGACTGCTGCCGGTTGCCATGGCAACAGAAAGCCACCCCAGCTGAGGACAGAAACATTCCACTGCAATGTCATAGCTTGGAAACGACTACGGCAGCAGAGACATCTCGTCCTGTTGGGAATATCTCATCAGTGACTGAAATGTACTGACCCTACTCAACAAGATTGTGGATCAGAGGATGAGCGTGCTTATTTTTAGATTGAAAGGGTATCACGGCAGACTGAAATACATCTCTGCTCTCATGTGGAAAAACACATTTCTGCTGTACTGTGTTCCTTCTGCCTAGCAGGGATTCTTTCTCCTCACCTGCTCCCACACAAGAGCATGAGTACCACCTCAGACTTTCTTAGCTATCAGTCAAATCCTGTATTTAGTTGCTTTTCCCTTGCTTGGTGAGTTACATTTCGGTACACCATAAGCAAGTAGAAATATGGTTCTTATATAAGCCGCTTTAATTGAGTTTGTCAACTTTAATATTCTATTCTGATCTCATTTGCTCCTTTTCAGCTTCACTGATTTCTGGTGTACAGAATGATAACAGAGGTCCACATCTGAAATGGCCAAGCACTGCAGTGGAGGGAGGCAGCCAGCCACGCTGCCTTACATGTTGCTGTTTTCACGATGTGGCCTTTCCCTCACAGAATAATCCCGGTCCTCATGTGATACAAATATCCACTGCTCAGAAGGGAAATGAAGCTATATAGCTGTTTCTGCCTGCAGACACAACGTGTCCTCCGCTGAAAAGCTCTTGTGTTCCCTCACTCTCTCCACACACATAGGAATTTCATATCATTAAGTTTGTAGACTGTATTTTTGTAGCTCTTTTTTTACCACTTCTGGCCTGCGGTGGGTGCTGCCACTATATAAAAAGCAAGCACTGAAGAGAATGTTCAGTAGGGTGTGTTTGAAAAGCTTTTATAATAGTTTATTTTAAATCCTTGCCTGTGTGTGGGTAAAATGTAATTAAAGCAAGAACTACATTGCAAACGATACTAATTTTGAGAATATATTAGGTATATGTCATTAATATTCTGAAAGCTCTAATTTTATAAGAATAGTGGAAAGCAATGGAAATAGAAGTCTGGTTGCATGTAAACCGTGCAAAAGTATTTTTTGGTAACTGTAGTACTAAAGAGCAGAACATTATTATTATTTTCTCCCTTTATTTTTTTTAACTGGCATTAGTATTCCAAAAGGCAAAATCCCTGGATGGAAAATTGTAGAAATGATGATTGCTCATTAGCAAATAGAATACAGATGTTCTGTTCATTTTGCCTGAGTACTTCACATAAACACCTTGGGGAGTGACTGGCAGAAAGCAGACAACTCTGTAACAGAGCAGCCTGCTGAGCACCGTGGGGCTGGCAGCAGGAGCAGCTGCCTGCTTCTGCAGAAGTTCCTGTCATTTTTAATCGCTTGTAGTGTTTGTGTAGCACAAGAATCTTTGTGTGGGAAGTGCTGGGGGGGCAGAAGGAGGCAGGGATGGGTTGACAGCATGTCTCCACAGGGCTGTAATGAGTTGGGTCAACTTTGTGGAGATCTCTTCCTGTCTTTCTGCTTTACTTTCCGTCTTCAGCTTGCAGAGGAGCAAACTTGAATCTTACTTCAGGTCTGTCAGTCTGGGACTGGTTGTGTGTTTTGTATTTGCCTGACCAGTTGCCCAGAATTTCTTGGGCTTCTGAAGGCAACATCTTTTTGGTTCTTTTCTTATTCATCTTGGTGGTGGTATCAGGTAAGAGATTTGTTGTTCCTTCTCAGCCCCTTCATTCATTCCTCAATCCTCCCCCTTAACAATAATCTCAATTACTTTTAAAAAATAATTAAATCATAGGGATACCATTACTGTAGTAAGGCACTGTTAGGTATTTTCTGATAGATGTGTTGAGTGGCTGTGGGGCTTTACGTCCCAGCATAATTTTGCTGAATTCGCAGATCTCTGTCAGTGCCTACCGAGCTTATGGCGTAGCTGAAAGGGGAGATGTCCCTACTCTGCTGGAGAGGAATCAAGTGAGTAAGCCTCTCTGTCTCTTTTGCTCTTGAACTCTTCTCCTTGCATAGTTTTCTAAGAGAGAAAGAGAGGTTTCCTTTCAGTGAAGACGCAGGAATTGTTTGGGGTTTAAAGCCCACATAAGAAATGCTGAATTTCATTTGTGAAATCTGGTGGACTTCTAAAGAAGGGGGATTTCTAGCTGTGATGCTACTCTGGCATCTTGCCATGGTGTGTGTTGTAGTTGTTTAGTTGCCAGGGCCAGACTTGGAAGGAGCTGAATGAACTTTGAAAGTTTCAAAGTAATTTATTTTATAAAATAATATGTTGACTCCAGTGGGTTGTTTCTGTTTTGTTTACCTTTGGTAAGAAGTCTTCTAATTACTGCTGTAAAGTCATGGAGCAGTGAAGCTGTGCTTCAAAGCAGTACCTTTTTCAAACTGCATCTGGACTACCATATGCCAGACCTGATTGCCTGCTGCAGCTACTTTGCAAAATTATTATGCAGCACTACATCAATGGCAAGCTGTGTTTTTGTAGGGGTTATTTTAGACATTTTAAAGTAGCTTTTTCTTTTCCACCATAGTAGAAAAGTCTTAAAACTGTTTAAAAGTGTCAGCACTGGAAGTTGGTCTGATGATACAACTGACAAAATGGCACTGGGCACCCAGATTATAGTCCCAGGGTCGTGAGGTTTGCTGGTTGTGATCTCCCAGCTGCCCCTTCTAAGCAAATATTTAAAACTACTGTTAACAGTAGTTGGTCCTACTGAGTAAAAACATATAGTAGGTATCCAAGTTAAACCACTTCTAAAGGTGGAATCAAAGTGCATTGAAACAAGTTGGATGGGCATGAAGTGACTCTGTTTATAAAGAGTATTTTGCATTTCTTTATCTTTTCACAACCATAATTGAGAGAAGAATACTGGGAACTTCACTTACAAAGCTGCTGTTTGCTTTCCCCTTTTTCCCTAAAGCAAACAAAATAGGCAGGCTCCCAATTTGGAATCTATTGAATGAACCCAAATCACTTTAAGTGCTGTTTAGTTTAGCAGCAAGGCAAATAGAAGTGAAAAGATTAGTCAAACAAAAAGACAAAAACGTTGGTCCTGTTGTAAGGATTTGGAAACCCAGTCAGTAGTTCATCAATCGTTGAGGCTGCAGGATAAAGGCTGTTAGGAAAAAGCAAGCTGAAAGTAAAATGTCTCATCTGTGAGATTTGTAGAGAGGAGAGGAGTTTTCCTTTTCACTGTTCCTGTGTGCTTCACTGCAGCTGCAATATGCATTGAAAATCAAGCTAACAAATAGCAAGGATGTGAAGAAAAGTATGTTAAAGAAGAAAATTAATTACTGTGTTAGCTTAGTGACTAAGGCACTGCCCTGTTTGCAAAGAAGTTATAGCTGAGAAAGGTGTTAGAGAAGACATTAGATTTCTTATTCGATGGCATTTAAAAGATCTGAGAAATTGTAGGCAGGATGACTACAGCAGTTATTGTCTACTGAGATACTTGTAGTAAGAACCAGTCTTTGCCTCTGAAAGCTTATGGAGTACAGCAGGCCAGCAACCCCTGCAAAGGAGAAAAATGCAGATTGATTCTGTTCAGAAGGGAGGATGAGACACGTTACTGAAACAACGATGAGTGTGAGTTCGAGGCCATGCCACTCCTGACATTTTTGCTGGCACAGGTTTGCTGGATGTAGTTGTAGGCGAAAAATTGCTGTCCTCGTATATCCTACTCTAGAGACCAGCCTAAAATATGGGCCCAGGGCTTAACAGAGGGAGTCCAGATGGATTGAGCCTTCAGTCTCCCATCACTACCTGGAGACCTGATGTACTTTACATCAAAATTGATAAATGGAATGGTGTAGAGAGTTGTTTCTGTGATATGAATTATTCCCACTGTTATTAAATTGTAAACATGACCACGGTGACCTACTCACTCCCTAGACTGGATTCCTTCTGTGGTTTAATCTTAGTAATGGCTTCATATTGGAACTGCATGATGTCACAGGTGAGCTGCAGGCCACTGAAGAAAGGCGCAGCAGAAGGAACTTTGTAGACTGATACCGTATCACACGTGTCATAAAATAATGTAGCTAAAAGCCTTCAGGAAATTGTATTTCTTAAGTAATGCAATCAGCATTGCACTTAGACAGAGAAGATTGCTTTGTATTTACTAGCTGTGTTTACTGCTTTTTCTGATGTGCCTAAATAAGAAAACCAGGTATTTGGAAACTTCAGGGAGTGGAAAATGGAGATCTGGACCCAAATCTGTACAGATAATTTTGGGAATAACACACCAAAATGAATAAGCTTGATTTGCACAGCAGATGCCAGGATTATATGATGTGGAAGGAATTCTTTACTTTTAAACCCTTTCAGTGTGATGAAATGCAGGGGAGGGGAAGGAGAGGTTGACATAAGTGCCCTCATTTATGTTTTTCAACCTCTCTGCGCTCTGAATCCAGAGATACCAGTCAATTCATGCAAGCACAGCCTGTCTGCAGAGGTGGACTTTACCAAAACAGTAATTAAATGCAATACATGTTTCTGCAACAGAGTTAAAAGGGAACAGAAAATAATGCTATTGATTCTGTGGTTTAAAGCCCTGATGCTATAAACAGAAAATGCAACAGGGAACTGAATTCTTGTGAAAATTGATGAAGGGTACATACAGTGTGTCTTTTTTGATGTTTGTGCATTATTTAAAAGAAGTTTAGCAGACTGTAAAGCTTTAGATCATAGTCAGCTTGTAAGTCTGTTCTGCAACATTGTACAGCATCTCAAAATAAAATGGACCAGCAGTTGTTTACAAAAGCTAAAGGATTTCAAGACCCACTCATGGAAGAAGCAGACGGCGTTTGGGCATTGTGTCGTGGTCTTGCAGTCCAAACGATGTCATGTTGAGCTGATTCATGGAGATCCATTTGCAAAGACATTACAGTAAGCTGCTTCATTGAGAGGAGAAAAAACATTTGAATGCACTTTCTTGCCCTCTGCACTGTGTTTAGTAAATTCCATTGACTGCTGTTCTATTTGAAGAAAATGACAAGACTATATCAGCCTATTAAAAGAAACTGGTGCCCTTTGCCAAGTGCTCAGGAGAGCTTTCTGTCTTGTTATAAGGTGAAGAACCCATATGAGTGAGGTTCAGTCCCGGGTTTTCATGACTGATCATGCCAGGCCGTTGGTCACCTGCAGTGGGCCTGGCAAGCAGGCAGCCCAGATGTGCTTCTGCTGCACAAAGGGCATCTGCCCTCACACTGCATTTCGCTCCAGCATCTACTTTGTTGCAGCTGATGCAAACTGAGAAGTGTTCCCACTCCCCTGCAGGCAGGGTGCTGCTCCCCACTTCCCACGGGTGCCTGCACCCAACCCTGCCCTAGGCATGTGCAGTGTGCTGGGATGCTGAAGTGTTTTTGGTGGACAGGGGATAAATGTTTTTCTTGGCTGACTTAAAGAGGGTCAAACTACTTCCTTGTTAGAGGGAAAGAAGAAGAGTGGGGAAGCTGCTCTAAAGCAGAGAGAGCAGTGACTGGGTCTTTGTAGTGTTTCCCTTATAGGTGCTAATAAAGCTTGGGATGACTTAATACTCAAAACCTGCTGAACCTGTTGGTAAGAGCAGAGCCCTAAATACTTGTTGCAGATGGTTTGCTTGTTGCTACCAACTGCATTTCAATTGCCTAGTGATAGTGTTTGTTTTTCTGGAGTTTGCTTTCTGGTGCAAGGTTTCAGCAGTGTCCTGCAGAGGCAGAGCTGCTGCAGGCCAAAGTACAACAGGGCTGCTGGCACCCCACAAGCCCTGCCCTGCTGTGGGGAGGGCGAGGGCAGGGGAGTGTCGTGGGCCAAATGTGGGAAACAGGGAAAGCTGCAGGAGCTTTCTACTCTGCTGGCAGACAGTCAGTGTGAAGCCCATAGCTTTTCCAGGAATAAGCTGACCTACTTATTAACACATACTTATTTCAATGTGCAGCTATGGCTGCCTGCCCCAGAGGTGGTCTGTCTCCAACTCCACTGAAACTGGGGCTGTACCAACCTTGCTGAGAACCTTGGGCAGGGCACGTTGGTGCATCTGTCTGGTGGTGAGGAGCTGTGGTACCACAGCAATGGGCACCATGTACTTGTCCATGTAGAAAAACAGAGGAAGTCTGGAAAATAGAAACCAAGGAAGATGAGTGGGAGAGTGATGTTTCAAGTATTGTGAAAGGTTTTCAAAAGAAACATGTTTTCATGTGCATTCTGTGAGGTAGAGGTGCAAGGCACTGATGGCAGTAGCTGTGGCTGTGGTTAGGGTGTCTGAAAGGGAAACTATTCATCCAGCTGGTGAAATTGAGAAGTGATGGCAGACAGCAGCTCACACTCCTAAAGCAAGACTCACCTCACTTAGAGGTTGGTTAGATAGTACAGGTAACTGGGAGACTTTGGAGGAGACTAAACATCTGTGTGGGCTCAGTGAGGAGCTTCCTCTAGATTTGATCAGATGGTGGCATTGTGGTGATGCCAGATTAGTGTTTCTCACCCCATGGAGATGATGGCATCAACCAACATGGGAGGCAGTCCTACAGCTCTTTCCAGCCAGGACTTTGGTCTATTTCAGCAATCGGATTTCTCTGAGCAAGTTATGAAAGTGTGGCGGTGAAGGTGGGACAGAATGCCATTTCTGTGCTAGATTTGTCTGCTCTGGAGGCCTTTCAGAGCTATTGGTTGATCATTTTGCTAGGCCAGCAAGAAATAACTGTTCCATCCATCTGTAACAGTGGACTTATGCCCTCTTTGTTGGTCTGGGTGGAGTATGTTATGGGACGTTCCAGTAAAAATTAACTTGCTGCTCTGACACAACCCTTTCAACTGATTTGAAGCAAAATTTTCTGCTGTGCTGTATACAAGCCTGGAAAACCAACATCATTGTCCAAATAGTCTAACCTTTCCAAGAGTTTTCCTTGAGATCTGCCCCCTGAAAAGCTGTGACCTCCTTCAGTAATAATTACTCTGCAAAGCCTTGGCTTTGAGGGCTGTGGAAAGTGGGGTTGGTATAGGATGCACGCTGAGGCAGTGCAATCACAGGTTTTGCTGCAAAATTAGTTTTTCTGCCTTTTGTGACTTTTCTCTGGTACCTTGTGTTCACATTTGTGGTTTTTTTCCTTTGATGTCCACATACACCCTTAGCCAAACTATTTAATCTAAAAGTTTTGGAAGAAGAGAGAGGATCTTTGTGTTTAAATTCTTGAGAGGCACTCTGTTATCATGATGGTAGAGCTGTAGGATTACCCAGAGATACAAAATGACAGACATCATAGTTAATTCTCATCAGCATCCTTTCTAGCAATTTCAAAGTAGTCTCATCAGTAAAAAAGCCTAAGCAAGCTGTGCTGCATTACCATGATTGAGGGTCAGGTCAGATTTAATGTTGCTGGCTTGCAAGAGAGGAGTGGAAAAGGAAGTTTTCCCGCTTCTAAAACTAACTTTATAAATAAGCTTTTTGGAACTCTACAAAATACATCCTCACACTTCTGTTAAAATACCCAGTGATGACATGAAAATCAACCTCAGACAGATACTTTGCCTCGAAACTAAAAGGATGTGAGCTGCATACAGTCATGTCTTAAAAAAGGAAGATGTAGCTCAGTGCTTCCCCAACACTAAGGGTTTAGGAATTTATGAATTCCAGGCCCTTCCCAGATGGCATCAAGTGTAGTAGTATTGATTTTTAATGAGGCACAATTACCACTGTTAGTCTTCTCTGAAACAAGTGCTGCAACTTATCTCCATCCGTTTTGAGGCTTTTGCAGTGTTTTCCATGACTGCTGTCATTGTGCAATCTTGTGCTTGAGTTTCTGCCACAGGAATCCTGTTGTTACAGGCTTGCTGACTTCAGGGCAGTTTCGCTGGCAGTTTTGCATGAAATTAGAAATATTTTCCTTGATGTGACCCAATGGAGGCTATTTGTGGCTTTTGTAACAAAGGCTCTACAAAGACTGTAATTGATGCCATTGGCATGTTGCACCAGATTTATGAATAATTAATTCTGAGTTGGAGTGTCAGGTACCTCCACTCGAATCTACCTGCTAACAAATAACAATAAGCTTTGCTGACTTGGTTTGTTTGTTTGTTTCCATCTGGGAAGGGAGATGGTGAGTTTTGAGCCCCTTCTGGGCAGTTTCTATCATCCAGGAGGGATTTGCATTTCTGCATTATTTCTAATTTGTGTAGAGTTGTAAGTACTTGTAAATATTTTGTATATATATACTTGTAAATTTTGCTTTGCTGTAAACTTAGCTTTATCTCGTTTCCAATCCTTCTGAGCTGGTCTGGTAAATTTCAGTAGTGTAGGGGGTGAGAGTTCCTAACCTGCCACAGGCTGATGAAACCATTTCAGATCGGAGTTTGGCATGTGGCTTGGATTCAAAGTCTTCCCTTAGTTCTTGCTCTCCAGAGACTGAAGTGCATTGTTCTCACCGTGTTTCAGTTCGTGGTATTTCATATTTTCTCTGTTTTTGAAATGTTTAAGCAAAAATCCCAGCAATGCCAATATTTAACTTGCATATTTACTACTATATGGTACAGTCTTTGCATTAGCAAAGCATTCACTGGAAGATCCGAGATGCGTTTGCACCTGAGTTCATGACAAATATAATTGAGTTTCACAGGGTTTTTCACCTTAACCTTCTACAAAATCTCTCCCTTCAGGTATCACAGTATGAAACTGATGAGGGTGGGATGTTTCATCTACACAAACTGTGCTGAAGTTGTTTGAAATAAATACTGTTATATATGCCATTTAAGTTGAAGTCCTAACCTAAGCAGCTCAGGACACATTGCACTCTGGAAGCTGATAGGCATGGGTCATGTGCATTTGTGACGCTGCCTGTAAGCTTTTTGGGGGCAGCTTCATCACAAAGTGGTGAGAGGTCTGGTCCCATCAGACATCTTTCTGGTGCTTCTGTAGGTTTGTGTAGAAGAGCATCAGAGCAGATTGGCTTCCACTGGCATCGTTCCTGCATTACTGTGTTTTTGTCTTGTGTTTTCCCGCTCTGTCAGAGTTTTACAGAGGGTTACCTGCCCTAGAGAATGCACAATTTGGAAGGCAGTTTCTGGAGAGTGGCTTTTCCTGAGTCACACTGTGACAACACTCCTGAAAACCCCCATCCAGACTTTCCTTCCTTCCAGCTAGAAGAGTTACGAGAGTTTTCCCCACATCCCATTGCTCTGCTGTCTAGAATAATGCTCTGGTTACCAGTTTGTCTTCAGCCAATGCTAATATACCAAAACCATCTTTAAACTTCATGGTTCTTCTTCTTTGTTTCCCCCGCTGCACCCCATGGGCACCTCCTTGTGTCGGTAATAGTCTTAACTTCTTTTCCGCCTTTGTTTTGCCTAACTGAGGTAGCCAGCCTCTTGGAGGTTGGACTTAGATGACCTTCAGAGGCCCCTTCCAACCTCTACCATTCTGTGTTTTTTCTCATAAGGACAGTTTCCATGTCAGCTCAGTTACCCATCTGTGGGTTTAGCTTTTTTTTCTTTTTTTCTCAAAGAATGAATCTTTCCTACTTTTCTCACAATACAAGTTGGAGTGACTTGCAGAAACTGCAACCTCCCCTAGGCTGAGATCTAGAATTCTTCAACTAGTTGATGGGAGATTAACCATGAGCCAGCAATGTGCTCTGGTGGCCAGGAGGTCCATTGCCATTCTGGGGTGCATTAAAAGGACCGTGGCTAATAGGCCAAGAGAGGTTCTCCTGCCCCATCTGGAGTACTGTATCCCTTCTGGGCCCAAGTTCTGGGGCCCCCAGTTCAAGAGGGGCATAGAAATGCTTGAGAGAGTCCAGCACAGAGACACAAAGATGATTAAGGGAGTGGAACATCTCTCTTAGGAGGAGAGCCTGTGAAAGCTGGAACTCTTTAGCTTGGATAAGAGGAGACTGAGAGGTGACTTCATCAGTGTTTATAAAGATGTAAAGGTGAGCGCCAGGAAGATGGAGCCAGGCCCTGCTGGGTGATGCTTGATGACAGGACAAGGGGCAGTGGGTAGAAGCTGAGGCAGAGAAAGTTTCATGTGAAGGAAATTCATGAGGAGGAATTTTTTTCCCTGTGAGGGCGACAGAACACTGGAACAGGCTGCCCAGGGGGGTCGTGGAGTCTTACTCTCTGGAGATATTCATAACCTGCCTGGACATGTTCCTGTTTCATCTGGTATAGGAGATCCTGCTCTGGCAGGGGGTTGGACTGAATGAACTTTCCAGGTCCCTTCCAGCCCCTCCCCTGGCACTCTGTGATTCTTGTAGGCCCCCTTCAGTTACTGAAAGGTCACTATTAAGTCTCCTTGAATCCTTCTCTTCTCTAGGCTGAACAACCCCAACTCCCTCAGCCTGTCCTTCTAGGAGAGGTGCTCTAACCCCCTGATCATTTTTGTGGCCCTCCTCTGGACCCACTCTAGCAGGTCATAGAATCATAANGGTATAGGAGATCCTGCTCTGGCAGGGGGTTGGACTGAATGAACTTTCCAGGTCCCTTCCAGCCCCTCCCCTGGCACTCTGTGATTCTTGTAGGCCCCCTTCAGTTACTGAAAGGTCACTATTAAGTCTCCTTGAATCCTTCTCTTCTCTAGGCTGAACAACCCCAACTCCCTCAGCCTGTCCTTCTAGGAGAGGTGCTCTAACCCCCTGATCATTTTTGTGGCCCTCCTCTGGACCCACTCTAGCAGGTCATAGAATCATAAAATCATGTAAGGTTGGAAGGGACCTCAAGGATCATCTAGTTCCAACCCCCTGCCATAGGCAGGGACACCTCCCACTAGTACAGGTCACTCAAGGCCTCCTCC